>CM035151.1:27693959-27864450 GCA_020205615.1 Panax quinquefolius
CCCCAAAATTAGGTATACATCACCCATCTTGGGTCGCCACTTACATGGTATGTAATTTAAATACAACTTACTAACATAAGCGTAGGTATACAATCGACATAAACCGTGAGTTTAAATACAAATATAAATACTACTAGATATTATACAAACTCAAAAAGGAGTCCTCATTACAATTGTTATCACACTATTTCACGTAATAGTGAGGACTACTAATTTATCTTCGAGGACCATCACTCGTTTCCTCGACTCGTCCCAGCTATATTCTCATTTCCTGAAGAGAACAGTGAAAGAAAGGGTGAGCTCAATTAGCCCAGTAAGAAATATTATGACTAAGATAATGGAGAATAAATTATCAATAGTCTTCAACAATGTTAAACCGATAAAATACAATAGACAACCGGTTTAAGCTGCGGCGGAATATCTGATCCATTAAAAGAGTCAAGTAGAAAATAAAATCTACTATCTTTTAGGTTTTAAAAGGTTTTTTCATCAACTGTTATAGGCGAGACTCGAACCTTTAATAAATATTCCACATCATCGAATCACCCTTGCGACTACTGACCAAGGATATTCTTTAATATCACGCGACCATAATTATTCATGCACTTTCTGGGCGAGAATATTTGTGTATTCATTAATGGTCATGATCATGCCAACAACTGTCCACCAATGCACTACGGCCACTGAGGATTTTTATCACATCATTTGTAACATTACGGTCATGATTACACCGAATAGTCTCTGGTCATAATCATACCAAGTCCATCTATGCACTTCTGAATACGAGATGACTTTAAAAAAATATAAACATGAGGATGATGACAATGATATAAGAATTCAATAAAACAAGTTCAAGAATTATTTTATCCAGGAATTATTAACGTCCAAATTGTCAACATGATCTTTGTTTTGTAGAGTAAAATTCAAGAATGATCGGAAGAATATTTCCATGAAAGATCTTTGGATGAAACATATGAAATATCAAGGATATTCTACTAATTTCATGGAGTATAGAAGTCAAAGTTTTAACCAACTGGGTATAATAAAGAATGGAATAACAAAAGAAATCACCATGCATGCGGTACTTGCCATAGACGAGTTATTCAACGTAAATAATAATAACGGAACCAGTCGGTGAAATTCATAAAACAAGATAAGATGTTCCAACAGAATAATAAAAAAGATGGAACCGGATCCGGTGTAAAACACACAGATAGGATATTCAACGTAATGATAAAGATGGAACCGGTCCGTTAGTAAAACACACGACGCGAGGATATTCCAACGAGAATAATAAAGATTTTACCAGGTCCGGTGTAAAACACACACAGACATGGATGTTCCAAATGAATAATAATAAAAGGCGGAACCGGTCCAATTGTAAAACACACGAACATGGATGTTCCAATGAATAATAGAAGAATGTCACCAAGTATAGGGTAAACCGCGTATATAGGTTATTCAATGAGAATAATAAGCAATGGAATAACAGCAGTTCTCTTCATGAATAAGAAAGAATAACACCCCTTACTTTTAGTAGAAGATTGAATCTTGCGGTGAGGTGTAGTAACAAAATACTCTTCTTCTTTCTCTCTTATTCTCTCTATACTTTCTCTCTCTATAGCTTGAATGAATTCGTGAAAAATAATGAAGCACTAGGCCTTTATTTATAGAAGATTTCTAGCTTAGCGCCTGTCGTGTGAAAAGGCAAGTGGCTTGACGACTGATGATGTGAAACGAAAAGTGGTTTGACGCCTGTAATGTGAAACGACAAGTGGTTCGACGCTTGTAATGTGAAACGACAAGTGGTTCGACGTCTGGTAAAGGTAATTACTATTGACGAAGGTAATTACTATTCACAAGGGTAATTACTATTGACGAAGGTAATTACTATTGACGAAGGTAATTACTATTGACGAAGGTAAATACTATTGACGAAGGTAATTACTATTCATAAAGGTAATTACTATTGACAAAGAGACTCTTAGATGATGACATATGAGCCCCCCATAAAATAATCAAACTTACCACAAATCATTTTATTTTTCATCAACACATATTTAATCTTTCAACAATTATTAATCATTTATAACTTGTCGTCTCAATTATTGATTTAATCTTATAACATATTATAGATGATTACGTGACAATAATTGAATTAATAATATAAGAATCTGATGCGGCAATTCATCGTAGCAATAATTAAGCATAGGTGAGTGACTTCTCACGTAAGCATCGATAATCAATCTGGTGTGCTACTTATCTGACCACGCGTATTCTTGTATTACTTTTACCACCGGGTAGTTCAACGGTTTTTAACGGTAACACCTCCGTAGTTATTTTTATAAAATATTTTTTCGTTTTCTCGATCAAACAATAATTACATTAGGGGTCCACCAATGATTGAGCCGTTGTACGAATATTCCCTAACAAAAAGAATATTCCCAGGCCAACGAATATTTTATAACAACTTGCATACTTTGCAAAATTTATAAATATCACCCATGACTATAACATTATATCAAATTTATTCCATAATATTCAAAATAATATTTATAGAAAAATTCATCTTTATTTATAAAAGTTGGGGTCTTACAACCTCCCTTCTTATGAAATTTAAGCCCTCGAAATTAGGGTATATACACAGTATGTCGAAGAGGTAAGGATACCTTGATTTCATTTGATTCTAACTCCCAAGTCATTTCCTCAACATCGTGGTTCCTCCATAAAACTTTGACTTGAGGTATAACCTTGGAGCGTAGAATATGTTCCTTCTTATCAAGATTTGAACAGGAACCTCTTCATACGTCAAATCTTCCGCTATTTCGTCCGGTTCTAACTTCAATAATGTGGTTCGGGTCTTTCACATATTTACGTAACATGGATATGTGAAAAGCGTTATGAACACGGAGACATATTTAAGCAGAAAAGCGAGTCTATAGGCCACGATTCCTACTCGATCGAGGATTAAAATGGATAGATGAATCGAGGATTAAGTTTTCCTCTCTTTCCAAATCTTGTAACTCCTTTCCATGGAGCAACTCTTAACAACACATGATCTCTATATCGAATTCCACGTCCTTTCGATGAAGATCGGCATAACTCTTTATCGATTTTGTGAGGTTTTTATACGTTGTCGGATCGTTTGAATATTTTTCGTAGTCATACGTACCAACTCCGGTCCCAACAACGTTGCTTCCACCCACCTCATCCCAATCTTTCGAGAACGACACTTTCTTCCATACAACGCTTGAATGGAGCCATGCCAATACTTGCTTGATAACTATTGTTGTAGGAAAACTCCACCAATGGTAAGAACTTGTCCCAACTCCCCTTGAAATCAAGGACCACGAGTCTTAATAGATCTTCAAGAGTTTGAATAGTCCTCTCCATTGTCCGTCCGTCGAGGATGATATCTTGAAAACTAAATCGTAAGTCTGTGCCCATAGCTTTTTGTAAACTAACCCAAAATCGTGAAGTGAATCTTGGTCTCGATCGAAACTATGGATACCCGGCATACCATGCGATCTTACAATCTCGTTTAGATACATCTGAGCAAGACGTTCAAGTGTATAAGTTTCTCGTATTGGTAAGAAATGAGCGGACTTGGTCAATCTATCAATAATGACCCAAATCGCATCAATGCCTTGAGAAACCTTAGGAAGGCCGATGCGAAATCCATGGTAATGTGCTCCCACTTCCATTCTAGAATTTCAAGTGGTTGCAATGGACCTTTTGGTACTTGATGCTCCGCTTTAACTTCGTTGACAAGTTAGACACCTTGAGATAAACAGTATATCTCTCTCTTCGTATTGCTCCACCAAAATGTATGACTAATATCATGATACATTTTGGTACTCCCAGATGGATTGCAAATGGTGTGTTATGCGCCTCCATCATGATATTATACTTTAAATCGAGGTCGTTAGGAACACAAAGTGGAGTTGACTCAAGTATTCCTTCTTCATCGATTCTTGCTTAGGCGTAGCACCTTCTTGCACTTTCTTCCTCATACGCATCACCTCCGGTCCAGTAGCTTGGCGACTTTAACTTTATCGATTAAAGTCGGTTCTACTTCGTATACTCGCTATCATCATATCGTCCTAGAGTCTTTAAATCTATCTCCATCCTTTGCAAGTCACACAAAATGGGCCTTTGCGTTGACAATATCGCCTTTGGTACTTGCATATGATTTTCTCTACTCGATCGTCGCCTACCACGTTCGCTTTTCGGGATGGTATTGGATGGTATGATCATAATCTTTCAACAGTTCAAGCCAACGTCGTTGTCGCATGTTGAGTTCCTTTTGAGTGAAGAAAAATTTGAGGCTTTTATGATCCGTAAAGATCTCCACTTTCTCCCCATACAAGTAATGCCTCCAAATTTTAAGTCTGAAGATACAACGGTACTAACTCTAGATCATGAGTAGGATAATTCCTCTCATATTCTCCTACGAGTTGTCGCGAGGCATAAAGCTATAACTTTTCCATGTTGCATAAGAACACATCCCACCCTTTTGCCCGAAGCATCACTGCGGATGACAAATCCTTAGAGAGCGGATGGTATTGTCGAGCAGTCTTTGAAATAAGTCTCCTCTTGAGTTCTTGAAAACTCTTCTCACATTCTTCGCTCCAACCGAACTTTGTATCTTTCCGAAAGTCAATTTGAGTCGATGGAGTAGCGATTAGAAAATCCTTCCACGAATCTCCGATAATAACCAATTAAACAGAAAGCTACGTGCTTGGTCAACAACGATTTAGGTTGTTCCCGACTTTGAATAGCTTCAATCTTTCTTGGGTCAATAGATATTCCATGACTTGATACCACGTGCCCAAGGAATGCTACTTCTTCCAGACGAACTCACATTTCTTCAACTTGGCATAAAGCTTATATTCACGAAGCTTTTGGAGTGTCGACCTCAAGTGTTGCTCATGATCTTCACACGACTTTTGGAATAAATAAGGATGTCATCAATAAAGGCGACCACAAAGTGATCTAAATATTCCTTGAATACTCGGTTCATCATATCCATGAAGGCGGCGGGGCATTAGTCAATCCAAAGGACATGACTAGGAATTCATAATGCCGTCATCGGGAGTTACGGCGCCGTCTTTGGAATGTCGGTGGTTCTAATCTTCAATTGGTGATATCCTAACGAAGAAGATCAATCTTTGAAAAGAATTTGGCTCCTTGCAATTGGTCAAACGGTCATCAATACGTGGCAATGGATACCTATTTTTAATGGTGACATGATTGACTCCAGATAATCAATACAAAGTCGCGTACTTCCATCTTTCTTCTTCACGAATAGAACAGAGCACCCCAAGGAGAAGTATTAGGACCGAATAAAGCCAATGTCTAACAATTCTGCGCATTGACGTCTTTAACTCCACGAAGTTCATAGAGCCATTCGATATGGGGCTTTGGAAATAGGTTTTGTCTTTGGGTTCGAGGTCGATACAAAATTCAATTTCACGCTACTGTGGGTAGGCGGGAAGTTCTTCGAGAATACGTCGGAAATTTATTAACAATAGAAATATCGTTCAAAAGCGGCGTATTTTTGTTTAAATCGTGACATGAGCTAAGAAAGCTTGACATCCGTTTTTCAATAAGCGAATAGCTTTATGGCTTGAGATGACCGTGATTGATTTTAATGGTTTGGTCATTTGAATTAGCATAATAGGTTGATTAGGAATATGAAAGCTAACAACCTTACGAAAACAATCAATTTTGCATGATAAGTAGTTAACCAATCAATCCTAGAATCACGTCAAATGCAAGTATTTTTAATGAAATAAGATCGACCCAGGTAATGTGAGGGTACCGATTTGAACCAAACAAGACTTATAAGCGATTGGATGTAATGAAGGTTTCTCCCAACGGAGTTTCCACAGATAAGTCAAAGTCTAATTTCTCCAGTCAAATTTAATCGATGATGGCGCAAGTAAGAGAAATAAAAGAATGGGTAGAACAAGATCAAATAAAGTATAGACTTATTTAGAGTTTATGATAAGCTTACCCGTGGCGACCTCATTCGGGTTCCTTGCTCTCTGGAGGTCACAACAAACGCCTCCTCCCTTGACTTCTAGGTTTTGAATTTTTACGGGACTGACTTTTTAGTGCCTCCATCCTAGTTTGAATTTGTCTTGATGGCGATAAAATCGAGCTAAGTGACCTTCTCTTCCACAATTATAACATGCTTTGACGGCATGGCGCAGTTTGAACCGATGTGTCCTCTCCTCGCATTTGAAACATATGATGGGTGGTCTTTCTCCTTCCTTAACAACGGTGTCTTTGGTCTTGACGTCTTTCCATCATTGTTGAATCTCCTTTTCTTGAAATGTCCATTCTTATTGTTTTGTACGATTACCACCGAAGTGGTTACCATATCGGCTTTGTTGATTCCCTCCACGCTTGTTGTCACCGCTTGATGACTACTCTCCATTTGGTATTATAATTTTGCTTAAATTGCTCTCTTTTAGTTGCGTTGACTCATTATCGCGCTCCACTAACTGAGCCCTATTTACAACATCTAAATACAAACAAAGTTTATGAGAAATAAGATGTTGACGTATCTCTGCTTCAAACCTCTTAAAAACATTAAGCGCCATTCTCTCTTCATTATCCACCAAGTGGAATATGACCCGTGATAACTCTGCAAATTTTGCCTCGTGATTGCGACACGGTCATATTATTTTGTTCCAACTTGATAAACTCCACCTCCTTCATGTGGCGAATACTTTCGGGAAAGTATTTGTCGTTGAACGACTCTGGAACTTCTCCCAAGATATCTTCATATAATGGTAGAAATACGTTTCTGGAATTCCACGATGTCTGCCTCTCTCGCACAACATAAAAAGCGTGAAGGGAACCTTTTGCTCCTCGGAGCATCCCAAGACATCAAATATCTTGGTAATCTGCTTTATCCATGCTTCCGCCAAGTGGTTTTGGCTCTCCTTAAACTCCTAATGGTCCCAGCTCCTTGAATTGTTTAGCGGTGACCGCCTGAGAGAGTTTTCCGTGTTTCCACCCACGTTTTGGGCGAGTCGCTCTACTTTCTTTGTTGCATAAATTGCATAAAGCCTTTGAACATTTGATCATTCATCATTTGGTCGGTGTTGTTGTTGTTTGCATGAGGATTGTCGCCTTCCGATGCACATTATCCACGATTATTGATATGTGGTGAATCAACGATCGCCTGCGCTCCATTGCTATTCTCAACATTCTCAGATGTCATTTTCAGATACTGCCACAAAACAAAAGGTTAATTGACATGTAACAAATTATCTCTATATTCTGACCGACCAATAAAATAGCACATAAACTTAGGTAGGTCATACTAGCGAAGGTATTCCCCGTCTCTCCCCTCCTAGTACTATTCTCACATCTTAGCCAGGGATCATATCCCTAAGCTCTGATACCAACTGTGATGCCCCCAAAATTAGGTATACATCACCCATCTTGGGTCGCCACTTACATGGTACAGAATTTAAATACAACTTACTAACATAAGCGTAGGTATACAATACGACATAAAGCGTGAGTTTAAATACAAATATCGTCTACTAGATATTATACAAACTCAAAAAGAAGTCCTCATTACAATTGTTATCACACTATTTCACGAATAGTGAGGGACTACTAATCTTATCTTCGGGACCATCACTTTCGTTTCCCAGACTAGGTCCCAAATATATTCTCATTTCACGAGAGAACGGTGAAAGAAAGGGTGAGCTCAACTAGCCAAGAAAAATATTATGACTAAGATAATGCGAATAAATTATCAATAGTCTTCAACAATGTTAAACCGATAAAATACAATAGACAACCGGTTTAAGCTGCAATGAATATCTGATCCATTAAAAGAGTCAAGTAGAAAATAAAGTCTACTATCTTTTAGGTTTTAAAAGGTTTTTCATCATCATTATATAGGCGAGACTCGAATTTTAATAAATATTCCACATCATCGAATCACCCTCGCATTACTGGCCAGGATATTCTTTAGTATCACGACCACAATTATTCATGCACTACGGGCCAAGAATATTTGTGTATTCATTAATGGTCATGATCATGCCAACAACTCATCCACCAATGCACTACTGACCAATTGAGGATTTTTATCACATCATTTGTAACATTACGGTCGTGATTACAATCAATAGTCTCTCGTCATAATCATACCAAGTCCATCTACATGCCACTACAGAGCCACGGATGACTTTAAAAAATATAAACATGAGGATGATGACAATGATATAAGAATTGATAAAAACAAGTTCAAGAATTATTTTATCCAGGGAATTATTAACGTCCAAATTGTCAACATGATCTTTGTTTTATAGAGTAAAATTCAAGAATGATCGGAAGAATATTTCCATGAAAGATCTTGGATGAAACACAAATATCAAGGATATTCTACTAATTTCATGGAGTATAGAAGTCAAAGTTTTAACCAATTGGGTATAATAAAGAATGGAATAACAAAAGAAATCACCATGCGTATGCGGTACTTGCATGAGACAGAGTTATTCAACGAAATAATAATAACGGAACCGTGTCGGTGAAATTCACACAAGCGGGATGTTCCAACGAGAATAATAAAGATGGAACCAGGATCCGGTGTAAAACACGCAGATAGGATATTCCAATAGAATGATAAAGACGGAACCGAGTCCGGTGTAAAACACACGAGCGGGATATTCAGCGGAGAATAATAAAAAAGCGGAACCGAGTCCTGTAAAAAACACGAGCGAGGATGTTCCAATGTAATAATAATAAAGACGGAAACCGAGTCCTGTAAAACACACGCATGGGATGTTCCAATAGAATAATAGAAGAATGTCACCAAGTATAGGGTAAACCATATACAAGTTATTCAACGAATAATAAGCGAATGGAATAACAAATCTTCTCTTCATGAATAAGAAAGAATAACACCCCTTACTTTTAGTAGAAGATTGAATCTTTGTAGTAGTGTAGTAACAAAATACTCTTCTTCTTTCTCTTATTCTCTCTATACTTTCTCTCTATAGCTTGAATGAATTAAGTGAAAATAATGAAGCACTAGGCCTTTATTTATAGAAGATTTCTAAACTTAGCACTTTCTAGATGTGAAAAGGCAAGTGGCTTGACGACGATGATGTGAAAGAAAAGTGGTTTGGCGCTTTGTAATGTGAAACGACAAGTGGTTCGACACTTGTAATGTGAAACGACAAGTGGTTCGACGTCGGTAAAGGTAATTACTATTGACGAAGGTAATTACTATTCACAAGGGTAATTACTATTGACGAAGGTAATTACTATCGACGCGAAGGTAATTACTATTGACGAAGGTAAATACTATTGACGAAGGTAATTACTATTCACAAAGGTAATTACTATTGACGAAGAGACTCTTAGATGATGACATATGAGCCCCCATAAAATAATCAAACTTACCACAAATCATTTTATTTTTCATCAACACATATTTAATATTTCAACAATTATTAATCATTTATAACTTATCGTCTCAATTATTGATTTAATACTATAACATATTATACGATGATTACGTGACAATAATTGAATCAATAATATAAGAGATACGATCGTGATTCATGTAGCGATAATTAAGCATAAATTGGTAGTGACTTCTCACGTAAGCATCGATAATCAATCTGAGTGTGCTTCTATGCAACCACGCCAGACATCGCATTCTTTCTTTACTTTACCGGGTAGTTCAATGCTTTAACGGTAACACCTCCGTAGTTATTTTTATAAAATATTTTTGTCGTTTTCTCGAATCCGACAATAATTACATTAATAGGGTCCACCAATGATTGGTAGTTATCTGAATATTCCCTAACAAAAAGAATATTCCCAGACCAAACGAATATTTTATAACAACTTGCATACTTTGCAAAATTTATAAATATCACCCACAACTATAACATTATATCAAATTTATTCCATAATATTCAAAAATAATATTTATAGAAAAATTCATCTTTATTTATAAAAGTTGGGGTCTTACAACATATATTCTTAAAGTTGAGTAAATTTTTACTTGATTTAAAAGAATACAAAGCATCATCAATACAAAGTTTTTTGCCCTTTGGCAACATGATAATAAAATATATTATATTTTACTCTTAATGCGTATTATTTTATATTTATTTTGTGCCTAAATATACTCATTATTCGATATGGTATTGATGAGAATAAAATATATTATATTTTACTCTTAATACGTAATATTTTATATTTATTTTGTGCCTAAATATACTCATTATTCTTATTATTTTATTTAAGCTGCAATATATTTAAGGATTTCGTGACTTTGGAAATGCTTTGGAGATAAATTGGTCATTATTTAGACTTAAAGTAAAAGGAGAGGCAAAGTTGTAATTACGCGATCATAAGATTTTAATAAAGTCAATATCTTGGTGATCAAGTAATATTTAATGCTCCTATTTATGGAAGGAAAGAAACAAGAAGAATCATACAAAGAGAAGGAAGGATGTGGAACAATGTTGGTATGCAAGTCAAATCAAATAAAAGAAAGAAAAATTCATCTAGAAGATCTCTTTAAAAGAAGTTGATTGACACTAAGAAGTTGAAACCTACATGAAAAAGAATTAATGCCTTATTCCTATAAATAGAGGATTACCAAGACTTATTGGGAGACTTGTATACAAACTTCTCTCTAATTTATTATTCTTCAGTGCTTTTTCATGGCCATGTGTGGCTAAACTTCCATTCTTGATTTAAAGAGACTGAAGCCTCAGATTATTACACTGTGAGATCTAATTGATTTTAATTGTTCAATTTATATTTTGAGTATTGATTATTCTTCTATGCTTAAATTTTATGATTGATATGTTTAATTGCTAGGATGCATACTAGTTTATTATTCGTTGAAATCTACTGCTAAATTAGATGTCAAATACGTAATTATTTGGTCACTCTAATTTGTGAAGCAACGAAGGTTAATAATTAATTGCAGAGTAGGAGATTATTATATCTTAGGAAGAATAATCAACTAAATTAAATGCAACCACTTGTGCTTGTGTTGTTTAGCTTCATCAATTTTTCTCTTTCTTAAAGTTACTACTAGATTAAACTTTCAGCGTTTGTTTAAAGATTTTTAGTAGTTAGGGCTATTTAGATCGCTTGTTTCTATCTAACTAAAATTAAGAAAAGACGCGGAAGTAATTTCAATGGTGAATATTCAAAATACTAATTGTTTATGGTTGTGTCAATGATCAGTGTAAATTTTTGAAGGTGGAAGTTGACTTAATCTAAGGCTTGTTTCCTGATTTATTTTGTTAGATTATTTTGTGTTATTTAATTATTAGTTTACTTTTACCAATAACACTCAAAATCCCCCAATTTGATCCACAATTCATAAAACTATACTAATCATTCTCTGTGGGATTGACTCTTACTTGCACTACTACATAATTATTGTTCGCAATGAGATTTTAATTTTGGTTGTCTGCGACATCACACTAGGTTTTGACATTGGCTTTACATATGTTTAAAATTTGAAAATATTTTTTATCTTTAAGGATGGTATGAGTTATTGCACTGTCGGCTAGACAAAAATCTTCCAGTCATCTTGGAATTGATTTTTCTAATAGGACCCATGCATCTTCATATACGCAAAATATAAATTAAACTTTATTACTTTAAACATATATTAAAATAAAAATAATTATTACAATACCATAACATAATGAAAAAAAATAATTAATTGGTATGGACATTTTCATCACCAATCATACTTATTAGAATTGATAATATAATAAAAGAAAATAATTAATTGGTACGAACATTTCCATCACTAATCAAATTATCAAATTTTCATCAACATTCTCAAAGAAATCAGAGACATCAAGATGAGTCATATCCACTCCATCTGGAAGGTCAAGATAATTTATAGGATCTTCAAGATCATTATGATCAAGACATGTTGTTTCAATTCTCTTTCCCTTTTCTTTCATAGAGACTTGATACAGATCTACCAAATGTTTAGAAGTACGACATATACGTGACCAATTACCTTCCATTCCACACCTATA
This sequence comes from Panax quinquefolius, assembly GCA_020205615.1. Lineage (NCBI taxonomy): Eukaryota > Viridiplantae > Streptophyta > Magnoliopsida > Apiales > Araliaceae > Panax > Panax quinquefolius. Next base: position 27,706,028 of record CM035151.1, read on the forward strand.
AAACTTATTTTTATGACCGTTTGATGATTTATTTTGTAAACCCTTGCCATTTTGATTCTTCTGATGGTAAGGTGTGTTATTCTTTTTAAAAGAATTATGAGTGCGATCCTCTCCATATTGATTGTTCCTTCCAAGCTCATGACCACGAACATAATTTCCTCTATGTTTATCAAATGAGATTCCATTCACTTCAGGGAATGGAGTAGAACCATTATTTTATTCAGTAAAAGCTCATTATTTTATCCAACCACTAGAAGACATAATATCAGTTCAGAATATTTTGTGAACTTACGCTCTCGATATTTTTGCTACAAGAGCATATTCGAGGCATGAAATGTACTAAATGCTTGATGATTTCCCCATATATAGTTTTAATAGTGAGATTTTTTTTTAAAGTGTAGAATTGTACTTACTATTTTAAAATTTTGCAACCTCATATTCTACCAATTATAATTAGCTTTTAGGAAAATTATAGATTTTTTATTCTCATATTGTTCCTTTAAATCATACCATACGATAAGAGGGTATTTTACTGTAAGGTACTCAAATTTTAATTCTTCATGAAGATGATGGAAAATAAAAATCATTGATTTTACACGATCATGCAGGGATGATTAGTTGCCAACCTTAATTGTATCTCCAAGGTTCTTTACCTTTAGGTGAATCTCAGCATAAAGGGTCCATGACAAGTAATTCTTACCCGAGATGTGACACCCCCAAAATTAGGTTTACATCACCCATCTTGGGTCGCCAGATACATGGTAAAGAATTCAAATACAATTTACTAATACAACTATCGTTAGTGTAATCTGATTCGACAAAACATAAACCTGTGAGTTTGAATACAAATATTATCTACTAGAGATTATACAAACTCAAAAGGAGTCCTCATTACAATTATTATCACACTATTTCACGTAATAGTGAGGACTACTAATGCTATCCTCCGGACCATCACTCCGCTTCCCAGACTAAGTCCCAAATATATTCTCATTTCACGAGAACAAAGAAAAGAAAGGGTGAGCTCAACTAGCCCAAGAAGAAATATTATGACTAAGATAATGCAAAATAAATAATCATTAGTCTCCAACAATGTTAAACCGATAAAATATAATAGACATCAAGTTTAATGCGGTGAACAAGCAATCCATTAAAAGAGTCAAGTAGAAAATAAAATCTACTATCTTTTATGATTAAAAAGTTTTTCATCATTTATTATCACCGAGACTCGAATTAATAAATATTCCACATCATCGAATCACCCCCGCATTTCTGGCTTAATGATATTCTTTAGTATCACGAACACAATTATCCATGCACTACGGGCCAAGAATATTTGTGTATTCATTAATGGTCATGATCATGCCAACAATCGTCCCATCAATGCACTACGGGCCAACGAGGACTTTACCACATCATTTGTAACATTACGGTCATTATTACAATCAATAATCCTCGGTCATAATCATACCAAGTTCATCTATGCACTACAGTGCCACGATGACTTTCAAAAAATATAAACATGAGGATGATGACAATGATATAAGAATTCAATAAAACAAGTTCAAGAATTAATTTATCCAAGAGAATTAATAAGGTCCAAATTGTCAACATGATATCGCTTCCGTGAGAGTAAAATTCAAGAATGCTCGAAGAATATTTCCATGAAAAGATCTTGGATGAAGCACAAATATCGAGGATATTCCACTAATTTCATGGAGTATAGAAATCAAAACTTTAACCAACCGAGTATAATAAAGAATGGAATAACAAAAGAAATCACCATGCATGCGGTACTTGGCATGTATGTGTTATTCCAATGAGAATACTAAATAACGGAACTAGGTCGGTAAATTACGCGCAAAGCGGGATGTTATGAAAGAATAATAAAGAATGGAATAACAACGAAATCACCATGCATGCGGTACTTGCCAGCATGTATGCGGGTTATTCCAATGTAATACTAATAAGGATTTTAATCGGTCCCACAGAAAAGCATGCATGTGATATTCCAATGAATAATAATAAAGATTTAACCGGTCCCACGTAAAAACGCATGCATGGATATTCCAATAGAATAATAAAAAGACGAAATCGTTCCGTCAGAAAACGCATTACACACGGGATATTCAAATGTAATAATAAAGAGAATAATTGAAGAATGTCACCAAGTATAGGGTAGCCCACGTATACAGGTTATTCCATCAGAATAATAAAGAATGGAATAACAGAAGTTCTCTTCATGAATACAAAAGAAATAATACTCCCTACGAGTACAACAAATAATATTCCATACCTTAAGAAGAAGAGTACTAGATATATAAGTAGTGAAGTAGCAGAATACTTTCTTCTTACTCTCTATAGTTTATCTATCTAGAGTTCAGTGAATTCGTAAGAAAATAATGAAGGAATGAGCTTCTATTTATAGAAAATGGACTGCATAGTAACTAACTCATGAATGTTCCAGATTGATTTACTTTAATCTGACGGTCCATATTTAAAGCAAAATCTTTTAAATAAAATATAATATATTTTATTTATAATCTAATAAAATAAATAACTTTATAAAAGATTTTACTATGCAAACACTATGCAGGCACTATGCAAATACTATGCATAATAAAATATAATATAATCTAATTATTGTCTAATAAAACAGATAGCTTTATAAAAGTATTCTGCTTTTATATAAAAAAAATTTTTACTATACAAAATACTATGCGGAACACTATATAACACACTCGTATAATAGAATATAATATATTCTATTTATAGAATAACTTTATAAAAGTATTACATTTTATATAAAAAGATTTTTTGTATTATTATATTAATAATACCAACAAAACCGAGTGACTTATCACGTAAGCATCAATAATCAATACCGTGTGCTACTACGCAACTGACGCCAGACATCGTATTTTTAACACCGGTGTTTCAACAGCTAACGGTAAAACTTTCGTAGTTATTTTCATAAAGTATTTTTTCGTTTTCTCAATCCGACAATAATTTCATTGTGGGGTCCACCAATGATTGTGTCGTTGTTATCTAATATTCCCTCGTTAAAATGAATATTCCCCACCAATCGAATATTATATAACAACTTGCGTACTTTGCAAAATTTATAAATATTACCTGGCTATAACATTATATCAATTTTACTCCATAATATTCAAAAATAATATTTATAGAAAATTCATCTTTATTAAAAAGTTGGGGTTTACAATCTCCCTTCTTATAAAATTTTGCCCTCGAAATTAGGGTGCGATACTGGTATGTCGAAGAGGTAAGGATACCTTGATTTCATTTCAGATTCTAACTCCCAAGTCATTTCCTCAACATCGTGGTTTCTCCACAAAACTTTGACTTGAGGTATAACCTTGGTGCGTAGAATATGTTCCTTCTTATCCAAGATTTGAACAAGAACCTCTTCATACGTCAAATCTTCCGCTATTTTGTCCGGTTCCAACTCAATAATGTGGTTCGGGTCTTCCACATATTTACGTAACATGGATATGTGAAAAATGTTATGAACACGAGACATACTTGGCCAGTGGCGAGTCTATAGCCACAGCCCTACTCGATCAAGGATTAAAAATGGGCCGATGAATCGAGGATTGAGCTTTCCTCTCTTTCCAAATCTCGTAACTCCTTTCCATGGAGCAACACGTAACAACACATGATCTCCTATATCGAATTCCACGTCTTTTCGATGAAGATAAACATAACTCTTTTGTCGATCTTGTGAGGTTTTTATCGTTCTTGGGATCGTTTGAATCTTTTAAAAGTAGTCATACACGCATCAACTCGGTCCCAACAACATTGCTTCACCCACCTCATCCCAAAGATACCGGAGAACGACACTTTCTTGAGACAACGCTTGAATTGAGCCATGCTAATACTTGTTTGATAACTCATGTTGTTGTAGGAAAACTCCACCAATGGTAAGAACTTGTCCCAACTTCCTTTGAATCAAGGACACAGAGTCTTAATAGATCTTTAAGAGTTTGAATAGTCCTCTCCATTGTCCGTCCGTCTGAGAGGATGATATCTTAGATCTAAATCGTAAATCTTTGCCCATAGCTTTTGCAAACTAACCCAAAATCGTGAAGTGAATCTTGGGTCTCGATCAGAAAATATGGATACTGGCATACCATGCAATCTTACAACCTCGTTTATGTACATACGAGTAAGACGTTCAAGTGTATAAGTTTCTCGTATCGGTAAGAAATGAGCAGACTTGGTCAATCTATCAACAATGACCCAAATCGCATCTATGCCTTAAGAAACTTTGGGAAGACCGATGAATGAAATCCATGGTAATGTGCTCCCACTTCCATTCTGGAATTTCAAGTGGTTGCAATGGACCTTTTGGTACTTGATGCTCGCCTTGACTTCGTTGACACGTTAGACACCTTGAGATAAACAACAGCTATCTCTCTCTTTCATATCATTTCACCAAAATGTATGTCAAAGATCATGATACATTTTGGTACTCCCAGGATGGATTACAAATGGTGTGTTGTGCGCCTCCATCATGATTTTATACTTTAAATCAGGGTCGTTAGGAACACAAAGTCTGGAGTTGACTCGAAGTATTCCTTCTTCATCGATTCTTGCTTCCGGCATCGCACCTTCTTGTACTTTCTTCCTCATACGCATCAGCTCCGGATCTGTAACTTGAGCAGCTTTAATTTTATCAATTAAAGTTGGTTCTACTCGTATGTTCGCCATCATCACATGGGTCCCTGGAGTCTTTATCTCTATCTCCATCCTTTGCAAGTCATACAAAATGGGCCTTTGCGTTGACAATATCGCACTCGTACCCGCATATGATCTTCTATCAATGCATCAGCAACCACGTTCGCTTTTCCAGGATGGTATTAAATGGTATGATCATAATCTTTCAATAGTTCAAGCCAACGTCATTGTCGCATGTTGAGTTCCCATGTTGCATGAGAACACATCCTAACCCTTTGCCCGAAGCATCACTGTAGATGACAAATCCCTCCGAACCAGATGGTATTGTCAGAACAGGTGCTGAAATGAGTCTCCTCTTGAGTTCTTGAAAACTCTTCTCACATTCCTCGCTCAACCCGAACTTTGTATCTTTCCGAGTCGGCTAAGTTAGTGGAGTAGCGATTCGAGAAAACCTTCTACGAATCTCCGATAATAACCAAATGGCGAGAAAGCTACGTGCTTCGATCATCGATTTAGGTTGCTCCCGCTTTTGAATAGCTTCAATATTTGTTGGGTCAACAGATATTCCATGACTTGATACCACGTGCCCAAGGAATGCTACTTCCTCGAAGCCGAACTCGCATTTCTTCAACTCGCATAAAGCTTATATTCACGAAGCTTTTGGAGCATCGACCTCAAGTGTTGTTGCTCATGATCTTCACGTGTTTTGGAATATATGAGGATGTCATCAATAAAGACGACCACAAAGTGATCCAAATATTCCTTGAATACTCGGTTCATCATATCCATGAAGCGCGGCGGAGCATTAGTCAATCCAAAGGACATGACTAGGAATTCATAATGCCCGTCTCGAGTTCGGCGCCGTCTTTGGAATGTCATCGGTTCTAATCTTCAATTGGTGATATCCTAACGAAGATCAATCTTTGAAAAGAATTTGGCTCCTTACAACCGGTCAAACAGTTATCAATACGTGGCGAATGGGTATCTATTTTTGATGGTGACATGATTCAACTCCCGATAATCAATACAAAGTCGCATACTTCCATCTTTCTTCTTCACGAATAGAAACAGAGCACCCCAAGGAGAAGTACTTAGGACGAATAAAGCCAATGTCTAACAATTCCTGCGATTGAGTTTTTAACTCTCCTAAGTTCAATAGGAGCCATTCGATATAGGGATTTAGAAATGGGTTTTGTCACAGGTTCAAGGTCGATACAAAATTCAATTTCACGCCTGGGGTAGGCCGAAGTTCTTCGTGGAATACGTCGGAAATTCATTAACAATAGAAATATTATTCAAAACTGACGTATTTTTGTTTAGATCTGTGACATGAGCTAAGAAAGCTTGACATCCGTTTTTCAATAAACGAATAGCTTTATGGCTTGAAATGACCGTGATTGATTTTAATGGTTTGGTTGCTTGAATTCGCATAATAGGTCGATTAGGAATATGAAAGCTAACAACCTTATGAAAATAATCAATTTCTACATGATGAGTAGTTAACCAATCAATCCCTAGAATTACATCAAATGCAAGTATTTTTAATGCAATAAGATCGACAGGTAATATGTGGGTACCAACTTGAACCAAACAAGACTTATAAACTATGGATGTAATGAAGGTTTCTCCCAACGGAGTTTCCACAGATAAGTCAAAGTCTAATTTCTCCTGAGTCAAATTTAATCGTTCAAAATGAGTAGGAGAAATAAAAGAATGGGTAGAACTAGATCAAATAAAGTGTAGACTTCGCTTAGAGTTTATGATAAACTTACCCGTGATGACCTCATTCGGGTTCCTTACTTTACGGGAGGTCACAACAAACGCTCTCCCTTGCACTACCCGGCCACTTTTTTGGGACGACCTTTGGTGCCTCCATCCTAGCTGAATTTGTCTTGATTGAACGACAAAATCGGGCTAAGTGACCTTCTCTTCCACAATTATAACATGCTTTGACTGACATCGCGCAATTTGGACTAATTTGTCCCTCCCTCCGCATTTGAAGTATATGATAAGTGGTCTTTCTCCTTCCTTAACAACGGGTCTTTGGTCTTTGACGCCTTTCCATCATTGTTGAATCTCCTCTTCTTGAAATGTCCATTCTTATTGTTTTAGCCCCGATTACCAACGGTGGTTACCATTTCGCCTTATTGATTCCTCCACGCTTGTTGTCACCGCTTCGATGATCGCTTTCTCACTAGTATTATCATTTTGTCATTTGCTCTCTTTTTGGTCATGCGTTGACTCGTTATCGCTACTCCACCAATCGAGCCCTATTTACAACATCTGAATACAAACACGCTTTATGAGAAATAAGATGTTGACGTATCTCTGGCTTCAAACCTCTTAAAAACATTCGCGCCATTCTCTTCATTATCCACCAAGTGGGACGCAAACCGGGATAACTCCGTAAATTTTGCCTCGTATTGCGACACGGTCATATTGTTTTGCTCCAATTTGATAAACTCCACCTCCTTCATGTGACGAATACTTTCGAAAGTATTTGTCGTTGAATGACTCTCTTGGAACTTCTCCCAAGACATCTTCAAGACGGCATGTTGAGTACGTTTCTGGATTCCCACCATGTCTCATCTCCGCAAACATAAAAGGCGACAAAGGGAACCTTTGCTCCTCGGAGCATCCCAAGACATCAAATATCTTGGTGATCTACTTTATCCATGCTTCCGTCATAAGTGGTTTTGGCTCTCCCTTAAACTCCGGTGGTCCCAGCTCCTTGAACTGTTTAGCGGTGATCGCCCGAGAGTTTCTAGTGTTTCCACCTACATTTTGGACAGGAGCCGCTCTCGCCTGCTGTTGCATGAATTGCATAAAGCCTCTGAACAATCCATCATTCATCATTTAGTCAGTGTTGTTGTTTGCATGAGGATTGTCGCCTTCCTGATGCACATTCTCCTGATTATTGATATGTGGAGACTCAACGGTCTCTTGTGCTCCATTGCTATTCTCAACATTTTCGGATGTCATTTTCAAATACTGCCACAAAACAAAGGTTAATTGACATGTAACATAATATCTCTAAACTCTGACCAACCAATTTAAATACAAAATAAATTTAAGTAGGTCATACTATCGAAGGAATTACCCGTCTCTCCCCTCCTAGTTCTAATCTCACATCTTAGCCAGGGATCATATCCCTAAGCTTTGATACTAATATGACGCCCCAAAATTAGGTATACATCACCCATCTTGGGTCGCCAGATATATGGTATGTAATTCAAATACAACTTACTAATACAACTGCGCAGGTACAATACGACAAAACATAAACCGTGAGTTTGAATACAAATATTATCTACTAGAGATTATACAAACTCAAAAGGAGTCCTCATTACAATTATTATCACACTATTTCACGTAATAGTGAGGACTACTAATGCTATCCTCGGACCATCACTCCGCTCCCCACTCGTCCCAAATTTATATTCTCATTTCAAAGAGAACAAGTAAAAAGAAAGGGTGAGCTTAACTAGCCCAATAAGAAATATTATGACTAAGATAATGCAAAATAAATTATCATTAGTCTCCAACAATATTAAACCGATAAAATATAATAGACATCAAGTTTAATCTGCAATGAAACAAGCAATCCATTAAAAGAGTCAGTAGAAAATAAAATCTACTATCTTTTATGATTAAAAGGTTTTCATCATCATTATCGCCGAGACTCTAACTTAATAAATATTCCACATCATCGAATCACCCCCGCTACTACTGCCAAGGATATTCTTTAGTATCACGACCACAATTATCCATGCCTTCTACGGGCGAAGAATATTTGTGTATTCATTAATGGTCATGATCATGCCAACAACCGTCCATCAATGTACTACGCCAATGAGGACTTTTACCACATCATTTGTAACATTACGGTCATTATTACAATCAATAATCCTCGGTCATAATCATACCAAGTCCATCTATACACTACAGCCACGATGACTTTCAAAAAAACATAAATATGAGGATGATGACAATGATATAAGAATTCATAAAAACAAGTTCAAGAATTAATTTATCCAGAATTAATAATGTCCAAATTGTCAACATGATCTTTGCTTTGTAGAGTAAAATTCAAGAATTCTCGTAAGAATATTTCCATGAAAAGATCTTTGGATGAAGCGCAAATATCAAGGATATTCCACTAATTTCATGGAGTATAAAGTCAAAACTTTAACCAACCGAGTATAATAAAGAATGGAATAACAAAAGAAATCACCATGCATGCGGTTTGCGCATGATGAGTTATTCCAATGAATACTAAATAATCTGAACCGAAGTTAAAGTAAATTACATGCCCAAGCGATGTTCCAACGTAATAATAAAGAATGGAATAGCAATGAAATCACCATACATGCGGTGCTTGCGCATGAGCGAGTTATTCCAACGAATACTAATAAGAATCGGAATCGTGTCCGCATAAAAGCGCATGCAGACATGATATTCCAATGAATAATAATAAAGATTTTATTTCGGTCCCACGTAAAAACCATGTGATGGATATTCCAATGTAATAATAAAGACGGAATCGTGTTCGGCGTAAAAACGCATGCATGTGATATTCCAACGTAATAATAAAGACGGAATAATAGAAGAATGTCACCAAGTATAGGTAGCACAGTATCTGAGTTATTCCAATGTAATATAAAGAATGGAATAATGTAAGTTCTCTTCATGAATACAAAAGAAATAATACTCCCTACAAGTACAACAAATAATATTCCATACCTTAAGAAGAAAAGTACCGGATATATAAGTAGTGAAATGGCGAGAATACTTTCTTCTTTCACTCTATAGTTTATCTCTCTAGAGTTCAAGAATTAAGTAAAGAAAATAATGAAGGAATGAGCTTCTATTTATAGAAAAATGGATTGCATAGTAACTAACTTCATGAACGGTCCAGTTTGATTTACTTTAATCTGACGGTCCATATTTAAAGCAAAATTTTTAAATAAAATATAATATATTCTATTTATAATCTAATAAAATGAATAACTTTATAAAAGATTTTACTATGCAAACACTATCGCAGCACTATCTGAAACACTATGCATAATAAAATATAATATATTCTAATTATTGTCTAATAAAACAAATAGCTTTATAAAAGTATTCTGCTTTTATATAAAAAGATTTTACTATGCAAAATACTATCACGCAGACCTTTATGCATATTAGAATATAATATATTCTATTTATAGAATAACTTTATAAAAGTATTTTGTTTTATATAAAAGATTTTCACGATTATTACATTAATAATACCAACAAAATGAGTGACTTATCACGTAAACATCAATAATCAATACTGGTGCTACTACTTAACCACGCCAGACATCTTTATTTTTAACACCGGTGTTTCAATTGTTAACAGTAAAACTTCCGCCGTTATTTTCATAAAATATTTTTTGTCGCTTTTCTCAATCCGGCTAATTCCGTTATGGGGTCCACCAATGATTATGTCATTGTCATGAATATTCCCTCGTTAAAACGAATATTCCCCAGACCAATCGAATATTATATAACAACTTGCGTGCTTTTGCAAAATTTATAAATATTACCCACAACTATAACATTATATCAATTTTACTCCATAATATTCAAAAATAATATTTATAGATTATTCAAAAGTTGGGGTTTTACACGAGATGTCGAGGGTAACAAATTTTAGTTTTGTAAGATTTGACATCTATATAAATACATAATTATGTAAGAAAATAATTATATATATATATATATATATCATACACAATTTTAATGAAATAATGAAACAATACTTATATTTTAAATATTATCAACACACGTAATATATAACTATATGTATAAATAAACGTGAAGACAATATATAACAATATATTACTAACCATTTTAACAATTTTTAAAACTAAATAAATGTGAATCTCATAACAATATGCAACAATAAAATAACTTAAATATGTTAATTTTTATTCTTTGTGGTTTCAATGATGACAATATGCTTGAGTATGTAAGTTAATTAAAGTGTAAAATGCAAATGTGGCCATTGAACTTTAGGTGTTTTTGGGTATTGAGCCCTTTTCTTTTGGTCAACGCAAATCAGCCCTTTCTATTCAAAAATTTGGATATTAAGCCCCTATGTGCCACATGGGCATTGACCTGCCTACGTGGCACACGTGTCAGCGCTAACGTAGACATTTTTGCCACGTGGAACTGCTTACATGTGCATTTCCCAATTAATTGTTAAAAAACTTGGTTTCCCAAGAATCGAACCCAAAACCTCAAATTTAAAATTTTGGTCATCAAACCAACTGAGCTACATAAAACTTATAGTTATTTTATCAAAAGAATTAATATTTATACCAAATCAATTCATTTTCCCAAATAAAATTTAAATAGAGTAATCGACTTATTAAAACAGTAAAAACACATAGAAAAAAAATGATTATATATTAACCGTTCATTTTTAAAAATTAAAAATATCAAAAAACAAGAATAAAAAAATTAAAGAACCAAAATTATATACAAGTGCTTTATAAATAAATAAAAAATATATATTTCTTATCTTTCACATCTTTAAATGAAATCCAGAAACCCAAAAATCTTCAAAACCATTCATCATCATGTACTCATTAAATACAAAAAATTCAAAACTCAAAAACCATTGTTCTTCAAATAATAATATATTCAACTAACAAATTGCCTAACATCGTAATCCATACTCAACTTCACAATCCAACATCATCAGTTTCACAATCCAACATCATAAGTTCCAGATCTATAATGGTGAATCAAAGACGAGAGAACGAGATTTAATTTAGATAAGTAAAAAGATTTGGGGAAAAAGAAAACGACCTTGTAGATCTATTGGATGCAGATCGAGCTCTCCCGGACGCTCGATGGCCGTTTCCCCGAGAGATCATGTGGTTCGCAAGCCGAATCGTTACGTCACGAAATCCAGCGTCGTATAGATGCTCAGAGAGTCGAGAACTGCCATAGCTGGGAACCAAAATCTGTGCTCCAGTGGTGGTGGTGCTGCTAGTGGAGGCGTCCTGTGGCGGCGATGGTGTCTCCTTGTCGGAAAGGTGAGAGAGAAGAGGGCCACGGGTCGAGGCCACTCTTGCGTACCACTCGAAGGAGTCATCGATTAAGCGATCTTTGAAGAATTTGTCCCAATTTTCTTTACTGATGAAATCTCCTAGGGTTTTTAGAAGCTCTTCTTCTTATTGCTGATCTTTCTTTACTGGTGAAGAATTTGTGTTTGTATTTTCAGTATTACTTGCCTAGAATTTAAAAAGTAATATGTACCATAAAAAATAATTATTATTAATATTATTATTTTTATTATTATTATTATTAGTATAATATTTATTAATATTATTGGTATAATTATTACCTAAATTATGTAATTTGGAGATCTATTTTGTCTTTTAATTTGGGAATCTAGTTGTTTAGTTATAAATATTAATTTTTGCAAAATTATAATAACTAGGCCTTGTAGCTGGGTTGGTCATTGGTCTGAAATTTCAATCTGGAGGTCTGGAGATCAAATCTGTTAAATATTCTCCACGTCAGATATGCCACGTAGGCGCCACGTGGGCAATTCAACGCAAATGTGGCGACAAATTTTTTAGGCTCACGCAAATGTGGTGCCAGGGGCTTGAAGTCCAAATTTTTTAATAGAAAAGGGCTCAATTTGCGTTGACCAAAAGAAAAGGACTCAATACCCAAAAATCCCTAAAGTTCAGTGGTCAACCTTGCATTTTAACCGTTATTTAATGGACTGAATTGTTTTTTGGTTTGGGCTAACTTAATAATGTTTTATTGAAAATGATATAGGCAATTTGGCCCAAGATGTTTAAAATTCATTTCATTATTATTGCTGGAAATTTCATCTCTAATATATATTGTTAAAACAGTTTTTGAATTTGAGTCTATTAAGGAATTTGGTTCAACTATATACAATCCGTTATAATTAGAGTCCATCATGGAATCCGATTTAGCTATTCAAAGTTGTTCAGAGTATGAACTCTTAAAAAATATCCTTTAGCTCCTTTAATTTAGTCTGATCTATAACCATATGTTTGTCTTGCTATTTTGAGCTGATTGATATAGTCGTTGCTCTCTGTTTTATATATATTCACCTTGCTCGGTAAAAGAGTGGACAACACTTGAAGTTGAAATTCATTATTGAGTACATTAGAGAACTTTCTAAGTCTGATTCCATCTATTGATTGTATTACTCTTAAATTCTTTTGAGCTGAAAAGTTTTTGTAATCTTTAAATCATTACTCTTGTAAACCGAACACAAGTGTAGTTTGGCTTGGGTATTCTAGTGGGGAGTCGATCAATCATGAAAGGAAGCCTCAAGGTCTCAGTGGTGAGAAAAGTTGCAGAGGTGCAAGGGAACAATGGTGTCCAAGTCAGAATCGAGTTTCTTTGTACATAGAGTTTTTTTGTAATCATTTGAGTATTAAGTTAATAAAAAGTGACTCTAATACCATTTGGTATTGGATCTGGATTATACCACTAGATTAGTGGATATATGACTAAATCACTTAAAAATCTTTGTGTGATTTTTATTTCTGTTATCTCTCTTAAATTGTATTTTACGTTTCTACATATCTTGTCCAGTTCGTTGCTTGAAGATATACTAATCCAGATAGGGTATCCTGTTCGATTATAATTGACGAATAACATATACTAAAGTAGACACAAAATCAAACAGGGTTACCTGTCCGATTTAAACCTGTAGCAGTAAAACAAAAAAAATTATCATTGTTGATCACTTTTAGTGTGTACATCTATTCACCCCCTCTAATTGTGCTTATCAATCCTTATATATAAATACAGCACAAAACTCAATTTCAAATCAATTGAAAAATTCACCGAGTCAACTCTTAATTAATTAAGAGTTAACTCAGTTATTTCTCCTCAACAAAGGCAAACTCAATCTGAGTCAATTTTAAATCAATTAGGACTAAACTCGCTCAATTGAAAAAAACCTCACGCCAGATCAATCTCTCCTTCAATTGAAAAAACCGTTCGACTCTTCAGATTTACCAATCTAAAATCTTCATCTTCCTCTTCCGCTTCCCCATTCAATAATGGTGTACCAATCACAAGAAGTAGAAGAGAAAACACCCAAAAAAACCCTCCCAAAAGTCTTAATCCTCAAACCACCCAACGTTTTCAAGATCCTCGAGAAGCATTTTTGCCGTTAATTCGAATTCCTCCGGCCATGGGAATCTCCATTAGCCACCGATCAATTCCTTTCAATCCACGCAGCTTCGGTTCAAGCCATGTTCTGCAAATCTGATACTCGCGTCACCGCCGATCTGTTCCGCCGCCTCCCGTCGCTTGGCCTCATCGTCACCAACAACGCCGGCGTCGACCACATCGACCTCCCGGAGTGCCACCGCAGTGGAATTGGGTACGTGGTTTGACTTTTTTCTTTATGTATTTATTCAAAAATAAATTGGGTATGTGATTTGGGTTGCTTTTAGTATTATACTGCAGTTTCTTTTGTGTAGCTGTTTAGTTATGTTAATTAGGATGAAAAGGGACCAATGAACGGGGAAGTCATACAAATTGTTGATTGTGGTGAAGACAAGGAAGAGTAAGATCCTACAGGTCAGTGATACATGTGTTAAAATTCGTCATGGCAACAAAATTTCAAACCTGACTGACAACAGTGGAGATCATTTACAAAATTGATCATTGTTATGCCTTGCTATTTTAATGTTTATGTGGTTTTATGAATGATGCCTCTCATTAGACCTAACTTCATTTGAATTTTCTTTCAGTTGGAAATAATCCAAGTGCTTCTGAAGGGATGTCATGCAGTGATTATGAAAAACAGGTTAGAATAATTTCATAACTTCAGTTGAAAATATGCTATGGTTAAACATCTACTATGTTATCATTCAAAGTGCTTAAGCTTTACGGAGTACATAAAAAATTGAGATTCTTGCTTCCCTCATATGTAATAATGCTCATCGTTCATTCATTGCACATTTCATTTTTCTGTTTAAAAATCTTTTTGATTATGCCTTTGCTTTATTTATTTTGACAGTGTAAAAGAATGATTTTCGAATACGGGCCTATAATCCTTGCCAATGCGGAGCATTTGCTGGAATCAAATGACGTATGCACCATGATCCATGCCTGCGAGTTACCCAAGTCAAATCCCGATCAAGCATTAACAGGTGAAACAATGGTGCTTGCTACGTCTTAAGGTAGTAGCATAAACCGGATGGATAATTTGCTGATGAGAATTATTAGCATATACTGTTTTTCATTTCCCTCTAGCTGTATGCGTATATAATGCCGGTTTGCACGTTGTTGTAAATTAAATTATGCCTGACAAAGTTCAAATTCATGGGTTCATCTTCTTCATTATATGTGGGATTATTTTTCAAAGAGAACTGTCTTTGCCTTTGGTATTTACTTGGGAAACTTTATTCTAATTCAGGTTGATATTTCTGAATATATCCATAACATATTTATGTTGAATATGAAAAAAGCAACTTAACGACTTGACTTGAGGTGAATAATTTTAAATTTGCATCAAGTTTGTCGGTCGGTCAAGTTTTGATTCTTCAGTGAAACATATATATATATATATATATATATATATATATAATATAATATAATATATATTTATGTTAGTCAGATGTTGGTGAGCAACATGGTATGTTTAGTGACTAAAACTATAAAACTCCAATAAATCTTAGCAGTCGGCTTTTATGCAAGTTACTTGATGTTTTTGAATGAGGTTGACGCCGATGAGGGGATGAACAAGGCGGATTTGTAGCAGTGTCAACGAGAGAAGGTTGGTGCTTTCCGTTGAGGTCAGTTTGGTTATAGTGTATATGTATGTATGTATGTAAGGTTGGTGCTTTCCGTTGAGGTCAGTTTGGTTAGAGTGTATATGTGTGCACTATCAATCTATAAATGAATTAATCTTTGTGTGCAATTCATTTTCTCAATATAATTGGACACGCTTTTTATAAGCAACCAGTTGGATCAATGTGAAGGTATATGTTTTCCTGTTCTTAATTTTTGGCTTCAATCGGATCATTTCTGATGTTATACTTTTGCGAAATTGTATGTGATGTTTTTTCCTTCCAGGTTATCCTCTTTAGAATGTTGTTTCTTAATGAAATTCATATTACGTTGTAGGTAGTTTTTGGGATTTAATGCACAAAAATTGTGCCACTGGTGGCAAGAAACAGGTTTGCAGGAAGAAGCGGAAGTAAGCTTCTTTTCTCATAATCAGTTTTAGAGGAATTTTTGGTATATTCTTAGTTATGCCATTTTAAATGTCATTGTTGGGATGGTTTATTATATCTTTTTGAATTTGACATGATCCAATTTAACACGCATTATATTTTTCTGTTATGTATTATACAATATTTCTGTCATCAAATGCAAGTTATGGTTTAGAACTTTAGATTGGTAGGCAAATAAACTTTTGAGTACAAGTATAAAAAAAGGAACTTTTATTGGTTTGGTGTCCATGATTAGTACTATCCTTAATGCACTTTATATTAAAATTTATACTGCTCATGATTCCACTAGGTATTTAATTTTTATTTTTTTTGGAGGAAGACTTATTTTGTTGAATATACAATTGATTTTGTCTATAAATTTCGTAAATTTTTAGTTGTGGATATGCATGACCTGTAGAAGTGTAGTTGAAAGATAAGGGATGAGTGGTGTTATTGATTTTTAACATTAGGGTAATTACATTTTTCGTATCATATTGTTATTCTCATTGCTTATTTTAAATTTTTTCAGGGAATTTTTTGTTCCACGTGCACCTATCAGCAGCATGCCTGGCACATCCAGACCAGCTCTTTTTAAAACTTATTTTGTTTTGGATCCAGCATACCCCTCATGCATTTCACCAAAATCAAGGTACATATACAGTATTTTGTTTATTTTCTTTTTGGATAAATGTAGATTTTGTATTGTCAGATTTTTTTTGTTCCGTAGCAATTCTCTAAATTAGGTGCCAGTTAATTAGTCCTTGCATTATTTTGGGTTCCTTTTAGACAGTCGTTAATAGTTCCTACTATTTACTGAAATTTTGATTGGGTTTCCCTAATCAATGTAAAGCATCTTATTCTGGGATGTGTTATTAACTTGCTACTCTTATATTTAGATTGAACTCTGAATTTCATTCCTTATTATTTCAAATGATGTTGCCATATTTGTCTCTCTTTTGAAAGATCCTGTTGGTGAAGTCTTGCCAAATGTTTAATGGCATCTTCGCATTCTCGAACCCATTTATCTAACCATTCTACCATTTTGGGCCGTGAAAAGGCCATTGTTATCAATTTAGAGGTACTGGAACTAAAATAAATAGGTTTCTTTTGAATTTTGTTGTGCGATATCTGTTATGTTTGATTGAGTTTTGGGTTTATTACTTGATTTTGGTATTGTTTGTTGTTTCTTCGCATTCTTTTGAATTTTAGCAGTTTATTCATTACTTTGTTTCCATTCCTTAATATATTTCTTGAATTGTTATCAGTTTGATTCAATTTTTTTAATATACCCATTTGTATATATTGTGAAGGATTGCTACAAATTGCACCCAATAGGTATTTATAGCTAATTTCATGTATGACAATTTTTTCAACAATTTATTTAATTAATGTTCTAAATGTGATTTTTTAACTGCATAAAGATTGGCAGTAGATTGAGTTTGAGCAGAAACTATGCGACCAAGGATATTAGATTTTCAGATATGCAGATTGGGTTGATGTTTGGCTAATGTTTTTAGGTACTATTGGAGCCATTGGAGATGGCATGTCAACAAACTGTTTATTAGTATATGTTAGCCATCTTTTTAATACATTGGGTTATGGTAAGACTACAAAATCATGGTAACTTCATGGTTGAGATTGAAAAGGTGCTTTACTACCTTCATTTCTAGCTATAATCTTTAATTTTTCTTCTTATATATTGTTAGCTAGCTTAAAGATCTCTCTTTTTCTCATTTTTTTTATTTTTATATTACAGTGCAGTTTATACTTTGTATACGTGGGATTAGAAGTGATGGTGGTTGCTTTTATGGGTAAATATATAATCTCTTTCAACTATTTTTCCCCTCAATAAGTGGTATATAGGCCTTTTTGTGGATTTATAAGGTCTCATGATAGAAGAAACTAATGCTCACATCAGATCACTGCTTTGGTGTGTCAAAGTCGCAGTTCGTTTCTACTGATGCAATGCTTTGCTTTGATGGTGATTCTATAATAATGCTCATTATAATAGCAAAGTGCTCATTTTTGGTATTTTTAAACAATGTCAAGGTAGTACTTGCAAGAATATACATTCTTGATATTTAAACTATCAAATTTATCTATTGTCAATTGCCTTAAAAGGTTGTAGTTTTTGTTCTATGCTGAAATAATAACTATTATGTTTTGATTGTATATTTGAGTATATCAGGTAGTTGACTTGAACTCATTAATGTTGCTTAATATAGAATGTATTATGTTTTTGTTGTTTTTGTGTTTTTATTCTAACAAATTATATAATTAGCTTTTCCAATTAGCCCGTGCATTATACGGGCTACCAACTAGTTTACATAATTACAGAATCTCATAAAATTTTTAATCAATTAAAAATCACTAAAATTATGAGCATTAAAGGTAAAGACAAACAAATAGGATAATTTCTAATTCCTTAAAAAAGCTTACAGTAAGTTGACAGAACTATACAAACAAATAGCATAAAAGGTGAAGTATGATTTGAATCGGGTGGAGCAGGGCTCAGGATGGTTCTAAGAAATTGCTGAGACACGTTTGGTTCTGGCGTGGTGGAGTAGTATTAGAGTTGAGCAGAGCTCTTTGAAGGATTCAAAGAAGGTGTGTTTAATGATGAATACTCTAATATGATACTTGTGACGAGTATTCAAGTGAAAGGTGGAGATTGTTGGGATATTTTACATGAATCTCACATTGGATAAATTCAAGAGTGTAGATGAGTTAATAAGTATGGTAAAGTCTCAACCTAAAGGTTAACCTTTTAAGTAAGGAGGTGGTCTAACATACTTATTGGGCCAGTCTATACAAGATGTGCGCTGCATGGTGTGATGAATTAATGTATGATGAATCGTACAATTTCGCTACAGTTTTTTTGTAATCATTTGAGTATTAAGTTAATAAAAAGTGACTTCAATACCAATTGGTATTGGACGTGGATTATGCCATTAGATTAGAGGATATAGGGCTGAATCACGTAAAAATTTGTGTGATTTTTATTTCTGTTATCTCTCTTAAATTTTATTTTACGTTTCTACATATCTTGTCCAGTTCGTTGCTTGAAGATATACTAATCTAGACATGGTATCCTGTTCGATTATAATTGACGAAGAACATATACTTTTAGTGTGTACATCTATTCACCCTCTCTAATTGTGCTTATTTACATAATTACAGAATTACAGAATCTCATAAAAATTTTAATCAATTAAAAATCACTAAAATTATGAGCATAAAAGGTAAAGACAAACAAATAGGATAATTTCTAGAATAAAATACAGTGACAGTACCTCCTCTAGATACTCATAATAACACTCGCATCCCCTCTAGTTTCTTAAGTAACAGTTAGTACTCTTGCAAGCTTTTAGGATTGACTAAATAGATAAAGTTACATATTTACCCTTGTATTTTATCAAATTTTAATTACTAAATAATATATATATATATATATATATATGTATATATGTGTGTGTGTGTGTGTGTGTGTGTTTTATTTATCCTTTTTTAATACAATACATTTTAATTATAGTTTTATTTGTAATTAAAACTATCTCATTTAAATTGTTGGTAACTTATAAAAACTAATTTAGTTTAATTAACACATATTTTTGGATAAGTGATACAATATTAAAAAATTTAAATTAAATTATTAATGAAACTATTCTAATTAGAGTGATTGAGTATATTGATATTTTAGTTTTGGTGCTTAACAACAAAAAATATTATTTGAATTTTAGCTTCATATTAGAATTTTATATGTTAAATTTATTGAGTATATATAAAAAATTGAGATGTTTATGATTTTGATTACATTTTTTAGTATACGATTGACGTTTTTTTTATGCAATGTTAAATAAAAAAATATAATTATATTTATTACTACCTCTATCTTGTAAAAAAATTATTTTAATATATATATATATTTTTTTGAGTAACAACATTTGTTATTTTTACTGTAAATAATTATGTTTAAGTGTGACTTATGTTTACTTTATTATATGAGAAAAATAATTAATATAATTTTTAATACTTTTTTATATGAGTAATAAGATTCGTTTAAATTATAATAATAAGTTTGTTTTACGTAAATTTTAATATTTGCAAAAAAATAATTATTATTTTATTATGTTAATTTGTAATTTTATGGGTATTAACATTAATACTTTTTAATTACAAAAAATATATTTAAATATATATCACGTAAATTTTAATATTTGAGAAATTTAATTAGTAAAAATTATATGACTTTATTTTCACGATAAAATGAATATTTATTATTTTTTGACTTTTATGTTATTTATTGCACAATTTCATAATTTAATTAATTAGATCAAATAAAGTAAAAATTATGATATACAAATTTATATTTAGCGGAGAAATTAAATACTATAATTTGAAGGGTGTATTAGACATTATATTAAAAATATTTTAAATATTAGTTAATCAACCACACTAGGGTAGTGAATGTTACATATTAGTATCAGAGTAGAGTCTTGGCATTACTTGAAAAACTATAAGGGTGGTGAGTGTTATTATGATTATCTACAAAATATCGGTGTATTTTACTCTAATTTCTAATTCCTTAAAAAAAAACTTAGAGCAAGTTGATAGAACTATACAAATAATCTTTGATGTTTGAAGAACAATGGGAGGACAATTTTCTTTCCAAAAATTGGGTAGAAACTCGTGCAGATAACGTGTTGTAAAATGATAGATAAAACAAAATAAGAAGAAAAAAATAAATATATATTAATAAATTCTTGTATTCAAGTTATCATTCACAATTCTTTTGATATCTATCTGATCTTTACAATAATAGTAAAACAATCCCACATATATAGGACCTTAGAATACTTTTAGAGTTTATGTGATAAGGTTGGAATAATGTGTACAATTATGAATATACATCTTCCCTATAAGCTTTACACATCCCAAATAACATTTTCATTGCCCAAACTTTACACATTCTAATCAGACTTTATTTTTAACATAGACATGGTTCAGTAACAAGCAAGTTATGAAATTATTAAAATAGATTCAGAAGGCAGCAACAACGCGTGATAAATTAGGGTCTTGATGAAGAGAATGAAATTTTAAGAGGGGCATGTTTTGAAGTTTGATTCGTCCTTTTTTAAAATGCAACTACGTCGTATTATCAAATTTAAAATTGATTTAATATGCATTCCACTTAAAATTTGAAGACAATTAAATATTTTAAATTATTTCAATAGTAATTTTTGACTAAATTTAATTAATAACCAATGAAATTTAAACGTGACAAATTTTATTTGATTTAGAGTTAGAATTTGTTTAAAGCTAGACCAGGGACATTACGCGCTTTCTTTAACAAAGTTCTTTGACATTTTTAGCGGGTATGATTATAAAAATATAAAAGTATAATTTTTACTCTCCTATGGTCAAAAAAACTAAATTAATAATACCTGCATTTCAAATTATAAGATCAAGATTGAATTTATTTAATTTATATCAATATGATTATATATGAATATCATAAATCATCTAAAAAATATTATTTCACCATCCCTTAATATAAGTCGTTTTAGAGAAATATTTTTGTCTCTTAATATTTATCGTTTGAGAATTTCTAGTAAGCATTAATCGTTTGGTTTTCAATATTACCACAAGTATTAAATATAACTTTGGTTCTCTCACTATTTTTTGTTCAATAAATAATATCACTCTATTTTTTCAATACAAGTACAATATAGGCAATTGATATTATATTTAATTAATGATATACAATCATTTCCTTAATATCTTGTCTTGCACAATTCTAATTAAAACAACTTATATTAAGGGCTAAAGTGAATACTAATTATAAAATTTATTGTTTTTAAAATTTAAATGAATCATGTCAATTTTAAAATATTTTAAATTTACGTTTAGAAAGACGGTTGGTATTGTTAAAGTAAAAATGTTGCTGACAAAGCAATAGGTGTCGCTAAATTTTTTTACTGTCGTTAAAGTAATTGTAAAAGTGTAGCTAAATGTGTATTTACTCTTACAGCATAATTTTTGCTCTGATAATATCATTGATTTTTAAAAAGTTAAAATTAATTTTATAATTTGAAACGGAGGAAATATTATACCATTTTAAATTTTAATAAGACGTACATAATCTTGAACCATGAGACTCAAATTTGGCATAATAGTCTAGCTAGCGATGTGGTCAACGCAAAAGAACAATGATGCCCCTCTAACAACTTTCATGGAAATTGCATCTCCCGACAAAGGGTTAAATATTGTTGATTTGTTTAGTTGATTATGCATATATATATATATATATATCATTATAAGAAAGAGAAAGGGGAAGAAGATTGAAACTCATTCTACAATTATGGCCTCCTCTTTCATGAGAAATACTTCAATCTTATTGGTCTTCTTTTTTTGCATCTTCATCATGCATTTAACTTCTGTTAATGCAGCAGGTTTGTGCTCTAAAGTTAATGTACTTTTTAAAGTTATTATAATTATTATTATCATCATCTTATTTTTTCTGAAACATATTAGTATTAGTATTAATATATATATGATAGAAATTAAATAATGACTTGTGCAACTTTGGATTTATTAATTTTTTTTTCGCGGTTACGCTTGAGGTGTAAACTGGCAAAGTTCATCATTCTAATTATTTATTTGTTTATTATTTTTATAATATTTTTGTGGACAGATAGAAATGGGAAGATGTTCATATTGAGAAAACAGAAACGCAGTCCTCCTCCTCCACCATTCTCAGGTTCACCTCTCCATTGGAAGTCCCCACCGCCGCCATTTCGGTCACCACCTCCACCTCCAGCAAAAGCTCCATCAGGTCCCTAAAATTAACTAGTTTAAGCTTCATTTACGACAAATCATGTATTTTGATTGTAACCATATATAAGGGTGAATAATAATTTAATTTTGATAGGCAGGCAAATACCCTTGTCTTAATTCTTGTGAAAGCTTTCCATTTTCCATTGTAACTTTTTAGCTTTTGAGTTTTTATTTTCCATTCTAACTTTTAAAATATTTCAAATTGATTTTTAAAATATTTCTAGAATTTATTAATCATGTTTTAATAAATCTATACCTACATCGCAATATGTAAATACAAAAACAAGTGCACATATTGATGATGATATATCCAAAAAATGTGAATGAATGTGCTCCAAAAACTTAAATTGAAGTAATTTTTGATAAAAATAATGTTGTAATTAACAATATTACAATATTGTATAATAGAAAGGGTTGCCGTGAAATTAAATAGGTGGAGGGTGGAGGGTGGAGGGTGGAGGTGAGGTGAGGGTGAGGGTGAGGGTGAGGGGAGGGGGCTTGGGAAGAGAGAGTACGGAAGAACGTGGAGAAAAAATGTTTTTTTAAAATTGGGAGATAATAGTTAGGGACAAAATTATTATATTATTTATTTTAAAAGGTTATTTTAAGTAATATAAAATATTTAACTTTCTCATTTTTTTATCCCTCCAAATCTTCTCACCTTTGAGAGAGAAGTTTAAGTCAAAAATGAAATTAATTTTACCTTCAAATCTCTTCTATCATTTCTTAAAAAGCTCAAAAACATAAAATTTAGAAAATTTAAATCATTTTTCTTTTTTTTTAATCTCCTAAAAATAAACTTGCAAACAAGGTGTAAAGAAAGTAAATAATGTGAACGAAACGGAAACAAAGGAGAGGAATTTGGCTACCGAATTATTGTTTCGGTCTTTCAACAAATGCGGCAAACTATTCTGTCATCTAAAGTTGACTCCAGAGTTTTAATTTCAATAATATAAGGAGAGATGTTGAAAACCTATACTATAAAGTGATATTAATTGTGATGTATATTAATAGATTGAATAAGATTATATGTTTATCATTATATTACATATCTAATTCAAAAAATTATGCTAATAGTTATTCATATAATCAGTTTGAAAGTTCATTGGGTTCAAATTCGAAAAAAAAAATCAAGAATAAAAAGTTAATAAAATAAATTCAAAATTAAATAATTCTCAAATATTATTGACAATAACATTTTTCGAGATTTCATTGCTTAAAATTATTGCATGATAGCCTCATTTTTAATAGTTAAAAAAATATCACGCTCAATATATGTTACTAAAAAGTAATTCATCCATTCATCTCTAATTTAGTTACGGAGTTCATTCTTCACGATATTAATGACTTAAATCGTCCTTTCAACAACAACGGACAAAAATAGAGTCAACTTCAGCAACACATAGACTTGAAGATACATATATCATCCCTTCTTTTTTTAACCAACATTTGAGTCAATTCATCAATTCCTTTTATACTCGAAAAATTGGGATCGTTTCTTATATTCACAATATAATTTTGGAGTTGACCATCAAAAAAGTTTCATATCATTAAATATTTAAAAAACTAATTCAACGTTAAAACAAGATCAATATACAATATGAATAGTCAAGTGTAATTAGCACCAATAATAAACAATCTCAATTAAACCAATAACAAGTGACATTACAAAATTTAAAGAAAGTAAAAATAGAATAGAACACATATGTAAGACTCCAAATTTTATGAATAAAGATTTAATTTTCTAGAAATAATTTTTTTGTGAATATTATGGTATGGATTTGATATAATGTTATAGTTGTGGGTAATATTTACAAGTTTTGTAAAGTAAGCAAGTTGTTATAAAATATTCGATTGGTTTTAATATTCGTTTTAACGAGGAATATTAAATGCAATGTAACGGCGATCATTGGTGGACCTCTAGCGAAAAATTAATTGTCGGGAGTTAGAAAAGCACGAAATATCTTTTATGAAAATAACTACAAAAAGTTTTCTGAGTTAATTGTTGAAATACCCGGTGGTAAAAGTACAGTAATATGCGTGGTTGCATAGTAACACACGGTATTGATTATTGATGCTTACGTGAGAAGTGTAAGACCCCAACTTTTTATAAATAAAATTAAATTTTCTCTAATTATTATTTTGAATAATAAGGTGTTAATTTGATATAATGCTTTTGTTATGGGTGAAATGTGCAAATTTTATAAAATAAACAAGTTGTTGTAAAATTAATATTCATTGTTGTCGGGGAATATTCGTTTAGTTGTGGAATATTCTTGTTGTTTTAGAATATTCGTATGCGGTAAGCATGACCGTTGGTGGGCCTCATAATGTAATAACTCGCTCGGATGAAGAAAATGACAAGTTTGAATTTTTATAAATAACGGCGTAATTATTCTTTGTAACAACACTTTGTTGGAATACACGGTGGTTAAAATACGATACGGCGTAGTTACACATTGAGATACATATAAGACCCCAACTTTTATGAATAAAGAATAATTTTCTCGAATTATATTTTTGAATATTATGGTGTGGATTTGATATAATGTTATAGTTGTGGATAATATTTATAAATTTTGCAAAGTAAGTAAGTGGTTATATAATATTCGATTGGTGGGGAATATTCATTTTAACAGGGAATATTATTCACCACGCACAATTATTGGTGGACCCCATAAATGAAGTATTGTCGTAGTTAGAAAGCGACAAAAATATCTTTCTATAAAAAATAACTACGGAGGTATTGTTACCGTTAAAACCGCTGTTGAACTACCCTTAGTAAAAAAAAGAATGTCTGGCGTGGTTGCGTAAGTAGGACACGGTATTGATTATTGATGCTTTACGTGAGAAGTCACTTCGGTTATACTCAATTATTCTTATAGTAATTCTTTGCATCATATCTCAAATTGATTCATTATTGTTGCGATATCATCTACATAATATATGATATATTATTAAATCAATAATTGAGACGACAAAGTTATTCATATTCTTATTTGCAATATTGACAATGTCTAGAAGTTCTGTCAAGGATAGGTTTTGTGAGACCCCAGATTTTATGAATAAAGATTTAATTTTCTCGAAATATATATATTTTTTTTAATATTATGGTGTGGATTTGATATAATGTTATAGTTATGGGTAGTATTTATAAATTTTGAAAAGTATACAAGTTGTTGTATAATATTCGATTGGTCGGGAAATATTCTTTTTGTCGGGGAATATCCGTACGACGGTACAATCATTGGTGGACCCCACAACGGAATTATTGTCGGATGGAGAAAATGACAAAAATATTTTTATGAGAATAACGACAGAAGTTTTACCATTAAAACTGTTGAACTACTCGGTAGTAAAAAAAGTCGATGTCTGGCGTGGTTGCATAATAGCAGCACCAGATTGATTATTGATGTTTACGTGATAAGTCACTCGGTTTTGTTTTATTAGTATTATTAATGTAATAAAAAGAATACTTTTATAAAGTTATTCTATAAATAGAATATATTATATTCTATTATGCATAGTGTTTTGCATAGTAAAATCTTTTTATATAAAATGTAATACTTTTATAAAATTATTCATAAATAGAATATATTATATTTTATTATGCATAGTGTACGCATAGTGTTTTGCATTGTAAAATCTTTTATATATAAAATGAATACTTTTATAAAGTTATTCATTTTATTAGATTATAAATAGAATATATTTTATTTTATTTAAAAGATTTTGCTTTAAATATGGACCGTCAGATTAAAGTAAATCAATCTGGACCGTTCATGAGTTAGTTACTATGCAGTCCATTCTTCTATAAATAGAAACTCATTCATTCATTATTTCTTACGAATTCACTGAAACTCTAGAGAGATAAACTATAGAGAGAAAGAAGAAAGTATTCTGCTACTTCACTACTTATATATCCAATGACTTTCTTCTTAAGGTAGGAAATATTATTTGTTGTACTTCATAAGGGGTATTCTTTCTTTCTTATTCATGAAAAGAACTTCATTATTCCATTCTTTATTATTACATTGGAATAACTCAGATACGTGAGGATACCCTATACTTGGTGAAATTCTTCTCGTTATTTCATTCTTTATTATTCTGTTGAATATCTTGTCTTGCATGTGTTTCTGTGGGACCGGTTCCGCTTTTATTATTATTCTCGTTGGAATATCCTGTGCACATGCGTTTTTACTGTAGAACTCAGTTTCGCTCTTTATTGGTATTCTATTGGAATAATCTATCTATCAAAGCAATCGTATGCATGGTGATTTATGTTATTATTTCGTTCTTTATTATCCTGTTGGAACATCCTGTCTGTGCTTTACGCATGACTGGTTCCGATTAATTATTATTCTTGGAATAACTCTTAATATGCTGAGTCACCGCATGCATGGTGATTTCTTTTGTTATTCCATTCTTTATTATACTCGGTTGGTTAAAACTTTGACTTCCATACTCCATGAAATTAGTGGAATATCCTTGATATTTCTTTGTGGCGCCCCCAAAATAGTATACATCACCCATTCCGAGTTATCAATACATGAATATGAAACAACTACAACTTTATTATTACAACAAGAAAACTATGAGTTTGAATACAAATATTATCTTCTGACAATATCTATACTCAAATAAATCCTCATCACATTTATTGATACATTATTTTACAAAAATGGTGAGGACTACTAAACAACTCTCTTTAGAACCTTCATTCCATATCCCGACTGCAATACTCGCTTATATTCTCGCCTCCTCGAGAAGAAAAATGGAACAAAAGGAAAAGGGTGAGCTCAACTAGCCCAATAAAAGAATATTATGACTAAGATAATATACAACAAATTATCGTTAGTCTTCAACAGGAAAAATCTAATAGAATACAATAGACAACAAGTTTTAAATCAATATTCAGAAGAAATAATAATTCATTAGAAGAGTTAAGTAGAGAATGCAAACTACTATCTTCTATGTATGAATTTAAAAGTTCATCGCCTAAATTTTATCCTCGTAACATCAATCAATATATATCTGGAATCAAATATTCATCTTTTTACTGAGGCCAAAGATATTCCTCAAATTAGTCATGTTCATCTAAACACATGTTCATCTTTGCACTACGGGCCAAAGATATTCATCGAAAACATTCATCTTTGCACTACGTGCCAAAGATATTCAATAATATCATCATTTAAGATCGAGGATGATGAAAATATTTTTAAAGAAACGAATCCAAAGGAAACAAAATGACAAGGATTAAGGATTAAGGATTAAGGATTAAGTGCTTGTTTTATCCATGTCCAAAAATACCTCAAAAATAATCATAGTGGTGTAAAATTCAAGAATGATCAAAACATGGATACAATCAAAGCTAGTATCCACAATAGATATTTTAGGCGAAAAGGAAAATTTTCATTTTTCGATGAATAGTCTTAGTATTCGTGAATAGTGTCATATATCGTGAATAAAGTCTTGAGTATCGTGAATAAGAACTCAGACACCAAAAGTTCCAAATTTGATAAAACTTTAGATCAATATTTCAAATAATGATATTGAAGAAATAATATCATTACGAAAAAAAAATAATATCCCTTTCCTCGAAAGATCAGTACTTCTAGCTGAAACACCGGATATAGGCTATGACTTGAACTTGCACCGTATAACAATACTCAAAATATACTCAAAATACTCACAAGAATACGCTCGATAATATAGAGAGAGAAAACTTCAGTTTCTGGGGTGATTTTCAATTCTAACCTAAGCACCCTATTTATAGGAAAATGCTTAGAACACCAAAGTAGAAAATTTAATAAATTAATATTATTTATTTTTTCACATCTTCCTACGCATCCAAGCATCTGAATTCAGTCTCTAGCATATGTTAAAGATGCCCACCAAACACAAAAAATGTTTTTCTTATTTAAATTATTTTAAACTTCCAAAAATCAATTATTTCAGAGCTTCGGAACTTCAATAATTCATATTACATAGCCCTTTTGTCAGAAAATTCAAATCTCGCGCCTTTTTATAGGAAATTCCATTATCTACAACTTTGCAGAAGGAAGTTTTTCCAAATTCCAAACAGAAATTGACCGAAATCCACAAACGGGCAATTTTACAGGCTATAATCAATTTTCATCAAGAAATGGGGTCCACAACACATAAAACATGCTTTAAATTTTTTGGTAACAAAATATTCCTCCTCCACATATACTCATATATCCCACATTCATCGTAAAAATATCATCATTATTATATTATTAAAATATAATAATATATTTAAATGAATTATTTTATCGTAAAAGATAAAATTTCAATTTTCAACGATTGTCACATTAAAATTAGGTGACCAAACCTCTCCTTAGATGAACTTTCTAAACATTGCCAATAATGTTATCTAATAATATTATTCGGATAATATGAATTATTGCTTCGATAATGAAAAATCTTGTGTAATGACAATTATTAAAACAACTAAGATATAAAAAATATCAACGCAACAATTATTAAATAAATAATATATCTTTGAGCAGTTGTGGCGCCCCAAAATTAGGTATACGTCACCCATCTTGGGTCGCCACTTACATGGTACATAAATTCAAATACAACTTACTAACCTAACTCGTAGTATGCAATACGACATAAACCGTGAGTTTGAATACAAATATTGTCTACTAGATATTATACAAACTCAAAAGGAGTCCTCATTACAACTATTATCACACTATTTCACGTAATAGTGAGGACTACTAATGCTATCCTCCGGACCATTACTCCGCTTCCCAGACTCGTCCCAAATATGTTCTCATTTCCTGAAGAGAACGGTGAAAAGAAAAGGTGAGCTCAACTAGCCCAAGAAGAAATATTATGACTAAGATAATGCGAATAAATTATCATTAGCCTTCAACAGTGTTAAACTGATAAAATACAATAGACAACCAGTTTAACTGCAGCGGAATATGCAATCCATTAAAAGAGTCAAGTAGAGAATAAAATCTACTATCTTTTAGGTTTTAAAGGTTTTCATCAATTTTTTTTCATCGAGAGACTCAAATTAATAAATAAACCACCACATCTAATCATTCACGTACACTAAGTCAAGGATTTTCATCAAATTATCAATGGTCATGACTATACCAAATCACCCGTGGTCATAATCATACCAAAAACTATCCATCACTGCATTACAGGCCACTGAGGACTTTTATCACATCATTTATAACAAGCCATGATTATACCGAATGATCCTTGGTCATAATCATACTAAGTTCATCTATGCACGTAAGCGAAAGATAACATAATATATCATGAGGATGATGACAATGACATAATAATTCAATAAAACAAGTTCAAGAATTATTTAATCCGAGAATTTTTAACGTCCAAATTGTCAACACGATCTTGTTTTGTAGAGTAAAATTCAAGAATAATCGGAAGAATATTTCCATGAAAGATATCTTTGGATGAAACGCAAATATCAAAGATATTCTACTAATTTCATGGAGTATAAAGTCAAAGTTTTAACTAACCGGGGTATAATAAAGAATGGAATAACAAAAGAAATCACCACGCATGCGGTACTTAGCGTAGACAAGTTATTCGATATAATAATAATAACGGAACCAAAGTCGGTGAAATTCACAATCGCAAGTGATGATCCAACGTAATAATAAATGCGGAATAATAAACAATGGAACCAGTCCTGTAAAACACACGCATGTGATATTCCAAATGAATAATAAAGAATGGAATAACGAAGAAGATCACCAAGTATAGGGATTCCACGTATACGAGTTATTCCAATGTAATAAAATAAGAATGGAATAACATAAGGATTTCACCAAGTATAGTGTATATACGTATATACAAAGGTTATGTATAGGGTATACCACTTTTACAAAGTTATTCTAATGAATAATAATGAATGGAATAATGAAGTTCTCTTCATGAATAAGAAAGAATAACACCTCACGAATTACAACAAATAATACCCCTACTTACCGTAAAAAGACACCGGATATCAAAGTAGTGAAGTACCGTAATACTTTCTTCTTTCTCTCTATAGATTTTCTCTATATAAGCTTCTCTATAATTTCTCTCTCAGAGTTTCAATTGAATTCATAAGAAAATAATGAAGGAATGAGCTTCATTTATAGGAAAATAGAATGCATAGTAATTAATCCATGAACGGTCCCGTTGATTTACTTTTTAATCGACGGTCCATATTTAAAGCAAAATCTTTTAAATAAAATATCATATATTCTATTTATATAAAAACATTTTACTATGCAAACACTATACAACACTATACAACACTATGCATAATAAAATATAATATATTCTATTTATAGAATAACTTTAATAAAGTATTACTGCTTTATATAAAAAGATGTTTCGCTTTTTATTACGTTAATAATACGAATAAAACAAAACGTCATTATCGCTATAATAATTCATATTATTAATCGACAATAATGGAATCAAATTGGTGACTTCTCACATAAGCATCAATAATCAATACCGTGTCTACTATGCAACCACACGTACATCGCATTTTTACTAACGAAAGTAGTTCAACAAGATATCCACTTGTAAAACTTCCGCCAGTTATTTCAATAAAATATTTTTGTCGCTTTCTCAATCGATGATAATTACATTGTGGGGTCCACCAATGATTGAGCCAGTTATACGATTATTCCTCGCTAAACCGAATATTCCCCACCAATCGAATATAATATAACCACTTGCATACTTTGCAAAATTTATAAATACTACCCACAACTATAATATTATCTCAAATTCACACCATAATATTAAAAATTATTTCAACAAAATTTAAATCTTTATTGATAAAATCAGGGTCTCACGAGGAATCCATGAGCGGTCCAGATTGATTTACTTTAATCTGACGGTCCATATTTAAAGCAAAATCTTTTAAATAAAATATAATATATTCTATTTATATAAAAACATTTTACTATGCAAACACTATACAACACTATGCAAAACACTATGCAAAACACTATGCAACACTATATGCATAATAAAATATAATATATTCTATTTATAGAATAACTTTAATAAAGTATTACATTTTATATATAAAAGATGTTTCATTTTATTACGTTAATAATACTTAATAAAACAAAAGCGTCATTATCGCTATAATAATTCATATTATTAATCGACAATAATGGAATCAAACCGAGTGACTTCTCACATAAGCATCAATAATCAATACCGTGGTGCTACTATGCAACCACACGTATTCTTTGTACTTTTACTACCGAAGTAGTTCAACAAGATCAACGGTAAAACTTCCGCCGTTATTTCAATAAAATATTTTTGTCGTTTTCTCAACCCGATAATAATTACATTAGGGGTCCACCAATGATTGAGTAGTTGTATGAATATTCCCCGCTAAACCGAATATTCCCCACCAATCGAATATAATATAACCACTTGCATACTTTGCAAAATTTATAAATACTACCCACAACTATAATATTATCTCAAATTCATACCATAATATTAAAAATTATTTCAACAAAATTTAAATCTTTATTGATAAAATCAAGGGGTCTCACAACAAGTAATTCACGTAACCATTATTGAGTAGTGTCTTCTTTACGTAAGAATCAATAATTGGTGCAATACCATATCTTCTTGTGTTTTAACCACCGAGTATTTTAATAAGATAATATGAATAACTACGCCTGTTATTTTTAAACAACTTATATTTGTCGTTTTCTTCATCCAATCGCTTTCCATGGGGCCCACAAAAGATCACATGGTCAGCATTTAATATTCCCTCGACAAAGAAGAATATTCCATGACCAAACGAATATTCCCCGACAACAATGAATATTTTATAACCACTTGCTTATTTTGAAATATTTATGTATTTTACCCATAACTATCCACATTAATCAAATCAACCCTTACTATTTCAAAATAATAAATAGAAAAATTAAATTTCATTAATAACAAGTTGGGGTCTTACAACCTCCCTCCTTATGAAATTTAGTCCTCAAAATTGACGTCACGTGCACAGTGTTTGAAAAGGTGAGGATACCTCGCTTTCATTTCCGCTTTCTAATTCCCGGGTCATCTCTCCATAAAGCATGATTCCTCCATAAAACTTTAACTTGTGGTATGACCTTTGTGCGTAGGACATGCTCCTTCCTATCCAAGATCTTGACAGTACCTCTTAAATGCGTTAAGTCTTGGCTATCTCGTCTGGTTCTAACTCTATAACGTGGTTCGGGTCTTTCACATATTTACGGAAGTACGGATATGTGAAACACATTATGAACACGAGACATACTTGAGGTAACGCGAGTCTATAGGCTACATTTCCTACTTTCGGTCAAGAATTTGAAATGGACCAATAAATCGTGGATTGAGCTTTCCTCTTTTCCCAAATCTTGTAACTCCCTTCTATGGAGCAACTTCAACAATACACGATCCCCTATACTAAATTCCACATCCTTTCGATGAAGATTCGCATAACTCTTTTTGTCGATCTTGTGCCATTTGTATACGTTGTCGAATCATTTGGATCTTTTCTAGGTGGTCATACGTATTAACTTTCGAGTCCCAACAATGTTGCTTCACCCACCTCATCCCAACATATTGGAGAGCGACACTTTCGTCCATATAATGCTTCAAATGGAGCCACACCTATACTTGCACGATAACTGTTGTTGTAGGAGAATTCCACCAATGGTAAATACTTATCCCAACCGGCGCCTTAAAGTCTAGGACACGAGTCTTAATAGATCTTCAAGAGTTTGAATAGTCCTCTCGATTGTCTCGTCCAGCTTGAAGATGGTATCTTAACTAAATCACAAATCTGCGCCCATAGCTTTTTGCAACTAACCCAAAATCTTGAAGTGAATCTTGGGTCACGATCCGAAATTATGGATACAGGGCATGCCATGCAACCTCACAATCTCATTCACGTCATATACTAAAGAAGACGTTCAAGGAATAAGTCTCCGTGTCGGCAAGAAATGAGCGCGGACTTGGTTAATCTATCAACAATAACCCAAATAGCATCGATGCCTTTAGAAACCGTAGGAAGACCCGTAACGAAATCCATGGTAATGTGTTCCCACATCCATTTTGGAATCTCAAGTGGTTGCAACGGACCCTTAGGTACTAGATGCTCAGCCTTTACACGTTGACAAGTTAAACACATCGAGATAAACTTTGCAATCTCTCTCTTCATATTGTTCCACCAAAATGTATGTCGAAGATCACGATACATTTTAGTACTTCCAGGATGGATTGCAAATGGTGTATTTTGTGCCTCCATCATAATCTTGTACTTCAAATCAGAATCGTTAGGAACATAAAGTCTGGAGTGGACTCGAAGTATTCCCTCTTCATCAATTCTCGCTTCCGGAATAGCACCTTCTTGTACTTTCTTCTTCATACGCATCAGCTCCGGGTCGCTGGCATAAGCAACCTTAACTTTTTCTATTAAAGTTGGCTCTATGCATATATTTGACATCATCGCACTCATTCCTGCATATGATCTTTTACTCAACGCGTCAGCTACCACGTTCGCTTTTCCAGGATGGTATTGAATAGTGTGGTCATAATCTTTCAACAACTTAAGCCAACGTCGTTGCCGCATGTTGAGTTCCTTTTGCATGAAGAAATATTTGAGGCTTTTATGGTCTGAATATATCTCCACTTTCTCCCCATATAGATAGTGCCTCCAGATCTTTAAGCAAATAAAACGATCACTTGCTAACTCTAGATCATGAGTAGGATAATTCCTCTCATACTCTTTAAGTTATCGCGAGGCATAGGCTATGACTTTCCCACGTTGCATGAGAACACATCCTAACTCTTTGCCCAAGCATCATCAGAGATAACAAATCCATCCGTACTAGATGGTATTGTTAGAAACAGTCAAAATGAGTCTCCTATTGAGCTCTTGGAAACTCTTCTTGCATTCCTCGCTCCATACGAATTTTATATCTTTCCGAGTCAGCTGAGTTAATGGAGTAGCGATTCGAGAAAATCCTTCCACGAATCTCCGATAATAACCAAAGCCCGTGAAAGCTACGTGACTTGATCATAACGACTTTTGGTTGTTCTCAACTTTGTATTGCTTCAATCTTGGCCGGGTCCACTTGATACTCCATGTTTTTGACACCACGTGCCCAAGAAATGCTACTTCCTCGCCGTAACTCGCATTTCTTCAATTTAGCATATAGTTTATTTTCACGGAGCCTTTGAGTACCAACTTTCAAATGGTGCTCATGATCTTCACGACTTTTGGAATATATGAGGATGTCATCAATAAAGACAACAACGAACTGATCTAAATATTCCTTGAATACTCGGTTCATCATATCCATGAAAGCCGCAGGAGCATTAGTCAATCCGAAAGACATGACTAAGAATTCATAATGCCCGTGCATCGAGTTCTCAAGGCGGTCTTTTGGAATATCCTCGCCTCTAATCTTGGTGATGATATCCGAGAGCGAAGATCGATTTTTGAAAAGAATTGTGCTCCTTGCAACCGGTCAAACAAGTCATCAATACGAGGTAGAGGATACCTATTCTTGATGGTGACATGGTTCAATTCCCGATAGTCAATACAAAGTCGCATACTACCTTCTTTCTTCTTTACGAATAAAACAGGGCACCCCAAGGAGATGTACTTAGGGCGATGAAACCGATGTCCAACAACTCCTGTAGTTGGACCTTTAACTCTGAAGTTCAATAGGAGCCATTCGATATGGGGTTTTAGAAATGGGCTTTGTACCAGTGTTCAAGATCAATAAAGAATTCAACTTCACGTTAAGGGGGTAGACCAGAAGTTCTTCAGAAATCCGTCGGAAAGTCAATAACAATAGGAATATTATTCAAATTTGACGTGTCTTTATTCAAATCCATAACATGGGCTAAGAAAGCTTGACATCCGTTTTTCAATAAACGAATAGCTTTATGATTAGATATGACAGTGATTGATTTTAATGGTTTAGTTGCTTGAATTAAATGCATAATAGGTTGGTTAGAATATGAAAACTAACAACCTTACGAAAACAATCAATTTTGGCATGATGAGTAGTTAACCAATCAATCCCTAAAATCACATCAAAAGCAAGTATCTTTAAAGAGATAAGGTCAACAGTAAGGTGATGGTGCCAACTTGAATCAAACAAGATTTATAAACAAAGGATGTGATGAAAGTTTCTCTAACGGAGTTTCCACAGATAGGTCAAAGTCTAATTTCTCCTGAGTCAAGTTTAAACGTTGAGCACAAGCGGAGAGATAAATGAATGGGTAGCACCAGATCAAGTAAGGTATAAACTTCACAAGAATTTATAAATAGCTTACCCGTGATCACCTCGTTTGGGTTCCTCGCATTTTGACCACCACAACAAACGCTTTCCGAGAACAGCTTGACTTTGACTTTTCGGGACGATCTTTTGAGTCACCGTCTCGCTTAAACTAGGTTTCGCTACCTTACAATCTCGAAATATATGTCCTTCCTTTCAACAATTATAGCATACCTTGAATCGTTGTGGGCGCTTGACTGATATGTCCCTCTTTCCTCGCATTTATAGATACGACCGGTGGTCGTTCTCCTCCCTTAGAACCGCCATTTCCTAAGACCGCTGCCTTCATACGGTCATTGTTAAATCTTCTCTTTTTAAAATCTCCTCCCGACTCGCTTCTTCTATTTTCATGGCCATGATTACCACCGTGAGTGGTTACCATTTTTATTCGCTCTTTTTCTTTCTCCGCCGGTTATCGTTGTTTTGTTGATCGCTATCTCCCAGATGATCCTCGATTATGGTCCCTCGGTTGACCATACTCGTTATCTCGCTCTAATAATTGAGCCTCACTTTACAACATCTTAATAGAGAAAATTTATGAGAAATTAGATATTGTCAGACGCCGGGTTTCAAACCTCTCGAAACATCCGCGTCATACGTTCCTCATTCTCCACCAAATGAGGTGCAAACTTGGATAACTCTGCAAACTTTGCCTCATCCGAGACACCGCCATGTTGTTTTGTTCTAACTCGATAAACTCCACTTCCTTCATATGACGAACACTTTCGTGAAAGTATTTGTCATTAAATAGTTTCTCAAACGTCTCCCAAGACATGCCGAAAAAAGGCCGGATGTATACGCTTCACGCACTCCCACCAGTGATACCGCCTCGCCACTTTAACATAAAGGTGGCGAATGGAACCTTCTGTTCTCCGCTTCATCCCAAGACATCGAATATCTTTGTAATTTGCTTGACCCATGTTTCCGCCATGATCGGATCCGCTTTCCTTAAATTCGTGGTCCCAACTCTTTGATCCGCTTGGTCATGACAACCCGTGAATCACTATCATTTCCTTCTCAGATTTTGAACACGAGTCTCCTCGTCGATTTTGCATGAACCGCAAAAAGCTTCTAAACATCCCCTCGTTCATCATCTCGCTTTCGGTGGTGTTGTTCACAGGAGGAACATTGCCACCGCATTTTGTGCACGCTCTCCTCGTTAGTGAGTACAGCCTCTCCACGGCCTCATTTCCATTTGTTATATATTCTCAATCGACATTCTCAAATCTCGTCATAAAACAAGGGTTAATTAAGGAAATCAATATATCACATAATATCCCTATATAATTGACCAACTAATAATAAATAAGCTTAGGTAGGACACACTAGCGAAGGATTTACTCGCTCTCCCTCCTAGTTCTATTCCCCGATCTCCACCGAGATCATATCCTAAGCTCGATACCAACCATGACGCCCCAAAATAGGTATACATCACCCATTCGAGTTGTCAATATATGGTACAAAATAACTACAACTTTATTTATTACAACAAGAAATGCGTGAGTTTGAATACAAATATTATCTTCTGATAATATCTATACTCAAATAAATTCTCATCACATTTATTGATACATTATTTTACAAAAATGGTGAGGACTACTAAACAACTCTCTCTGTAGAACCTTCATTCCATACCCAGGCTGCGTACTCGCTATATTCTCGCCTCCCCGAGAAGAAAAATGGAACAAAAAGGAAAAGGGTGAGCTCAACTAGCCCAATAAAGAATATTATGACTAAGATAATATACAACAAATTATCGTTAGTCTTCAACAGGAAAAAATCTAATAGAATCTGAATAGACAACAAGTTTTAAATCAATATTCGCAGCGGAAATAATAATTCATTAGAAGAGTTAAGTAGAGAATGCAAACTACTATATTCTATGTATGAATTTAAAAGTTCATCGTCTATCTTTTATCCATGTAACACCAATCAATATATATCTGGAATCAAATATTCATCTTTGCACTACAGGCCAAAGATATTCCTCAGTTGGTCATGTTCATCTAAACACCTGTTCATCTTTGCACTACGGGCCAAAGATATTCATCAGAAAACATTCATCTTTGCACTACAAGCCAAAGATATTCAATAATATCATCATTTAAGACTAAGGATGATGAAAAATATTTTTAAAGAAACGAATCCAGTGAAACAAAATGACAAGGATTAAGGATTAAGGATTAAGGATTCGTACTTTGTTTTATCCATGTCCAAAAATACCTCAAAAATAATCATAGTGGTGTAAAATTCAAGAATGATCAAAACATGAATACAATCAAAGCTAGTATCCACAATAGATATTTTAGACAAAAAGGGAAAATTTTCATTTTTCGATGAATAGTCCGTATTCGTGAATAAGGTCGATATATCGTGAATAATGGTCGATATCGTGAATAGTAACTCACACACAAAAGTTCCAAATTTGATAAAAATTTCAGATCAATATTTCAAAGATAATGATATCAAGAAATAATATCATTATGAAAAAAATAATATCCCTTACCTCGAAAGATCGATTTTAAATTTGAAACACCTGATATAAAGGCTATGACTTGAACTTGCAATCAGTATAACAATACTCAAAATATACTCAAAATACTCACAAGAATACGCTCGATAATATAGAGAGAAAACTTCAGCTTTAAATGTGATTTTCAATTCTAACCTAAGACCCTATTTATAGGAAAATACTTAGAACACCAAAGTAGAAAATTTAATAAATTAATATTATTTATTTTTCCACATCTTCCTACGCATCCAAGCATCTGAATTCAGTTCTAGCATATGTTAAAGATGCCCACCAAACACAAAAAACGTTTTTCTTATTTAAATTATTTTAAACTTCCAAAAATCAATTATTTCGGAACTTCGGAACTTCAATAATTCATAATAAATAGCCCTTTTGTCAGAAAATTCAAATCTCGCGTCTTTTTATAGGAAATTCTATTATCTACAAC
Source organism: Panax quinquefolius (assembly GCA_020205615.1). NCBI lineage: Eukaryota > Viridiplantae > Streptophyta > Magnoliopsida > Apiales > Araliaceae > Panax > Panax quinquefolius. The sequence continues at coordinate 27,745,157 of CM035151.1, forward strand.
TTTATAGAAGGAAGTTTTTCCAAATTCCAAACAGAAATTGACCGAAATCCACAAACGGGCAATTTTACAGGCTATAATCAAATTTCAGTCAAGAAATGGGGTCCACCGACACATAAAACATGCTTTAAATATTTTTGGTAACAAAAATACTCCTCCACATATACTCATATATCCCACATTCATCGTAAAAATATCATCATTATTATATTATTAAAATATAATAATACATTTAAATGAATTATTTTATCAGAAAAAGATAAAATTTCAATTTTCAACGATTGTCACATTAAAATTTTCTTCATCTATAGCCACATAAAATCAATATTTTCCTCATCAAATGAATCAATAATTAATTATTCACAAATAATATTACAGAATCACAATATTGACAACCAGGCAGTTCCCAGGAAAGAGGGGGCTTTCCAATAAGAATTTCTCTCATCAAGCGTGCAATTAGGTGACCAAACCTCTCCTTAGACAGAACTTTCTAGACATTGCCAATAATGTTATCTAATAATATTATTCAGATAATATGAATTATTGCTTCGATAATGAAAAATACTGTGTAATGACAATTATTGAAACAACAACAATATAAAATATCAACGCAGCAAATTATTAAATAAATAAAATCTTTGAATAAGAATTATCGTAACCATTATTGAGTAGTGTCTTCTTCACGTAAGAATCAATAATTGAGTGCAATACAGGTGTCTTCTTGTGTTTTAACCACAAAGTATTTTAACGGTATTATTAATCAGAATAACTACGCCCGTTATTTTTAAACAACTTATATTTATGCGCTTTTCTTCATCCAATCGCTTTTTAGTTATGGGGCCCATAAAAGATCAAGCGCCGTCAAATGTCTTTAATATTCCCTGACACCAAGAATATTCCACGACCAAACGAATATTCCCCGACAACAATGAATATTTTATAACCACTTGCTTATTTTGAAATATTTGCGTATTTTACCCATAATTATCCACATTAATCAAATCAACCCTTACTATTTCAAAATAATAAATAGAGAAAATTAAATTTCATTAATAACAAGTTGGGGTCTTACATTTGCGCTTCATCCAGTATCTTTTCATTGAAATATTCTTCTGAGCATTCTTGAATTTTACTTTACAAAGCAGTATCATGTTGACAATTTGGACGTTATTAGTTCCTGGATAAATTAATTCTTGAACTTGTTTTTATTGAATTCTTATATCATTGGCATCATCCTCATGTTTATATTTTGTTGAAAGTCATCTGTGGCCTATAGTGCATAGATGGACTTGGTATGATTATGACCAGGAATTATTTGGTATAATCATGACCGTAATGTTACAAATGATGTGGAAAAAGTCCTCATTGGCCCGTAGTGCATTGATGGACAGTTTTTGGTATGATTATGGCTATGGATTCTCTTCGGCCAAGGGTGCAAAGATGAATTATTTTATGGCATGATCAGGACCGTTGATGAAAACATGATTATCTTTAGCCGTAGTGCATGGATAATTCGTGGTTGTGATACTAAAGAATATCCTTGGCCTGTAGTGCAGGGATGATTTGATGATGTGGATTATTTATTAAAATCGAGTCCCAAATGATAAAAGTGATGAAAAACCTTTTAAATCATAAAAGATAGTAGATTTTATTCTCTACTTGACTCTTTTAATGGATTGCTTGTTCCGCTGCAGTTAAACTTGATGTTTGTTATATTGTATCAGTTTAACACTGTTTAAGGCTAATGATAATTTATTCTTCATTATCTTAGTCATAATATTTCTTACTGGGCTAGTTGAGCTCACCCTTTCTTTCATTGTTCTCTTTAGGAAATGAGAATGTAGTTGGGACTAGTCGGGGAACAGAGTGATGGTCCTAGATGGTGCATTAGTAGTCCTCACTATTCTGTGAAATAGTATAATAATAAATGTAATGAGGACTCCATTGAGTGTGGATATTGTCTAGATGACAATATTTTAATTAAAACTCACAGCTCATATTGTATATTTAAGTTTGTATTTGAATTTTGTACCATGTTTTTGGTGACTCAAGATGGGTGATGGATACATATTTTGGGGGCGTCACAGTTGGTATCAAAGCTTAGGGATATGATCCATGGCTGAGATGTGAGACAAGAACTAGGACGGGAGAGATGGGGAATTCCTTCGGTAGTATGACTTACCTAAGTTTATTTGGTATTTAATTGGTCGGTCATAGTATAGGGATAATATGTGATAAGTTAATTAACCCTTGTTTTGTGACAGTGTTTGAAAATGGCATATGAAAAAACTGAGATAAGAAATGAAGCACATGAGACCGTTTAGTCAGCTCAACTAAAAGGTAACGACCAACAACACGATAATAATCATACCGGTGGCAACGACCATCGAAACAATGATAACCATCGTGGGAGAAATTATCATGCCAAGAATGGTAACCACTTCGGTGGTAATCATGGCCAAGATAATAGAAGTGGAAATTTCAAGAAGAGAAGGTCATTTAGATTGATTTTATCGTATAGTGAAGTCAAGTCCAGCTGGGACGGTGGTGCTAAAGGCTGACGGACAAAACAAAGTCGGTGGTTTCAAGAAGAGCGTTTTTTGTGACTTCTCAAAAAAAAGCGAGTGACCCAAACGAAGTTAGCACGGGTTAGTTAATTATAAATTCTTGCGAAGTCTATACCTTATTAGAATCTGGGATTCTACCCATTCTTTTATCTCTCTTGCTTATACTCAACGCTTAAATTTGACTTGAGAAATTTAGACTTTGACTTATTGGTTGAAACTTCGATAGTAGAAACCTTCGTTACCTCCAATATTTATAAATCTTGTTTAATTCAAATTGACACTTTCATGTTACGTGCCAATCTTATCACTTTGAAAATACTTGTCTTTAATGCGATTTTAGGAATCGATTGGTTAACTACCCATCATGTTTTTCGTAAGGTTGTTAGCTTCCATATTCCTAACCAACCTGTTATGTGAATTTAAGCAACTAAACCACTAAAGTCAATCATTGTCATATCAAGCCATAAGTAAAGAGCCCCGGTCCTGTCGTTGTTGACTTTCTTATGTGGAATACACCGAAGCCAGACTTTCTGTAGGCGATATCGTGAATGACGATGGCAAGTTGATAGGTATCAATTTGACGTACTATCCAAGTCTTGGATGAGGGTCATAGTTTTGAATGATAATTTTATTGTTAATAAATTTCCTGACGTATTCTTGAAGACTTCTTAGCCTACCCTAGAGCGTGAAATAGAATTTTGTATTGACCCCAGTACAAAACCCATTTCTAAAACCCTCAAATATTTTCTTCACCCAAAATGAACGAGTAATGTGCCAAAGACGTTGGCTCGAGCTATTGAAGATTACGATCGTACCATGCAATATCATCGTGGAAGTGAGAACGTGGTAGCTGACGCGTTGAGTAGAAGATTGTATGCGATTACAAGTACGAATATACGAACCCATATGAAGATAACGAATATATGATTCGAATCGACTTTAATCGATAAAGTTAAAGCCGCTAAAGCTACATACTCAGAGCTGATGAATGTGAAGAAGAAGGTTCAAGAGGGCGTTATTCTAGAAGCAAGAATCGACGAAGAGAGAAAATCTCAACCCTCAATTTAATTGGCCCATTTAAAATCCTCGATCGAGTAGGAATTATGGCTTATAGATTAAAGTAAATCAATCTGGACCGTTCATGAGTTAGTTACTATGCAGTCCATTCTTCTATAAATAGAAGCTCATTCATTCATTATTTCTTACGAATTCACCGAAACTCTCAGAGATAAAACTATAGAGAAAAGAAGAAATATTCGCTACTTCACTACTTATATATCCAATTACTCTTCTTCTTAAGGTAGGAATATTATTTGTTGTACTCATAAGGTGTATTCTTTCTTACTTATTCATGAAGAGAACTTCATTATTCCATTCTTTATTATTCATTAGAATAACTTTGTATACGCGGGATACCCTATACTTGGTGAAATTCTTCTGTTATTTCATTCTTTATTATTACATTGGAATATCCTGCTCATGCGTTTTACTACGGGACACAGTTCCGCCTTTATTGGTATTCTCGCTGAATAACTTTGTCTATGCAAGTACTGCGCATGCATGGTGATTTTTGTTATTATTCCGTTCTTTATTATCCTGTTGGAACATCCTGTCCGTGCTTTACGCATGACTTCGGTTCTCGTTAATTATTATTCATTGGAATAACTTTATACCTATGCTCTGCACCGCATGCATGGTGATTTCTTTCGTTATTCCATTCTTTATTATACTCAGTTGGTTAAAACTTTGACTTCCATACTCCATGAAATTAGTGGAATATCCTTGATATTTGCGCTTCATCCAGTATCTTTTCATGGAAATATTCTTCTGAGCATTCTTAAATTTTACTCTACAAAGCGATATCATGTTGTCAATTTGGGCGTTATTAGTTCTGGATAAATTAATTCTTGAACTTGTTTTATTGAATTCTTATATCATTGTCATCATCCTCATGCTTATATTTTGTTGAAAGTCATCTCGTGGCTGTAGAATGCATAGATGGACTTGGTATGATTATGACCAGAATTATTCGGTGTAATCATGGCCGTAATGTTACAAATGATGTGGAAAAAGTCCTCATTGGCCCGTAGTGCATTGATGGGCGCTTTTGGTATGATTATGGCTATGGATTCTCTTGACCAAGGTGCAAAAAGATGAATTGTTTTATGGCATGATCGGGATGGTTGATGAAAATATGATTATCTTTAAGCGTAGTGCATGGATAATTCGTGGTTGTGATACTAAAGAATATTGTTGGCCTGTAGTGCAGGGATGATTTGATGATGTGGATTATTTATTAAGCTGAGTCCCAGCGATAAAAGTGATAAAAAAACCTTTTAAATCATAAAAGATAGTAGATTTTATTCTCTACTTGACTCTTCTAATGGATTGCTTGTATCATTGCAGCTTAAACTTGATGTTTGTTATATTGTATCGGTTTAACATCATTTAAAGCTAATGATAATTTATTCTGCATTATCTTAGTCATAATATTTCTTACTGGGCTAGTTGAGCTCACCCTTTCTTTCATTGTTCTCTTCAGGAAATGAGAACATTACTGGGACAAGTCAGGGAACAGAGTGATGGTCCTAGATGGTGCATTAGTAGTCCTCACTATTTTGTGAAATAGTGTAATAATAAATGTAATGAGGACTCCATTGAGTGTGGATATTGTCTAGATGACAATATTTGTATTAAAACTCACAGCTCATGTTGTATATTTAAGTTTGTATTTGAATTCTATACCATGTTTTTGGCGACTCAAGATGGGTGATGTACACCTATTTTGGGGGCGTCAAAGGTTTGGTCACCTAATTGAGCGCCAATAAGGAGAAATCCTTATCGGAAAGCCCCCTTTTTCCTGGGAACGACCTGGTTGATAAATATTGTGAATTATAATATTAATGATGAATAAGTTCTTGTTGATTAAAGATGAATTTTATAGTTCCATTGTGTTGGACTTATTTGTGTTAGTATAATTGATGTCTGGAGGTTATATTATTCAATTGGGTATTCGGGACACTTTTCATGTCAGAGTACTATTCACGAGTTACTATTCACGAGTTACTATTCATGAGTTACTATTCACGAGTTACTATTCATGAGTTACTATTCACGGGGTACTATTCACCCGTAAGATATATTTCTGTTCGGTCCAAATCATTTTTGGGTACAATATTATTCCATGAGGAGATGTGCTAATTTTAAGTTTTAATAGTAAATCAGTATGGACCGTTGCTTTAAGTTTTAATAGTAAACCAATATGGACCGTCCGTTTAAAAGTAAATCAATCTGGACCGTTCATGAATTAGTTCTTATTCAGGTCCATTCTCCTATAAATAAAGCTCATTCCTTCATTATTTCTTACGAATTCACCAAACTCTGAGAGAGAAACTATAGAGAAAAGAAGAAAGTATTCTCTTACTTCACTACTTATATATCCAATACTCTTCTTCTTAAGGTAGGAAATATTATTTGTTGTACTCTCATAAGGGGTATTCTTTCTTTCTTATTCATGAAGAGAACTTCATTATTTTATTCTTTATTATTACATTGGAATAACTTTGATACGCTGGGATACCCTATACTTGGTGAAATTCTTCTTTTATTCCATTCTTATTATTCTGTTGAATAACTTTGTTTATCTGAAGTCTGCTTGCATACATGGTGAAATTCTTCTAATATTTCGTTCTTTATTATTACGTCGAATATCACATGCATGATGCGTTCTGCGGGACTGGTTCCATTATTTATTATTACATCGCGAATATCTTATCGTGCGTTTACGCCGAGACTGGGTTCCATTATTTATTATTCTCGCCGAATATCCTCGCTCGCGTGCATTTACGCCGGACTGGTTCCATTATTTATTATTATATTGGGAATAACTTTGTGGGTGCGATCTATCGCATACATGGTGAATCCTTCATTATTCCATTCTTTATTATTCATTGGAATAAGTCGTTTATATGGATTACCACATGCATGGTGAATGATCCCATGTATTCATTCCTTATTAAATTGTGGAAATGATGCATGACGTGGATTACTGCATGCGGGTAAAAAATACATTCTGCGATTTCATATATTATATTATACTCGGTTGGTTAAAGCTTTGGCTTCTATACTCCATGAAATTAGTGGAATATCCTTGATATTTGAGCTTCATCCAAAGATCTTTTCATGGAAATATTCTTCCGAGCATTCTTGAATTTTCTTGCACAAAGCGAAGATCATCTTGACAATTTGGGCGTTATTGAGTTCGGGATAAATTAACTTATAAATCTTTAAATTTTATTCTTGAACTTGTTTTATTGAATTGTCATCATCCTCATGCTTATATTATGTTGAAAGTCATCTTTGGCTTACGTGCGTAGATGGACTTGGTATGATTATGACCGAGGATTATTCGGTATAATCATGGCCAGTAATGTGATGAATGATGTGGTAAAAGTCCTCATTGGCTCATGTAGTTCATTGGTGGATAGTTGTTGGTATGATTATGACCGAGGATTATTCAAAGATAGTCATGACCATTGATGATTATATGAATATCCTTGGCCATGGAGCGAGGATGATTCGATTTTATTTATTAAAGTGAGTCTCAAATATAAAGTGATGAAAAACTTTTAAATCATGTAGAAGACAATAGATCTTATACTTTACTTGACTTTTCTAATGGATTGCTTATTCTGCTGCGGTTTTGATCTAAAACTTGTTGTCTATTATATTCTATCGGTTGTTATCTTTGTTGAAGGCTATTAAAAATTTATTCTGCATTATCTTAGTCATAATATTTCTTCTTTGGGTTAGTTGAGCTCACCTTTCTTTCACTGTTCTCTTCAGGAAATGAGAACGTAGCTAGGACTAGTCGGGGAACAGAGTGATGGTCCTAGATGGTGCATTAGTAGTACTCACTATTACGTGAAATAGTGTGATAATAAATGTATTGAGGACTCCATTGAGTGTGGATATTGTCTAGATGACAATATTTGTATTAAAACTCACATTTATGTTTTTGTCGTTATTTCACACATTTGTTGTATAATTAAGTTGTATTTGTATTTAGTACCTTGTATCTAACGACTCAAGATGGGTGATGTATACCTGTTTTGGGGGCGTCACAGTTGGTATCAAAGCTTAGGGATATGATCCCTGACTGAGATGTGAGATAAGAACTAGAAGGAGAGAGACGGGGAATTCCTTCACTAGTATGACCTACCTAAGTTTATTTGGTATTTAACTGGTTGGTCAGAGTATAGGGATAATATGTGATATATTAATTAACCTTTATTTTGTGGCAGTTTGAAAAATGGCTTCCGAAAATGTTGAGATAAGCAATGAAGCACATGAGATCGTGGAGTCACCATAGATTAATACTCAGGATAATGTGCAACAGGAAGACAATAATCCTCAGGTGATCAACAACACCGACCAAATGGCGAACGACGGAATGTTTAGGAGCTTTCTGCAATTCGTACAACATCAGGCAAGAGAAACTCCTGTCCAAAATGTAGGTGGAAACACTGGAAACTCTCGGGAAGGTCATCGCTAAACAGTTTAAGGAGTTGGGACCACCAGAGTTTATTGGAGAGCCAAAACCACTTAAGGCGGATGCATGGATAAAGTAGATCACCAAGATATTTGATGTCTTGGGATGCTCCGAGGAGCAAAAGATTTCTTTTGCCACCTTTATGTTGCGAGGGGAAGCGAGATCTTTGGTGGGAATCAGAAGCGTGCCCAACTGGCCTTTTCAAGATGTCTTGGGAGAAGTTCCAAGAGTCGTTCAACGACAAAACTTTCCAAAAGTATTACGTCACATGAAGGAGGTGGAGTTTATCAAGTTGGAGCAAAACAATATGGCCAGTGTCGCAATCGAGAGGCTAAATTTGCGGATTTATCCCGGTTTGCATCCCATTTGGTTGATAATGAGGAGCCGAATGACGCAAAATGTTTTTAAGAGGTTTAAAAGCGGAGATACGTCAATATCTTATTTCTCATAAACTGTGTTTGTATTCGGATGTTGTAAATAGGGCTCGATTATTGGAGCGCGATAATAACGGTCAATGCAACCAAGAGAAAGCGGTAAATGAAATAAAAATACTAGTGGTAATACGTCGGGTTTGGTGACAACAAACGTGGAGGAATCAACATGCCGAAATGGTAACCACTTGATTGGTAATCATAGCCAAGACAATAAAAGTGAGAGTTTCAAGAAGAGGAGATTTAGTAATGATGGAAGGACGTCTGTGTAAGACCCCAACTTATTATAAATGAAATTGAATTTCTCTATTTATTATTTTGAAATAGTAAGGGTTGAATTGATTAATGTGGTTAGTTATGGGTAAAATACTCAAATATTTCAAATAAGCAAGTGGTTATAAAATATTCATTGTTGACGGGGAATATTTGTTTGGTCGTGGAATATTCTTCCTGTCGGGGAATATTCGTATGATGAAATAGATCTTTTGTGGGCCCCATAACTGAAAGCGATTGGATGAAGAAAGCGATAAGTATAAGTTGTTTATAAATAACTAGCGTAGTTATTTATTCACAGTTATCTTGTTGGAATACCCGTGGTTAAAACACGATGTCTGGCGTTCTTTGCCAAGAAGATATCGATGTGCACCAATTATTGATTCTTACGTAAGAAGGCACTACTCAATAATTGTTACAGTAATTACTGCTCAATATTTTATTTTATTCATTCAATAATTGCTACGTTGATATTTTATATTCTTCGCTGTTTCAATAATTGTCACTACACGATATTTTTCATTATCTGAGACAATAATTCATATTATCCTAATAATATTATTAGATAACATTATTGGCAATGTCTAGAAAGTTCTGCATAAGGAGAGGTTTGGTCACCTAATTGCATTGGCAGAGGAGAAATCCTTATTGAAAGCCCCTCTTCCTGAGGAGCGGCTGGTTGTCGATATTGTGATTACGTAATATTATTTGTGAATAATTAATTATTGTTTTATATGATGAGGAAAATATTGATTTTATGTGGATATAGATGGAGAAAATTTTTAATGTGACAATTGTTGAAAATTAATATTTTATCTTTTTCTGATAAAATAATTCATTTAAATATATTATTATATTTTAATAATATAATAATGGTGATATTTTTACAATAAATGTGGGATATGAGTATATGAGGAGAAAGAGTATTTTTGTTGCATTAAATGATTAACACATGTTTTGTGTGTCGATGGACCCCATTTCTTGACTGAAATTTGATTATTGCCTATAAAATCGTCCGTTTGTGGATTTCGGTCAATTTCTGTTTGGAATTTGGAAAAACTTTCTTCTGCAAAGTTGTAGATAATGAAATTTCCTATGAAAAAGACATGAGATTCAAATTTTTATGATAAAAGGGCTATTTATTATGAATTATTGAAGTTCTGAAATAATTATTTTTTAAAAGTTTTAAATTTGTTTTAAAAGAAAAACGTTTTTGATATGTTTGGTGGGCTTATTTGTTGTCAAGCATGGCTGAATTCAGATCTTAAAATGTGTGCGTAGGAATTTATATATAATATATTAATATTATATTAAATTTTCTTCTTTGGTGTTCTAAGCATTTTCCTATAAATAGGGTGCTTAGGTTAGAATTGAAAATCACACCAGAAACTGAAATCTTCTCTCTTTTTCTCTCTCGATATATTGAGTGTATTCTTGTGAGTATTTTAATACTTTGAGTGTTGTTATACGGTGCAAGTTCCCTTCAGCACTATATTCAGTATTCTAGCCAGAAGTACTATTCTTTCGAGGTAAGGGATGTTATTTTCTTCGTAAATGATATTATTTCTTTCAATATCATTATGCCAAAATATTATTCTGAACTTTTTATCAAATTTGGAACTTTTTATGTCGGGGTTACTATTCACGTATATAGTACTATTCATGTATACGGCACTATTCACGAATACGGCACTATTCACCGAAAAATGAAATTTTCTTCTTTTTGTCCAAGATGTCTATTATGGTTACTATCTTTGATTGTATCCATGTTTTGATCTTTATTTTTAAATTTTGCTTCAAAATTGGTTATTATAGAGTATTATTGAACTTGGATAAAACTGTAATACGAATCCTTAATATTTGTTCTTTTGCTTCACTAGATTCGTTTTTTTTAAAATATTTTTCATCATCCTCAGTCCTAAATGATGATATTACTGAATATCTTTGGCCTGTAGTGCAAAGATAAATGATTTCTGATGAATATCTTTGGCCCGTAGTGCAAAGATGAACATGTGTTTAGATGAACATGACCAACTGATGAATATGTTTGGCCTGTAGTGGAAAGATGAATATTTGATTCCAGATATATATTGATTGATGTTACAGGGATAAAATATCGACGATGAGCTTTTAAATTCATATATAGAAGATAGTAGATTTCATTCTCTACTTAACTCTTCTAATGAATTATTATTTCCGCTGTGAATATTGATTTAAAACTGGTTGTCTATTGTATTCTATTAGATTTTTCCCTGTTGAGGAATAATGATAATTTGTTCTATGTTATCTTAGTCAAAATATTCTTTACTAGGCTAGTTGAGCTCACCCTTTTCCTTTTTGTTCCATTTTTCTTCTCAGGAGGCGAGAATGTAGCGAGTACTAGTCGAGGTGTGGAATGATGGTTCTAGAAGTTGTTTTAGTAGTCCTCACTATTTTGTAAAATAGTGTATCAATAATTATAATGAGGACTTATTTGAGTGCGGATATTGTCTAGACGACAATATTTGTATTTAAACTCACAGTTTAAGTGTTATCGTATTTTGCACGACAGTTGTATTAATAAAGTTGTAGTTGTTTCTGTATCATGTATTTGGCGACTTAGAATGGGTGTTGTATACCTATTTTGGGGCATCACAACAAGACCAAAGACCAATTGTTAAGGAAGGAACGAATGGCCGGTTATCGTATGTTACAAATGCGGAGGGGAGGGACACATCAGTCCAAACTGTATGCAGCAGTCCAAAGCATGTTATAATTGTAGATATACTCAGTAAGTCGATGTGCACAACCCTGTCTTATGATGACACGAGGTTGTATGTCTTTAGACATCTTGTATGATAGTGGCAAAACACCCTTCCAACGTTGGGTTTGCCTCACCCTATTTAATTCACCAAATATAACTACTAAAATGATGACCACCGCTTACTATTCCCTCATTACCCCGCTCGACCCAACTACACTCTTATTACCTGAAAGGAATTGTGAAGCAAAAGGGTGAGCACAACTAGCTCAGTAAAGAATATCATGACTAAAGATAAATAAATTATCAATAGCCTTCAACAGTAATAAATCAGAGATTTAGAACATACGGTAGATGATAAAATTTTTTAACCATAGTTGCAGCGGAATGAGCAATCCATTAGAAGAGTCAAATAGACCATAAAATCTATTATCTTCTCCATGTTAAAAGTCCACCAACAATGTTTTATCCCTGTAACATCAATCAACAATTCAAGTCCACAATCACATGTATAACTCATAATCGTAATTGTAGTTCTAAATTCCTTTTCTCATCCAGGACAAAGATAATTTTCATCATCTGAAACATCAAAGATCATGGTTATACCAAATCACAGTTCATGTTCATAATCATACTAATAAATTTATCTTTGCACTACGGGCCAAAGATATTCATCAACAAGTCATCTTTGCACTACAGGCCAAAGATATTCATCAACAATTCATCTTTGCACTACAGGCCAAAGATATTCCTCAACAGTTCATATTTGCACTACCGACCAAATATATTCATCAACAGTTCATATTTGCACTATAGGCCAAATATATTCATCAACAGTTCATATTTGCACTTCAGGCCAAATATATTAATATCTCAAAGAAATGTATAATCATTTCAGAATTTATATAAACAATAATTATAACCATGTTGATCATTTCACCTTTGCACTTAAGTTAAAGATATTCAATTATAAATTCAATGGTCATGATCATACCAGTCAACAATTCAACTTTGCACTACTAGGCCAAAGGAACCTATAGTCATGATCATACCAAAAATTTACCCATCTTTAAGCTCAAGTCAAAGAGAAATATCATCATTAGGGTTATAAAAATGTTATATATGATAATTAAAACAATATGATCAACAACTGCATTTATTTTCAAGAGCAACAATCATAAATCAACGATAATTTGGTCAGAAAAAAAACCAATTTTGTCGTGAATAGTACCCGTGAATAGTAACTCGTGAATAGTAACTCGTGAATAGTAACTCATGAATAGTAACTCGTGAATAGTACTCAATTCGCACATACGTAGTCTTACACGTAAATAATGTCATATATCGTAAATAAAGTGTCATATACATGAATAGTCTTATATATGACAGTATATGTGAATAGTGCCTTGTATACGTGAATAGTAACCCCGACTCAAAAAGGTAGAAATTCCACAATAAAATCCATACTAATATTTCAGTATAATGATATTAAAAGAATAACATCATTATGAAGAATATAACATCCCTTAATATCCCTTACTATCCCTTACTATCCCTTATTATCCCTTACCTCAAAAGAGCAGCACTTCTGACTGGATATCGGATATGACGCTGAAAGAAACTTGGACTGAAGAATAGCAACTCACCAAGTATCTAAATACTCACAAAATACACTCGATAATCTAGAGAGAGAAAGAGAGAAAACTTGTTTCTGGTGTGATTTTCAATTCTAACTTAGCCCTCTATTTATAGGAAAATGTTAACACACCGAAGTAGACTTTACCTGCAACCTGATGGTTTTACCCGCTACTATTCCCACCCACCACATTTAAAAATTCAATTGAGCACATTTCTCACCAACCAAAAGTGGGGCCCACCAATTCTAGAAATTTCCACCAAAATCATTTATAACCTAATTTTGAATCACCACCTCTTAAAATTCATAACAAATTATACGCTCATTTTTAACGGTTCAAAATTTGTGGACATATACTCAACTTATATATGTATAACATATCCAAAAATTACAACGATCCAACGGTCGGATTAAATATTATAACTCACAATAATAAACCGTAATAACAATTAGATTTGATCTTTTAATACCTCCAATCCGACAAAATACTGATAAAACACCTCAACATTAACTCCTTCATTTATAACCACATAAATAAACCCATCATTTATAACCACATCAAATAAATATTTCCTTATCATATAAATCAATAATTAATTATTCACAAATAATATTATAGAATCACAATTATGACAACCAGGTTGTTCCAAGGAAAGAGGGGGCATTCAGATAAGGATTTCTCCTTACTGGCCCGCAATTAGGTGACCAAACCTCTCCTTGACAGAACTTTCTAGACATTGCCAATAATGCTATCTAATAATATTATTCAAATAATATGAATTATTGATCTGATAATGGAGATACTGTGCAGTGACAATTTTTGAAACAACAATAATATAAAATATAACAACAATTATTTAACCAATAAAATAAAATATTGAACAGTAACTACTGTAACAATTATTGAATAGTGCCTTCATACGTAAGAATCAATAATTCAACAATACTGCAATAATGGTGTGCTATCTCTTGTCTGAACCACGCAGACATTCAGATATTTTAACCACTGAATTATTCCAACAAATGTTAATCTGTAATAACTACTGTTATTATTTATAAAAACTCAAATTTGTCATTTTCTTTATCCGACGGTTATTACATTATGGGGCCCATAAAATGGTTACTGCTGCCGTAAATAAATATTCCCAAGCGGAAAGAATATTCCACGACCAAACGAATATTCCCCGACAAAAATGAATATTTTATAACCACTTGCTTATTTTGAAAAAAAAAATTCATATAACACCCTTAACTTTGCTTTTTATCAATTTAACCATTTACTAAATAGTAATTATAAGAAAAATTGAATACTTTTATTTCATAAAATTCGGGGTCTTACACTACCCCCAGAGCGTGAAATTGAATTTTGTATCGACCTTGAACCTGGTACAAAACCCATTTCAAAACCCCCATATCGAATGGCTCCTATTGAACTTCAGGAGTTAAAGACCCAATTGCAGGAATTGTTAGACATTGGTTTCATTCGTCCCAAAATACGTCTCCTTGGGGTGCTCTGCTTATTCGTGAAGAAGAAAGATGGGAGTATGCGACTTTGTATTGACTACCGAGAATTGAACCATGTCACCATCAAGAATAGGTATCCGTTACCTCGCATTGATGATATGTTTGACAAGTTGCAAGGAGCACAATTCTTTTCAAAGATCGATCTTCGTTTTGGATATCATCAGCTAAAGGTTAAAACTGAGGATATTCCAAAGACTACCTTTAGAACTACGGGCATTATGAATTCTTGGTCATGTCTTTTGGATTGACTAATGCTCCTGCTGCCTTCATGGATATGATGAACGGAGTATTCAAGGAATATTTGGATCACTTTGTGGTTGTCTTTATTGATGACATTCTTATATATTCCAAAAGTCGTGAAGATCATGAGTAACACTTGAGGCTGATACTCCAAAAGCTTCGTGAAAACAAGCTTTATGCCAAGTTGAAGAAATGTGAGTTCTGGCTTGAGGAAGTTGCATTCCTTGGGCATGTGATATCAAATCATAGAATATCTGTTGACCCAGCGAAGATTGAAGTAATTCAAAGATGGGAGCAACCAAAGTCAGTGACCGAAGTACGTAGCTTTCTCGGCTTAGCTAGTTATTATCGGAGATTTGTGGAAGGATTTTCTTGAATCGCTACTCCATTAACTCAGCTGACTCGAAAAGATACAAAGTTTGGTTGGAGCGAGGAATGTGAGAAGAGTTTTCAAGAACTCGAGGAAGACTCATTTCAAAGACTGCTTCGACAATACCATCTGGTTCATAGGGATTTGTCATCTACAGTGATGCTTCGGACAAAGGGCTAGGATGTGTTCTCATGCAACATGGGAAAGTCATAGCATATGCCTCTCGGCAACTCAAAGAATATGAGAGGAATTATCCTACTCATGATCTAGAGTTAGCATTTGTTATCTTCAAGCTCAAGATTTGGAGGCATTACATATGGAGAGAAGGTGGAGATCTATACGGATCATAAAAGCCTCAAATATTTCTTCACCCAAAAGGAACTCAACATGCAAGAAATGACTTTGTTGTCTGAAGCGGTTGAAAGATTATGATCATACCATTCGATACCATCCTGGTAAAAGCGAAACGTAGTGGTGACGATTTATTGAGTAGAAGGTCATATGCGGGTACGAGTGCAATATTGTCAACACAAAGGCCCATTTTGTATGACTTACAAAGGATGGAGATAGAGTTAAAGACTCTAGGGACCCATGTGATGATGGTGAATATACTAGTAGAAATCAGGCTTTAATCGATAAAGTCAAAGTTGCTTGCTCACGCTAATCGAGCCGAGGTATATGTATGAGGAAGAAAGTACAAGAATGTGCTATTCCGGAAGCAAGAATCGATGAAGAAGGAATACTTCGTGTCAACTCCAGACTTTGTGTTCCTAACGACCTTGATTTAAAGTATAAAATCATGTTGGAGGCGCACAACACACCGTTTGCAATCCATCTCTCAGGAGTACCAAAATGTATCATGATCTTGACATACATTTTGGTGGAGCAATATGAAGAGAGAGATAGCGGAGTTTATCTCAAGGTGTTTAACATGTCAAAGAGTCAAGGTGGAGCATCAAGTACCAAAAGGGCCATTACAACCACTTGAAATTCCAGAATGAAAGTAGGAGCACATTTCCATGGATTTTGTTACTGGTCTTCCCAAGGTTTCTCAAGGCATAGATGCAATTTGGGTTATTGTTGATAGATTGACCAAGTCTGCTCACTTCTTACCTATACGAGAAACTTATACACTTGAACGTCTTGCTCAGTATGTACATAAATGAGATTGTAAGATCAAGCATGGTATGCCAAAGATCCATAGTTTACGATCGAGACCCAAGATTCACTTCATAATTTTGGGTTAGTTTGCGAATCTTATGGGCGCAGATTCTGATTTAGCTTCGGCATATCATCCTCGAATTTTGACGGGCGATCGAGAGGACTATTCAAACTCTTGAAGATCTATTAAGACTCTGTGTCCTTGACTTCAAAGGAAGTTGGGACAAGTTCTTACCGTTGGTGGAGTTTTCCTACAACAACAGTTATCAATCTAGTATTGGCATGGCTCCATTTGAGGCGTTGTATGGGAGAAAGTGTCATTCTCCAGTATGCTGGGATGAGGTGGGTGAAGCAACGTTGTTGGGATCGGAGTTGGTACATATGACTACAGAAAAAATTCAAACGATCCGACAACGTATAAAAACTTCACAAGATCGACAAAAGAGTTATGCTGATCTTCATTGAAAGGACATAGAATTCGATATTGGAGATCATGTGTTGTTACGTGTTGCTCCATGGAAAGGAGTTACGAGATTTGAAAAGAGAGGAAAGCTCAATCCTTGATTCATTGGCTCATTTTTAATTCTTGAGCGAGTAGGAACTGTGGCTTATAGACTCGCCTTACCGCCAAATATGTCTCGTGTTTATAACATTTTTCACATATCTATGTTACGTAAATATGTGAAAGACCCGAACCACATTATTAAGTTAGAACTAGACGAGATAGAGGAAGATTTAACGTATGAAGAGTTGCTTGTTAAAATCTTGGATAAGAAGGATCATGTTCTACGCTCCAAGATTATACCTCAAGTCAAAGTTTTGTGGAGAAACCACGATGTGGAGGAATTGACTTTGGAGTTAGAATCTGAGATGAAGTCAAGGTATCCTCATCTCTTCGACATACCAGGTATGTACCCTAATTTTGAGGACAAAATGTCATAAGAAGGGGAGGTTGTAAGACCCCAACTTTTATGAATAAAGAATAATTTTCTCGAATTATATTTTTGAATATTATGGTGTGGATTTGACATAATGTTATAGTTGTGGGTAATATTTACAAATTTTGCAAAGTAAGCAAGTGGTTATATAATATTCGATTGGTCGGGGAATATTCGTTTTAACATAGAATATTCGTACGACGGCACAATCATTGGTGGACCCCATAACGGAAGTATTGTCGTAGTTAGAAAACGACAAAAATATCTTTCTATAAAAAATAACGGTGGAGGTGTTACCGTTAAAACTGTTGAACTACCCGGTAGTAAAAGTACAGTAATATGCGTGGTTGCATAGTAGTACATGGTATTGGTTATTGATGCTTACGTGAGAAGTCACTCGGTTATACTCAATTATTGCTACGATAATTCTTGCGCATCATATCTCATATTATTGATTCAATTATTGTTGCGAGATCATCTACATAATATGATATATTATTAAATCAATAATTGAGACGACAAAGTTATTCATATTATTATTTGCAATATTGACAATGTCTAGAAGTTACATCCGAGAAGAGGTTTGGTCACCTAATTGCGGCGCCATTAAAGAAAAATCCTTATCGAAAAGCCCCTCTTTCCAGGAACGACACGGTTTGTTAAATATTGTGAATTATAATATTAATGATGAATAAGTTAGTGTTGATTAAAGATGAATTTTATTGTTCCATTGTATTGGACTTATTTGTGTTAGTATAATTGATGTCCGGAGGTTATATTGTTCAATTGGGTATTAGGGACACTTTTTCGTGTATTAAGATACTATTCACGAAGTTACTATTCATGAGTTACTATTCATGAGTTACTATTCACGAGTTACTATTCATGAGTTACTATTCATGAGTTACTATTCACGAGTCTTATTCACCCGTAAGATATAATTCTGTTAGGTCCAAATCATTTTTTGGGTACAATATTATTCCATGAGGAGATGTCTTAATTTTTCAAACCGTTGGTTGAAGATATAATAAGAAATCAATATGGACCATTGGTGGAAAGTATAATAGTAAATCAATATGGATTCTTTGGTTTAAAGTTTTAATAGTAAATCGGTATGAATGAATTGCTTTAAGTTTTAATAGTAAACCAATATGGACCGTCCGTTTAAAAGTAAATCAATCTAGACCGTTCATGAATTAGTTACTATTCAGTTCATTCTCCTATAAATAGAAGCTCATTTCTTCATTATTTCTTACAAATTCATTGAAACTCTAGAGAGAGAAACTCTAGAGAGAAAGAAGAAAAGTATTTTGCTACTTCACTACTACAGTATTCAGTTTTTCTAAGGTAGGGAATATTATTTGTTGTACTCATAAGGGGTATTTTTCTTTCTTATTCATGAAGAGAACTTCATTATTCCATTCTTTATTATTACATTTGGAATAACTTTGTACGCTGAATACCCTATACTTGGTGAAATTCTTCTATTATTCCATTCTTATTATTACATTGGAATAACTTTTGTTTATCTTAATCTGCTTACATGGTGAAATTCTTTTAATATTCTCGTTTCTTTATTATTACGCCGAATATCACATACGTGCGTTCTGTGGGACTTCGTTCCATTATTTATTATTCACGTTTAATATCCTTTCTATCGTTCGTTCTGGGACTGGTTCCATTATTTATTATTACGCCGGAATATCCTGTTTGTGCGTTTACAATTTTACATGGTTCTATTATTTATTATTACATTGGGAATAACTTGTTGGTGCAGTCTATCGCACGCATGGTGAATTCTTCTGTTATTCCATTCTTTATTATTCTGTTGGAATACGCTGTCTATGTGTATTACCACATGCATGGTGAATGATCCTGTGTATTCATTCCTAATTAATTTATGGAAATGATCTGTATACGTGGATTACCGCATGACGAGTGAAAATCCATTTGCATTTTAATATATTATATTATACTCAGTTTGTTAAAGCTTTGGCTTCTATACTCCATGAAATTAGTGGAATATCTTTGATATTTGCGCTTCATCCAGTATCTTTTCATGGAAATATTCTTCTGAGCATTCTTGAATTTTACTGCTTAAAGCAGTATCATGTTGACAATTTGGACGTTATTGAGTTCAGGATAAATTAACTTATAAATCTTTAAATTTTATTCTTGAACTTGTTTTATTGAATTGTCATCATCCTCATGCTTATATTATGTTGAAATTCATCTTTGGCTTACGTGCACAAATGGACTTGGTATGATTATGACCAGGGATTATTCGGTATAATCATGACCGTAATGTGACGAATGATGTGGTAAAAGTCCTCATTGGCCTGTAGTTCATTGGTGGACAGTTGTTGGTATGATTATGACCAGGGATTATTCGGTATAGTCATGACCATTGATGATTATATGAATATCCTTGGCCGTGGAGCGGGGATGATTCAATTTTATTTATTAAGATGAGTCTCAGCGATAAAGTTGATGAAAAACTTTTTAAATTATAGAAGACATCCGATTTTATACTTTACTTGACTCTTCTAATGGATTGCTTATTCTGCTGCAGTTTTTGATCTAAAACTTGTTGTCTATTATATTCTATCGGTTGTTATCTTTGTTGAAGGCTATTGATAATTTATTACGCATTATCTTAGTCATAATATTTCTTCTTTGGGCTAGTTGAGCTCACCCTTTTTCTTTCACTTTTTCTCTTGAGGAAATGAGAACGTAATTTGGGACTAATCGAGGAACAGTGATGGTCTAGATGGTGCATTAGTAGTCCTCACTATTTTGTGAAATAGTGTGATAATAAATGTAATGAGAACTCCATTGAGTGTGGATATTGTCTAGATGACAATATTTGTATTAAAACTCACAGCCTATGTTTTGTCGTAATTCACACGACTGCTGTATAATTAAGTTGTATTTGTATCCAGTACTATGTATCTGACAACTCAAGATGGGTGATGTATACCTGTTTTGGGGGCGTCACAGTACACGGTATTGCATTGTATTTTTGAATAATTGATTCTTACGTAAGAAGGCACTACTCAATAATTGTTACAGTAATTATTGTTCAATATTTTATTTTATTGATTCAATAATTGTTACGTTGATATTTTATATTATTGTTATTTTAATAATTGTCCTTTGCAAAGATTTCCCATTATCGGATCAATAATTCATATTATTTGAATAATATTATTAGATAACATTATTGGCAATGTCTAAGGAAGTTACATGCAGAAAGGGGTTTGGTCACCTAATTACTGCGCAAAGAAAAGAGAAATCCTTATCGGAAAGCTCCCTCTTTCTTGGGAACGACCTGGTTGTCATAATTGTGATTCTGTAATATTATTTGTGAATAATTAATTATTGATTTATATGATAAGAAAATATTTATTTTTATGTGGATATAAATGAAGGAATTAATACTGAGGTATTTTATCAGTATTTTGTCAGAATGGAGGTATTAAAAATCGTCCATATGTGGATTTCGGGCATTTTTTGTTTAGAATTTGGAAAAACTTTCTTCTACAAAGTTGTAGAGAATTAAATTTCCAATGGAATGGACATAAAATTCATATTTTTCTGATAAAAGGACTATTTATTATGAATTATTGAAGTTGCTGATTATTATTTAAATTTAAAATATTTTGGAAATTTTCTAGAATGGGTGGGCACCACTTTTGGTTGGTGAGAAATGTGCTGAAATTTTATTTCAAAAGTGGTGGACATGAATAGTAGCAAGTAAAGCCCTCAGGTAGCAGGTTAGTCTGCTTTGGCGTTCTAAATATTTTCCTATAAATATGGTGCTTAGTTATAATTAAAAATTACACCAGAATCATAAGTTTTCTCTCTCTCTATATTATCGAGCGTATTTTTGTGAGTATTTAAATACTTTGAGAGTTACTATTCAGTGCAAGTTTCCTTCAGCAATATATCCGATATTCCAGTCAGAAGTACTGTTCTTTTTAGGTAAGGAATGTTATTTTTTTCGTAAATGATGTTTTTCTTTTAATATTATTATGCCAAAATATTGGTATGAATTTTATTATAAAATTTTTACCTTTTCATGTCGAGGTTACTATTCACGTGTACGGCACTATTCACGAATACGGTACTATTCACGAAGTATGATTTTTCTTGTGGAATTTCTACTTTTTTGTGTTGGAGTTTCTATTCAAGTATACGACACTATTCACTGAAAAATAAAATTTTCTCTTCTTTGTCCAAGACGTCTATTATAGTTACTATCTTTGATTGTATCCATGTTTTGATCTTCATTCTTGGATTTTGCTTCACAATTGATTATTATAGAGTATTTTTGAACCTGGATTATCTAAAGTACGAATCCATAATCTTTTTGATTATTTATTCACGATACTAAGTACTATTCAAATTTATCTTTTGTGTAGTTCTTACGCATTATCTGTTATTTGTTATTCACGTATCTGACGATTCCGCGTGTCTGGCCTTTATTCATCAATAAAATTTCTTCGTCCAAAATATCTATTTTGACTAACTGATTGTATATCATTCTTAAGATTTTACTGCTGATTATTCTCGATTATTTAGACGTGGATAAAACATAATCCTTAATCCTATCTTGTTTGTGTTTTAAAATATTTTTCATTCACTTAAATGATATTCAATGATTTCCTTTTTGGCGCATTAGTCGCAGATGAAGTGTTAGAGATGAAATATTGGTGATTTATGCTGGCCAGTGCAGATATTTAAATAACATCCCCGGTACAGTAGATATCTTTTGGCCAAAGAAATGTTGATTCCGGATATCATCTTATTACAGAAAAATAAAATTTCTTCTTTAATTTGTTATATTATCTTCGGTAATATTCCTCGAGCCACCTTTTGTTCCATTCGCTGGGAGAGAAATAGCAATCTGAGTATCAGGTTTTAGAAAAAGTTGTTTAGTAGTCCTCGCCCATTTTTGTAAAATAATGTATCGTAAAATGAGGATTTATGTGAGTATAAGCGAATAATATTCGATTCCTCACCAGTTTCTGTTATACTTGGTTTGTTTACGTCTGTGTATAAGCTTCGAATGATGTATGAAGTCACCGGTTAATTATAGATTGATGATGGATGGATTATAGAACTGGAGGAGAGGCAAATCCATTCTGCAAAACATCTGTTGATTCGAATGGGTAATAGGGATATTATGTGATATCATTTAGCCAATTAACCTTATTTTATGGCGATATTTGAGAATGTCGATTGGAAAGTAATGAGGCCAGTGAGATATGTGCCTGTGAGAGATCAACTGGTGGCAATGTTCTCATGAGCAACACCGTCGGATGATGTGTTTAGAGCTGCGGTTAAACCAATCGAACGAGGGGCCTAGATGTTCAAAATGGGGAGAAATATGTGATCTTAGTCGCTAAGGCGTCTCGCTAAGTTGGGACCACGAAATTTAAGAGCCGGAATCCGTCGTAAATGGAAACTTAGCGTTAAAACAAATTGCAGATATTCGATTCGAACGAAGGTTCATTCGCCTTATGTTCCGTGGTAGAGACTCTTGAATGCGTAGGCATACCCTACTTTGGGAGGCGTTTGAGATTTGGCTAAATGCATGCAGTATGAAGGTTTTGATTAGAAGGCGTATCATGCAGGCAAAGTTTGCAGGTGCTCAGGGTTTACCTCATTTGGTGGAGAATAAATGTGTGTGATGTTTCTTAGATTTGAAACCCGGTAAATACGTCAGAGTATCTCATTTCATGGGCTTTCGATTTATGGAGATGTTATAGCACTCGGTTTAGGCGAATACTTGATACCATTAGGACCGTAACGAGAATACGGAGATGGCGTCAGCAGAATATTGATATGCGCAGAAAGCAGAATGATGATGGTAACCATACGTTGGTAATCATAGCTAAGCATTCACGAGGAGATTTTAAAGGAGATTATGTCGGTATGTGAAGGCAGCAGGGTGGCCCGGATTTACAAGGAGGGATGGACCACTAGAGTCGTATCACTATAATCTTGAAGAAGGACATGTCTCAGCGATATGATTCAAGGTAGATAGTCTGGAAAGGAATAGACATGTCTTCGAAGGGTCAGATGGCGATAAGTGATTCGGCCCAGGGGCGGTGACTCAACCCCATCGGTATGTCAGCGATTACAGCCGTTATTTACGGTGTAATCTGAGGAACAATGAGGTGATCACGGGTAAGCTATTTATAAATTCTTGAAGATTATACCTTGCCATGCCGGTCTACCCATTAATTTCTCTTCTGCGTGTGCCAGCGTTTTAAACTTGATTTGAGCTTTGACGATGAGAAACTTTAACATCCTTTTGTTTATCATCTTGACCAAGAATCACCTTACTGTTGACCTTGGATACTTAACGAAAAAGGTTGATTGGTTAGCTTCACCGTATTTTTAATGTTTACTGGGTTATTGGTTTCTATACCAACGTTATACGGAATTCAAGAACGAAATAAAGTAGTCGTGGCTATCATAAACTATTAGTTTATTGAAAAGCGGACGTGAATTTAACTAGCGTGTATAGGAATAAAATAGCATGATTTGATGAATTCGCTGTTGTTGACTTTCCTGGCGTATGAAGAAGATTAACCCGAGCGTTTGGTGCTAGCTCTTGAACTGGTACCAAGCCCATTTCTAAATCCCCATGCATTTGTGGACAGGGGTTAAAGGTTCAAATTGTTGCCTACCACTTCATTTATGCAAAAAGAAGAGCGGGATATAGAGTATTTTTTGAACTGGATTATCTAAAATGTACGAATCCATAATCTTTGCCTTTTATCTCAATTTGGATTCGTTTTTTAAAATATTTTCATCATCCTCAAATTGTTGGACAATGTCCTAAATGATGATATAGAATATCTTTGGCTTAGTGTGAATGATTTGGCTGATATCTTTGGCACAGTAGCAATTGTGAGTACGATGAATATCTTTGGTCCAGTAGTGCAAAGATGAATGTGTGTTGAGATGAACATGACCAACTAGTGATACTGAGTGAATATCTTTGGCTAAATTTTCCACGTGAGTGCAAAGATGGATATTTGATTCAAAATGTATATTGATTGATGTCACATAGATAAATCCATGTTTTGACACTACAAAAAAAACTTATCAATATGATCGGCTATCAAGTGATCTTCATATAAATATTGATGACTGGATATGGTCGCAGAGCGACTATCGGTGATCGATTGCGGTTATCCGATATTAGTAGAGATAATCCGGTCATGGATGGACATCGACGACCAATAATATTAGACAACTTTTGTCGGTGACCAAGAATCCGTCGTTATTACGACTCGATCTTGAGTCATTTGTCACCGATATGGCGTGTGTCCGTGTCCTGTAATAATAGTGATTAATCGAGTCGATCGCTAGTTTTCAAGCAGTTATCAACGACCACCTTTTAGCATTAGCGATAGCATGCGATCGGTCGATGATTTTTTTCATTTAATATTTTTCCTGTTTTATTGTTTTCCCAAAAATAACTCGCTTTTTACCGCTTTCATCGACACAACAACGATATAAGTATCCATTCATGATAACTACCATATGATAAACATTCATCCATGATAATTGATAAACATCCATCGTAAACCAACACAACACAATACAATCATAAACATCTATATAATAGAATCGTAAACCAATACAATTGTCCAAAGAATGAATCAAAAAGAGTACAAGGCTTTAAAAATTTAAAAAACAAGTCTAGCAAGGCTTTAAAAATCTAACATATATGATTGGGCTAGCTCTTCATGGATCTTCCAAATTAGTACCCTGTAATTAACAAAAGAATAAAACATATATGTTACATGTGTTGATACTGCTATGACTTGGGAAAAGCTAAACAATAGACAATGTAGTGAAATATATAAGTATGTGTAGTGACAGTAACAATATCGATATATGTGACCCCCCAAAAACAGGTATACATCACCTATTTTGAGTCGCTAAATACATGGTACATAATACAAATACAACTTAATTATACAACTGTCATGCAAAGTACGACAAAACATAAGTTGTGAGTTTTAATACAAATATTGTCGTCTAGACAATATACAAACTCAAATTCAATATTATTATATTTATTTTCCCACTATTTCACTGAATAGTGAGGACTACTAATGCTATCATCCGTCCCGAGATTAGTCCTCGCTACGTTCTCATTTCACAAGAGAACAATGAAAGTAAAAGGGTGAGCTCAACCACCCCAATGAGGAAATATTATGACTAAGATAATGCATAATATATTATCGTTAGCCTTCAACAAATGTTAAACGATATAATATAACAACCATCAAGTTTAATCTGCGGTAGAACAAGCAATCCATTAAAAGAGTCAAGTAGAAAATAAAATCTACTATCTTTTATGATTTAAAAGGTTTTCATCACTTTAATCATTGGGACTCGACAATAAATAATCCACATCATCGAATCACCCCTGCACTACTACTGGCCAGGATATTCTTTAGTATCACGACCATAATTATCCATGCACTACGAGCGAAGAATATTTGTGTATTCATTAATGGTCATGATCATGCCAACAATCGTCCATCAATGCACTACGGGCCAATGAAGACTTTACCATATCATTTGTAACATTACGGTCGTAATTACACCGAAATCCCCGATCATAATCATACCAAGTCCATCTATGCACTACAGGCCACGATGACTTTCAACATAATATAAACATGAGGATGATGACAATGATATTAGAATTCAATAAAACAAGTTCAAGAATTAATTTTGTCCAAGAACTACTAATGTCCAAATTGTCGACATGATCTTTGCTTTGTAGAGTAAAATTCAAGAATGATCGGAAGAATATTTTCACGAAAAGATCTTTGGATGAAGCGCAAATATCAAGGATATTCCACTAATTTCATGGAGTATAGAAGTCAAAACTTTAACCAATGAGTATAACAAGGAATGGAATAACAAAAGAAATCACCGGTATGCGATAGATCAGACAGCAAGTTATTCAATGGAATAATAAATAACGGAATCGGTCCGACGTAAACGCATGCAGAACGAGGATATTCCAACGGAATAATAAAAGACGGAATTAGTCCGGCGTAAAATGCATGAAAGGAAATTCCAACGAGAATAATAAAGATTTTAACCGGTCAGTCCGTGAGAACGCATGAACGAGATGTTCCAATGAATGATAAATAATGGAACCGGTCCAAGCGTAAGCGCATAAACAGGATGTTCAATGAATGATAAAGAATGGAATAATGAAGAATTTCACCAAGTATAGGGTAGCCCCGCGTGTCTGAGTTATTCAATAAAATAATAAAGAATGGAATAACAGAAGTTCTCTTCATGGATAAGAAAGAAATAATACTCCCTACCTTGGAAAAACTGGATACTGGAATAGTGAGGTAGCAGACTTCTCTTCTTCTTTCTCTCTATAATTTCTCTCTATAATAATCGCTCTAAAACTTTTGTGAATTGGTGAGAAATGAAAGAAGAATGAGCTTCTATTTATAGGAAAATATAGTTTCGATAATTGCACGTTTTGGGGCTCAAAAAATTACAGTACAATACCTCCAACTTTTCTTTCATTTTTAATTTAGTCCTGCAAGTATTATCAAACTTGCACCACCTCCCTTAATAGTAAATAATGTGAATCAATAGTTCAATCATGTGAATCAATAGTATAATCATGTGAAAAATACGAATTACGATGACAAAGACTCTCCATCTATACCTCCATTTTATCTTAGTCATGCAAGTATTATCAATCTTTTTTGACTCCCCTAATAGTAAATAATGTGATTCAATAGTACACACATTGAACTAATAGTTATATAAGCATGTTAATTAGTAGCAATTAATTGCTCATTTAACTGATAAATTACCCGATTTATCAATATAACCCCTAGACATCAATTATCATCGGAATAGATGTCGATTTCCACTAACACTAATAATTTCAAACACAATGGAACTATCAAAATTCATTTTAATCAACACAACTTATTCATCATTAATATTATAACTCACAATATTTAACAACCAAGGTCATTCTCGGGAAAGAGGGGCTTTCCGATAAGGATTTCTCCTTATTGGCCAGCAATTAGGTGACCAAACCTCTCTCGTGAGAACTTCTTGACATTGTCAATATTTGCAAATAATAATATGAATAACTTTGTCGTCTCAATTATTGATTTAATAATATAAAATATTATGTCAATGATACTGTGACAATAATTAAATCAATAATATAAGAGAAATGATGTAGCAATTACTGTAGCAATAATTGAGTATAACTGAGTGACTTCTCACGTAAGTATCAATAATCAATCTGAGTGTCTTCTTATGCAACCACGCGGTGTAAGACCCCAAATTATTAATAAATGAAATTTATTTTCCTCTATTTATTATTTTGAAATAGTAAGGGTTGATTTGATTAATGTTGATAGTTATGGGTAAAATACGCAAATATTTCGAATAAGCAAGTGGTTATAAAATATTCATTATCGTCGGGAAATATTCGTTT
The DNA here is from genome assembly GCA_020205615.1 of Panax quinquefolius. Classification (NCBI taxonomy): domain Eukaryota; kingdom Viridiplantae; phylum Streptophyta; class Magnoliopsida; order Apiales; family Araliaceae; genus Panax; species Panax quinquefolius. The sequence continues at coordinate 27,773,113 of CM035151.1, forward strand.
GGTCGTGGAATATTAAGATCTTTATTGGGGAATATTAAATGCACGTAGCGATCTTTATGGGCCCCATAACTTGAAAGCGATTGGATGAAGAAAACGACAAATATAAGTTGTTTATAAATAACAGGCGTAGTTGTTATCGTTATCTTTGTTGGAATACGGTGGGTTAAAACACACTAATCTGCGTTGTTGAGCAAGTAGCACACCAGTATTGCACCAATTATTGATTCTTACGTAAGAAGGCACTACTCAATAATTGTTACGGTAATTCTTGTTCAATATTTTATTTTATTGATTCAATTATTCTTTGCATTAATATTTTATATTCTTTGTTGTTTTAATAAATTATCATTACACAGTATTTTCCATTATCGAATAATAATTCATATTATCTGAATAATATTATTAGAAAATATTATTGGCAATGTCTTGAAAGTTCCGTCTAAGGAGAGGTTTGGTCACCTAATTGCGGCTACCATGAGTGAGAGATCCTTATTGGAAAGCCCCTCTTTCTCGAAGAGCGGCACAAGATCTTGTGATTACGTAATATTATTTGTGAATAATTAATTATTGATTTATATGATGAGGAAAATATTGATTTTATGTGGATATAGATGGAGAAAATTTTTAATGTGACAATTGTTGAAAATTAATATTTTATCTTTTTACGATAAAATAATTCATTTAAATATATTATTTTAATAATATATTAACGGTGATATTTTATAATGAATGTGGGATATATGAGTATATGAGGAGGAAGAGTATTTTGTGGCATTAAATGTTTAACACATATTTTGTGTGTTCTTTGGACAATTATTATTGGTGAAATTTGATTATAGCTTTGTAAATCGCTTGGTTTGTGGATTTCGGTTAATTTTTGTTTGTAATTTGGAAAAACTTCCTTACGCAAAGTTGTAGATAATGGAATTTCCTATGGTAAGTCGTGAGTTTCTAATTTTTACTGATAAAAGAGCTATTTATTATGAATTATTAAAGTTCTAAAGTTAAAATAATTAATTTTTGGAAGTTTTAATTGTTTTAATTAACAAAACGTTTTTTTAGATATATGAGCCTCATTTTACATGTGTTAGGTTCTTGATTTCAGATTCTCAAAGGTTGGCGTAGACAAATTTTTATAAATATATTATTATATTAAATTTTACGCTTTGGTGTTCTAAGCGTTTTCCTATAAATAGGGTCTTGGGTTAGAATTGAAAATCACACCGAAACTGAAGTTTTCTCTCTATATATTATCGAGTTTATTCTTGTGAGTATTTTGAGTATACTTTGAGTATTGCTATACGGTGCAAGTTCAAGTCATAGCCTATATCCTGTGTTTCAACTAAAAGTCTGTCTTTCGAGGTAAGGATGTTATTTTCTTCTCAAATGATATTATTTCTTCAATATCATTATCTTTGAAATATTGGTTGGAACTTTTATCAAATTTGGAACTTTTTCATGTCGGGGTTACGATTAAATGAGTTACTATTCACGAGTTGCTATTCATGAGTTACTATTCACGAGTTCTTATTCACGAGTACTTATTCATAAAGTGTGAAGATGTTTTTTTGTGAAATTTCTATCTTTTTGGTGTAGAGTTACTATTCACGTATACTGGCACTATTCACGATATCTGACACTATTCATAGAAAAATGAAATTTCTTCTTTTTGTCCAAAATATCTATTATGGATACTAGCTTTGATTGTATCCATGTTTTGATCATTCTTGAATTTTACTCCACTGATTACTTATGAAGTATTTTTGAACTTGGATTGTTTAAAATACTTAATCCTTAATATTTGTTCTTTTGTTTCACTTTGGATTCGTTTTCTTTAAAATATTTTTCATCATCCTCGGTCCTAAATGATGATATTCTTGAATATCTTTGGCACAGTAGTGCAAAAATGAATGATTTCTTGATGAATATCTTTGGCAGTAGTGCAAAAGATGAGCAGTGTTTAGATGAACATGACCGATTGGTGAATATCTTTGGCTTTTGTAGTACAAAGATGAATATTTGATTCGAGATATATATTGATTGATGTTACTGAGGATAAAATATCGACGATGAACTTTTAAATTCATATATAGAAGATAGTAGTTTTGCATTCTCTACTTAACTCTTCTAATGAATTGTTGTTTCCAATTCAGATTGTTGATTTAAAAGCTGGTTGTCTATTGTATTCTATTAGATTTTTTCTGTTGGAGACTAACGATAATTTGTTGTATATTATCTTAGTCATAATATTCTTTATTAGGCTAGTTGAGATCACCCTTTTCCTTTTTGTTCCATTTTTCTTCCGGGAGGCGAGAATGTAGCGAGTACTAGTGGGGTATGGAATGAAGGTTCTAGAAAAGTTGTTTAGTAGTCCTCACCATTTTATAAAATAATGTATCAATAATTATGATGGGGATTTATTTGCGTGTGGATATTGTCTAGATGGCAATATCTCGTATTTAAACTCACAGGTTTATATGTTGTAATAATAAAGTTGTAGTTATTTACATACCATGTATTTGGCAACTCGTAATGGGTTGGATGGAATGGACCTATTTTGGGGCATCACGGTTGGTATCGAGCTTAGGGATATGATCTCTGGCGGAGATCGGGAATATAGAACTAAGAGGGAGGCAGAGTAAATCCTTGCTAGTGTGTCTACTAAGCTTATTTGTTAGTTGGTCGATATATAGGGATATTATGTGATATATTGATTTCCTTAATTAACCCTTGTTTTATGGCGGTGTTTGAGAATGTCGATTGAGAATATTAATAGTGGAGTAAATGAGGCCGTGGAGATGCTGTCTTTACCAACAAGGAGAATGTGCAATGGTGGCAATGTACCTCCTATGAACAACACCAGCGAAAGCGGATGATGAGCGAGGGGATGTTTAGAAGCTTTTTGCGATTCATGCAAAATCGACGAGGAGACTCGTGTTCAAAATACGAGGAGAAATGATAGCAATTCACGGGTTATCACAATGCCAGCAGTTCAAAGAGTTGGGACCACCGAATTTAAGGAAAAGCGGATCCGATCATGGTGAAAACATGGGTCAAGCAAATTACAAGATATTCGATGTCTTGGGATGCGGAGAATAGAAGGTTCCATTCGCCACCTTTATGTTACGTGGCGAGGCGATTCTTGGTGGGAATCGTGAAGCGTACCCATCCATTTTTTTCGGCGATGTCGTGGGAGAGCGTTTGAGAAAGCAGTTCAATGACAAGTACTTCCACGAAAGTATTAAATCATATGAAGGAAGTGGAGTTTATTAGGCTGGGCGAGAATAACATGGCGGTGTCCCGATGCGAGGCGAAGTTCGCGGAGTTATCGGTTTACACCTCATTTGGTGGAGAATGAGGAGCGTGTGGCGCGGATGTTTACGAGAGGTTTGAAACACGACATACGTCGATATCTCATTTCTCATAAATTTTCTCTCTATTCGGATGTTGTCAGCGGGGCTCGATTGTTAGGCGAGATAACGAGTACGTTCAATGAGGGACCATAACCAGGATCATACTGAAGATAGCAGCGATCGTGAATAACGATAACCAATGGAGAAAGAAGAATCTGAGACAAAGCGGTAACCACTCTCGTGGTAATCGTGGCCATAAAAATAGAAGAAGCGAGTCGGGAGTAGATTTTAAAGAGAGAGATCAACAACGACCATGTGAAGACGTCGGCGCTTGATGATGTATCTGGTTCCAAGGAGGAGAAAGACCACCGGTCGTATGTTACAAATCTTGGAAAGAGGACATATCATTGAAACCGCCTAGCAGTTTAAGGTATCTTATAATTATGGAAAAGAAGGACATATCGCTCGAGATTATGCAGTATCGAAACCCAGATCCGGCGGAATGGTGACTCAAAAGGATGTCCCGTAAAGGTCAAAGTCAATGGTTCTGGAAGAAGCGTTTGTCGTGGCCGGTCAAAATCGAGAACCCAAACGAAGTTAGCACAGGTTAGTTAATTATAAATTCTTGCGAAGTTTATACCTTACTGAATCTGGGTTCTACCCATTCTTTTATCTCTCTTGCTTGCGCTCAGCGTTTGAACTTGACTACGGAGAAATTAGACTTTGACCTATTTATGGAGACTCAGTTAGGAGAAACTTTTATTACATCCGTTGTTTAGAAATCTTGCTTGATTAAGGTTGGCACTATCACATTACACCGTTAACCTTATTTACTATAGAGATATTTGCTTTTGATGTGATTTTAAGGTTAACTACTCATCAATGCCGAAATCGATTACTTTAAATGAGGTTGTTAGTTTTCATATTCTAAGCAACTTTGTTATTGAATTCAAGCAATCAAACCATTGTAGTCAAACATTTTCATATCAAGCCATGAAGTCGTTCGTTTATTACGGATGCCAAGTTTTCTTAGTCCATGTTATGGATTTGAATAAAGACACGTCGATTTGAATAATATTCTGTTGTTATTGATTTTTCTGGCGTATTTCTAAAGAATTTCTTGGCTTACTCCCAAAGACCGATATTAAATTTTGTATCGACTTTGAACCCGATACAAAACTCATTTCTAAAATCTCATGTCGAATGGCTCTATTGAACTTGAGTTAAAAATTCAACTATAAATTTGGTACTGAGCCTTTATCTGGTGACTTCCTTTGTGGAATGCAAAGCCGGACTCTCAAGTAGGGGACACCATATTAAATGCGATATTAAAGCGATAGGTGTCATTGTAGCGTCTTATCAAGGTTGGGATATAAGTCACGATTGAGAACAACCTAAGTCGATAATCGAAATCGTAGCTTTACAGGCTTAGTTGGTTATTATCGGAGATTCGTTGAAGGATATTCTCGAATCGCTATTCCATTAACTTGGTGACTTCGTAGAGATACAAAATTCGAATGGAGCAAAGAATGTGGGAAGAGCTTGAAGAACTCGAGAGGAGACTCATTTCGTATACATGTTACGACCATGCCATCCTGGAAAAAGCGAGCGTGGTAGGCGGCGTGTTGAGTAGAAGATCGTATATGAAATCTGAGTACGATATTGTCAAAGACTCATTTCATTATAATTTACAAATAATAGAGATGGAGATGAAAACTCTAGTTACCCACGTGATGATATCTGAGTATAATCGACTTTAATCGATAAAGTTAAAATTTATTGATCTACACACCGGTGATGAATTTGAAGAAGGAAGTCAAGAAGTTGTTATTTCAAAAGCGAGAATCGGTGAGGTGAGGAAAGCTCAAACCTTGATTTATTAATCCATTTGAAATTCTCGATCGAATAGGAGCGTGGCCTATAGACTCGTTTTACCGCCAAGTATGGCGGCGTGTTCATAACGTTTTTCACGTGTCGATGTTACGTAAATATGTGGATGACCCGAACTACGTCATTGAGTTAGAACCGGACGAGATAGCCAGAAAACTTAACGTCTGAGGAGAGGTACTGTCAAGATCTTGTAGAGGAAAGAACATGTCCTATGTACCGAGGTTATACCACAAGTTAAAGTTTTGTGGAGAAACTGTAAGGCCCCGAATTTTATGAAATAAAAGTATTCAATTTTTCTTATAATTATTATTCAAGTAAATGGTTAAATTGATAAAAGTTAAAGTTAAAGGTGATATATATATTTTTTCAAAAAAGCAAGTGGTTATAAAATACTCATTATTGTTTAGAATATTCGTTTGGTACGTGGAATATTCTTTACATTGGGGAATATTAAATGCAATGCCAGTAGCCTATTTGTGGGCCCATAATGAGAATAAGCGCTCGGATGAAGAAAACGACAAAGAGAGTTTTATAAATAACGGTAATTATTATTACTGAGTTAACAACATTTGGAATACGGTGGGTAAAGTAAAGTAATATGTCTGGCGTTGTTGCACGTTAAAACAGTGTATTGCATTATTTTTGAATTATTGATTCTTACGTGAAAGCACTACTCAATAATAATTATTCTGATGATCTTCGTTGATATTATATTTTATTGATTCAATAATTCTTTGCGTTGATATTTTATATTCTTGTTGTTTCAAGAATTGTCATTACAAGGTATTTTCCATTATCGAAGCAATAATTCATATTATCTGAATAATATTATTGGATAACATTATTGGCAATGTCTAGAAAGTTACATACAGGAGAGATTTGGTCACCTAATTAAGCTGTGTGAGTGGAGAGATCCTTATTGGAAAGCCCCTTTCTTGAAGCGCTTTGTTTGTCGATATTGTGATTATGTAATATTATTTGTGAATAATTAATTATTAATTTTTATGATGAGAAAAAATTTATTTTATGTGGACATAGATGGAGAAAATTTTTAATGTGACAATTGTTGAAAATTAATATTTTGTCTTTTTCTCGATAAAATAATTTATTTAAATATATTATTTTAATAATATATTAACGGTGATAAATGTTTAAATATTCGTGGTTTTGGCCATATGAAAAATAGTAAATGAATTTTTAAAATTTTGAGAAAAATATATATTCAATATGGGACTATGTTATGCTAAATCCCGGAAAATAAATATTTTTGGCCGATTTGGTATTTTCATGAAAATGTTCTATTTATAAGTAAATGAATTAAATATGTTATGTGAAGTAAGAAAATTGAAAAATATGATTTATTGGCTTAAGAATCATATATGAGGTATATCTGATTTTTTTTGAGGGTTTTGGTTAATGATGATGAAATCTTATGAGTTTGGCATTTTAGATGATTAAATGCATTAATTATTAAAGTGTAAATAATTGGATTAGATTATTTATAAGTTTAAGAAATGATTAAAATATTATTATAATATTAATAATATTAGATTATGAGATTTCTAAGTGATTTATAACATTTGGATTAAGGTGTTATAAATATGGATATGAATTTTATTATGAAACTTTATCTTTTAGGTATAGGGATTCTTATGCACGTATACGATCTATGTCATCTGAATACGAGGTCTTATTCATAATAAATTGGTATCTTCTCTAACCAAATTATTGTTGATTTATGAATCTTACTCTTGAAATTAAAACCATGTTTTGATTATATTGTTTTATATAACATTCTTATAACCACAATGATGATATTTCTCTTTGACTTGAGTGTAAAGATGAGTAGATTATTGGTATGATCGTGACTATAGGTTCTCTTTGGCGATGGTGTGAAATTTGAATTGTTGATGAATATCTTAGCACATTGTAGTGCAAAGATGAATTATTGATGAATATCTTTTGCTTTCGTAATGCAAAGATGACTTTGTTGTTGAATATCTTTGCTTTGTAGTGCAAAGATGAATTATTGATGAATATCTTTGGCTCGTAATGCAAAGATGACTGTTGTTGAATATCTTTAGTCTACGTGGTGTAAAGATGAGTTTGTTGATGAATATCTTTGGCCCGTGGTGCAAAGATGAATTTATTAGTATGATTATGAACATGAATCGTGATTTGGTATAACCATGATATTTGATGTTTCGAGGTAAAGGCAGTGATGAAAATTATCTTACGTCTGGATGAGAAGAGGAATTTAGAATCCTGATTATGATTATGAGTTATTCATATGATTGTGGAAAGGAACTGTTGATTGATGTTACGAGGATAAAATATTGTTGGTGGACTTTTAACGTGGAAAGACAATAGACTTTATAGTATATTTGACTCTTTTAATGGATTGCTCGTTCCGCTGCAACTATGGTTGAAAAGTTTTATCATCTACCATATGTTCTAAATCTCTGATTTATTATTGATGAAGACTATTGATAATTTATGTATCTTTAGTTATAATATTCTTTCTTGAGCTAGTTGTGCTCACCCTTTTGTTTCACAATTCCTTTCGAATAATAAAATTGTAGCTGGGTTGAGCGGGGATAACAAGGGAATAGAATGGTGGTCTATAGTTGTTGAGGTTCTCCACAAAGAGTATGGAAATAATTTTATTGAGGAATTTAGTGTGTTGTATTTTATACATCATTTAATAGTTATTTTGGTGAATTAAATAGGGTGAAAGAACCCACTTTGGAAGGGTGTTTTGTCACTATCATACAAGATGTCTATTGACATACTGAACTTCGTGTTATCATAAGACATGGTTGTGCTCATCCACTTCTTTGAGTATATTTACAAGCACTACTATATAATCTTGGTGTTTGTTTGGAGTATAATACCCAATTAGAGCGATGGAGATAATGATATGTCGAGAAAGACTCACCATTGGGAAGAATATGATAGTAATCTTCTCATTTTTTTTTGGGGTCTATTAGATTGACCAAGGATAATTCTATGGCCATATGATATCTACCATAACCTAAAAGCATGGCCTCCCATGTCTGAAGGTTTCCTTGAACACATCCCAAAGATTCTAATTTCTAAAAGCAGGTTTTTTACTATACCTTTATATAAGGTGTCATTGTGGCGTCTTCACGTTTGGTATATATTTGTATCGAAACTCACGACATATGTGTTGTTGTATTTTACCACGACAATTGTTGTAATAAAGTTATAGTTATTTTTAAATACCATATATTTGGCGACTTTTGAATGGGTTGGATGGAATGGACCTATTTTGGGGCGTTACATTTGGTATCGAGCTTAGGGATATGATCTCGGCGGAGATCGGGATTAGAACTAGGAGGGAGAGATGAGTAAATCCTTCATTAGTGTGTCCTACCTAAGCTTATTTGTTGGCGATCATAATATCGGGATAATATGTGATATGTTAATTTATTAAATTAACCCTTGTTTTGAAGTCATATTCTAGAATGATATCCTAAATATCTGGAGATGAGCAATGGAGAAATCATGATGACAAGGGGAGATAGAATAGAAATGAAAGCAATGTATTCTCAACTCTTTGAAATACAGTGCGTAAATTTCGAGGGACGAAATTTCATAAGGAGGGAGATTGTAAGGCCCCGAATTTTATGAAATAAAAGTATTCAATTTTTCTATAATTACTATTCAAGTAAATGGTTAAATTGATAAAAGTTAAAGTTAAGGGTGATATATATAATTTTTTCAAATAAGCAGTGGTTATAAAATACTAATTATTGTGGGTATATTAGTTTGGTGCGTGGAATATTCTTTTATTGGGGAATATTAAATGCGACGACCATGACCATTTATGGGCCCCATAACGAATAAGCGTGAATGAAGAAAAACGACAAAAGAGATTTTTATAAATAACGGCGTAATTATTACTCGTTAACATTTGTTGGAATACCCGGTGGTAAAGTAAAAGTAAAATGTCTGGCGTTGTTGCCTTAGAAGAACACGGTATTACACGGTATTTTGAATTATTGATTCTTATGTAAGAAAGCACTACTCAATAATTATTCTGATAATTCTTGTTCAATATTATATTTTATTGATTCAATAATTCTTTGCGTTGATATTTTATATTCTTGTTGTTTCAAAATTGTCATTACGACATTTTTCATTATCAGACAATAATTCATATTATCTGAATAATATTATTGGATAACATTATTGGCAATGTCTAGAAAGTTCTATCTAAGGAGAGGTTTGGTCACCTAAATTGCTTGCCCAGTAAGGATAGATCCTTATTGAAAGCCCCCTCTCCCTGGAGCTGCTACAGTTGTCGATATTGTGATTATGTAATATTATTTGTGAATAATTAATTATTGATTTTTATGATGAGAAAATATTTATTTTATGTGTACATAGATGGAAAATTTTAATGTGACAATTGTTGAAAATTAATATTTTGTCTTTTTCGATAAAATAATTTATTTAAATATATTATTTTAATAATATATTAACGATGATATTTTTATAATGAATGTGGGATATATGAGTATATGAGGAGGAAGAGTATTTTTTGTGGTAATAAATGTTTAACACATATTTTGTGTGTTGGTGGACACAATTATTGATAGAAATTTGATTATAGCTGTTTGTAAAATCACCCGTTTATGGATTCTATTCAATTTTGTTTTGGAATTTGGAAAAACTTTCTTACGCAAAAGTTGTAGAGAATTGAATTTCCTATAAAAACACGCGAGATTCGAATTTTCTGATAAAGGGCTATTTATTATGAATTATTGAAGTTACGAAGTTAAAATAATTGATTTTTGAAAGTTTTAATTATTTTTATTTACAAAAACGTGTTTTTCATTTTGTTTTCCTCATTTAACATGTGATAGGGGCTGAGTTCAGATGGTAAAACATGCGTATGAAGTTTTGGAAAAATATAATAATATTTAATAAATTTTACTGCTTTTGGTGTTACAATTTTTCTATAAATAGGGTCTTGGGTTAGAATTGAAAATCACACGGCTGAAGTTTTCTCTCTATATTATTATCGGCGTATTCTTGTGAGTATTTTGAGTATACTTTGAGTGTTGCTATATCGGTTGCAAGTTAGATTCGTTATTATTCTAATTAGAAATCTTTGCTCTTTTGAGGTAAGGGATAGTAAAGATTTTTAAGGGTGATTATGTTTTTCGGTTTGTATTTTTTTCTGGACCTTCAAAACTTTTGAAAAAAATTTGAAATGATAATTTGATGAGTTTTGTTTATTGTGTCCAAAAATGGTGATTTTTGGATGTATAGATTAGGAGTTATGGATTTTATGAGAAAAGACTATTTTAAAAGTAGCCTTTATAACTCATTGTGATTAACTCAAAATTGATAAAATTTTATTGAGAGTACATCTATATAATATCGATTATCTGTGTAAAATTTCAGAATTTGTGGATAAAAGTATAATTTATGATAAATATTTAAATATTACGTGGTTTTGGCCATATGAAAAATAGTAAATGAATTTTAAAATTTTAGAAAAATATATATTCAATATGGGACTATGTTATACTAAATCCCGGAAAATAAATATTTTGGGCCGATTTGATATTTTCATGAAAATGTTCTATTTATAAGTAAATGAATTAAATATGTTATGTGAAGTAAGAAAATTGAAAAATATGATTTATTGGCTTAAGAATCATATATAGAGGTATATCTGATTTTTATGAGGGTTTTGGTTAATGATGATGAAATCTTATGAGTTTGGCATTTTAGATGATTAAATGCATTAATTATTAAAGTGTAAATAATTGGATTAGATTATTTATAAGTTTAAGAAATGATTAAAATATTATTATAATATTAATAATATTAGATTATGAGATTTCTAAGTGATTTATAACATTTGGATTAAGGTGTTATAAATATGGATATGAATTTTATTATGAAACTTTATCTTTTAGGTAATCGAGGTTACTTATGCGTGTATACGATTACTATGTCTGAATACGAGTACTTATTCACTGACAAATTGGTATCTTCTCTAACCAAATTATTTTTGATTTATGAATCTTACTCTTGAAATTAAAACCATGTTTTGATTATATTGTTTTATATAACATTCTTATAACCCTAATGATGATATTTCTCTTTGACTTGAGTGTAAAGATGAGTAGATTATTGGTATGATCTTGACTATAGGTTCTCTTTGGCGATGGTGCAAAATTTGAATTGTTGATGAATATCTTAAACTTTGTAGTGCAAAGATGAATTATTGATGAATATCTTTTTTGCTCGTAATGCAAAGATGACACATTGTTGAATATCTTTAGCCTTTAGTGCAAAGATGAATTATTGATGAATATCTTTGGCTCGTAATGCAAAGATGACTTTGTTGTTGAATATCTTTAGCTTTGTAGTGTAAAGATGAACTGTTGATGAATATCTTTGGCCGTGGTGCAAAGATGAATTTATTAGTATGATTATGAATAGGGCGTGATTTGGTATAACCATGATATTTGATGTTTCGGGGTAAAGACGGTGATGAAAATTATCTTAATCACGGATGAGAAGAGAATTTAGAATCACAATTATGATTATGAGTTATTCATATGATTGTGGAAAGGAAGGCTGTTGATTGATGTTACGAGGATAAAATATTGTTGGTGGACTTTTAACGTGGAGAAGACAATAGACTTTATAGTATATTTGACTCTTTTAATGGATTGCTTGTTCATTTGCAACTATGGTTGAAAAGTTTTATCATCTACCATATGTTCTAAATCTACGATTTATTATTGATGAAGACTATTGATAATTTATGTATCTTTAGTTATAATATTCTTTCTTGAGCTAGTTGTGCTCACCCTTTTGTTTCACAATTCCTTTCGAATAATAAAATTGTAGGTGGGGTTGGCGGGGATAACAAGGGAATAGAATGGTGGTCTATAGTTGTTGAGGTTCTCCCTAAAAGAGTATGGAAATAATTTTATTGAGGAATTTAGTGTGTTGTATTTTATACATCATTTAATAGTTATTTTGGTGAATTAAATAGGGTGGGCGAACCCAACTTTGGAAGGGTGTTTTGTCACTATCATACAAGATGTCTATTGACATACAAACTTCGTGTTATCATAAGACATGGTTGTGCTCATCCACTTGTTGAGTATATTTACAAGCACTACCTATATAATCTTGGTGTTTGTTTGGAGTATAATACCCAATTAGAGGCAGTGGATATAATGATATGTCGAGAAGACTCACCATTGGGAAGAATATGATAGTAATCTTCTCATTTTTCTTTGGGGTCTATTAGATTGACCAAGGATAATTACGTGGCCATATGATATCTACCATAACCTAAAAGCATGGCCTCCAATGTACGAAGGTTTCTTGAGCACTTCCCAAAGATTCTAATTTCTAAAAGCAGTTTTTGACTATAAATTTATGTAAGGTGTCATTGTGGCGTCGTACTGATTGGTATATATTTGTATCCAAACTCACGGCATATATGTTGTTGTATTTTGCCACGACAATTGTTGTAATAAAGTTATAGTTGTTTTTATTCACCATATATTTGGCGACTTCGAATGGGTTGGATGGAATGGACCTATTTTGGGCGTTACGAAAACCATGCTATTGAGGAAATGACACGGGAGTTGGAAACGGAAATGAAAGCGAGTATTCTCATCTTTTGAAACACCGTGCACGTACATCAATTTTGAGGACGAAATTTCATAAGGAGGGAGGTTGTAAGACCCAAATTATTAATAAATGAAATTTATTTTCCTCTATTTATTATTTTGAAATAGTAAGGTTGATTTGATTAATGTGGATAGTTATGGGTAAAATACATGAAATATTTGAATAAGCAAGTGGTTATAAAATATTCTTTATCGTGTAAGAAAATATTCGTTTGGTCGTGGAATATTAAATCTTTGTAGGGGAATATTCAATGCATTTACAGCAATGATCTTTAGGGCCCCATAATGGAAAGCGATTGGATGAAGAAAAGCGACAAATATAAGTTGTTTATAAATAACGTAGTAGTTGTTATCGTTAATCTTGTTGGAATAACAAAAGAAATCACCAGGTATGCGATAGACCGCACAGGCAAGTTATTCCAACAGAATAATAAATAACGGAATCAGGTCCGGCGTAAAACGCACAGACAGGATATTCCAACAGAATAATAAAGACGGAATTAGGTCCGGCGTAAAATGCACAGAAAGGAAATTCCAACAGAATAATAAAGATTTTAACCGAATCCGTGAGAACGCTTATGAACGAGGATGTTCCAACAGAATGATAAATAATGGAACCGAATTCCAGCGTAAACGCATAAGCAGGATGTTCCAACGAATGATAAAGAATGGAATAACGAAGAATTTCACCAAGTATAGGGTAGCCAGCGTATCTGAGTTATTCCAATAAAATAATAAAGAATGGAATAACGAAGTTCTCTTCATGGATAAGAAAGAAATAATACTCCCTACCTTGGAAAAAGCGGATCTTTGGAATAGTGAGGTAGCGAGACTTCTCTTCTTCTTTCTCTCTATAATTTCTCTATAATAATCGCTCTAAAACTTTTGTGAATTGGTGAGAAATGAAAGAAGAATGAGCTTCTATTTATAGGAAAATATAGTTTCGATAATTACGCGTTTGGGGCTCAAAAAATTACAATCTGATACCTCGAACTTTTCTTTCATTTTTAATTTAGTCCTGCAAGTATTATCAAACTTGCACCACCTCCCTTAATAGTAAATAATGTGAATCAATAGTTCAATCATGTGAATCAATAGTATAATCATGTGAAAAATACGAATTACAGTACAGTACCTCCATCTATACCTCCATTTTTATCTTAGTCATGCAAGTATTATCAATCTTGCACCAACTCCCCTAATAGTAAATAATGTGATTCAATAGTACACACATTGAACTAATAGTTATATAAGCATGTTAATTAGTAGCAATTAATTGCTCATTTAACTGATAAATTACCCGATTTATCAATATAACCCCTAGACATCAATTATCATCGGAATAGATGTCGATTTCCACTAACACTAATAATTTCAACACAATGGAACTATCAAAATTCATTTTTAATCAACACAACTTATTCATCATTAATATTATAACTCACAATATTTAACAACCAGGTCATTCTCAGGAAAGAGGGGGCTTTCCGATAAGGATTTCTCCTTATTGGCGCGCAATTAGGTGACCAAACCTCTCCTTGACAGAACTTCTTGACATTGTCAATATTGCAAATAATAATATGAATAACTTTGTCGTCTCAATTATTGATTTAATAATATAAAATATTATGTCAATGATACTGTGACAATAATTAAATCAATAATATAAGAGAAATGATGTAGCAATTACTGTAGCAATAATTGAGTATAACTGAGTGACTTCTCACGTAAGTATCAATAATCAATACCGTGTGCTACTATGCAACCACGCGTGTAAGACCCCAAATTATTAATAAATGAAATTTATTTTCCTCTATTTATTATTTTGAAATAGTAAGGGTTGATTTGATTAATGTTGATAGTTATGGGTAAAATACATGAAATATTTCGAATAAGCAGTGGTTATAAAATATTCATTATCGTTAGGAAATATTAGTTTGGTGGTGGAATATTAAATGCTTGTCGGGGAATATTAAATGCATTTACGGTAGCGATCTTTATGTGGGCCCCATAACGGAAAGCGATTGGATGAAGAAAACGACAAATATAAGTTGTTTATAAATAACGGCGTAGTTGTTATCGTTAATACTGTTGGAATACCGGTGGTTAAAACACACTAATACGCGTTGTTGAACAGAGTAGCACACGGTATTGCACCAATTATTGATTCTTACGTGAAGGCACTACTCAATAATTGTTACAGTAATTACTATTCAATATTTTATTTTATTGATTCAATTATTGCTGCATTAATATTTTATATTACTGTTGTTTTAATAAATTATCATTACACAGTATTTTCCATTATCGGAGCAATAATTCATATTATCTGAATAATATTATTAGAAAATATTATTGGCAATGTCTTGAAAGTTCCGTCTAAGGAGAGGTTTGGTCACCTAATTGCGCCTACCATGAGGAGAGATCCTTATTGAAAGCCCTCTCTTCCTGAGAATCGGCACGGTTTGCCCGATCTTGTGATTACGTAATATTATTTGTGAATAATTAATTATTGATTTATATGATGAGGAAAATATTGATTTTATGTGGATATAGATGGAGAAAATTTTAATGTGACAATTGTTGAAAATTAATATTTTATCTTTTTACGATAAAATAATTCATTTAAATATATTATTTTAATAATATATTAACGGTGATATTTTTATAATGAATGTGGGATATATGAGTATATGAGGAGAAAGAGTATTTTGTGGCATTAAATGTTTAACACATATTTTGTGTGTTCTTTGACACAATTATTATTTGAAATTTGATTATAGCCTGTAAAATCGCCCGTTTGTCGATTTCGGTTAATTTTTGTTTGTAATTTGGAAAAACTTCCTTCTGCAAAGTTGTAGATAATGGAATTTCCTATGGTAAGTCGTGAGTTTCTAATTTTTCTGATAAAAGAGCTATTTATTATGAATTATTGAAGTTCCAAAGTTACGAAATAATTAATTTTTGGAAGTTTTAATTGTTTTAATTAACAAAAACGTTTTTAGATATATGAGCCTCATTTTACATGTGTTAGGTTCTTGATTTCAGATTCTCAAAGGTTGGCGTAGACAAATTTTTATAAATATATTATTATATTAAATTTTACGCTTTGGTGTTCTAAGCATTTTCTATAAATAGGGTCTTGGGTTAGAATTGAAAATCACACGGCTCAAGTTTTCTCTCTATATATTATCGGCGTATTCTTGTGAGTATTTTGAGTATACTTTGAGTATTGCTATACTGTGCAAGTTCAAGTCATAGCCTATATCCGTGTTTCAACTAAAAGTCTTGTCTTTCGAGGTAAGGGATGTTATTTTCTTCTCGAATGATATTATTTCTTCAATATCATTATCTTTGAAATATTGGTTGGAACTTTTATCAAATTTGGAACTTTTTCATGTCGGGGTTACGATTCATGAGTTACTATTCACGAGTTCTTATTCATGAGTTACTATTCACGATTCTTATTCACGAGTACTATTCATAAAGTGTGAAGATGTTTTTTGTGAAATTTCTATCTTTTGGTGTCTGAGTTACTTATTCACGTATACTGGCACTATTCACGATACTCTGACCTTTATTCACCGAAAAATGAAATTTCTTCTTTTTGTCCAAAATATCTATTATGGATACTAGCTTTGATTGTATCCATGTTTTGATCATTCTTGAATTTTACTCCACTCTGATTACTTATGAAGTATTTTTGAACTTGGATTGTTTAAAATACTGAATCCTTAATATTTGTTCTTTTGTTTCACTTTGGATTCGTTTTCTTTAAAATATTTTTCATCATCCTCAGTCCTAAATGATGATATTACTGAATATCTTTGGCCTGTAGTGCAAAAATGAATGATTTCTTGATGAATATCTTTGGCGCGTAGTGCAAAGATGAACAGTGTTTTAGATGAACATATTGGAATGGTGAATATCTTTGGCTTTGTAGTACAAAGATGAATATTTGATTCGGATATATATTGATTGATGTTACGGGGATAAAATATCGACGATGAACTTTTAAATTCATATATAGAAGATAGTAGTTTGCATTCTCTACTTAACTCTTCTAATGAATTGTTGTTTCCGAGTTGTTGATTTAAAACTGGTTGTCTATTGTATTCTATTAGATTTTTTCCTGTTGGAGACTAACGATAATTTGTTGTATATTATCTTAGTCATAATATTCTTTATTGGGCTAGTTGAGATCACCCTTTTCCTTTTTGTTCCATTTTTCTTCCTCGGAGGCGAGAATGTAGCGAAGTCTTAGTCGGGGGTATGGAATGAAGGTTCTAGAAAAAGTTGTTTAGTAGTCCTCACCATTTTTATAAAATAATGTATCAATAATTATGATGGGGATTTATTTGCGTGTGGATATTGTCTAGATGGCAATATCTCGTATTTAAACTCACAGATTTATATGTTGTAATAATAAAGTTGTAGTTATTTACGTACCATGTATTTGGCAACCGAGAATGGGTTGGATGGAATGGACCTATTTTGGGGCATCACGGTTGGTATCGAGCTTAGGATATGATCTCTGGCGGAGATCGGGAATAGAACTAGGAGGGAGGCAGAGTAAATCCTTCGCTAGTGTGTCCTACCTAAGCTTATTTGTTAGTTGAGTCAAGATATAGGGATATTATGTGATATATTGATTTCCTTAATTAACCCTTGTTTTATGGCGATGTTTGAGAATGTCGTTTGAGAATATTAACAATGGAGTAAATGAGACCGTGGAGATGCTGTCTTTACCAACAAGGAGAATGTGCAATGGTGGCAATGTACCTCCCATGAACAACACCCTGCGGCGGATGATGAGCGAGGGATGTTTAGAAGCTTTTGCGATTCATGCAAAATCGAGACGAGGAGACTCGTGTGTTCAAAATCTGAGGAGAAATGATAGCAATTCACGGGTTATCACAAACCAAGCGGTTCAAAGAGTTGGGACCACGAAATTTAAGGGAAAGCCGGATCCGTCGTGGGTGAAAACATGGGTCAAGCAAATTACCAAGATATTCGATGTCTTGGGATGCGGAGAATAGAAGGTTCCATTCGCCACCTTTATGTTACAGGGCGGCGCAGATTCTTCGGTGGGAATCATGAAGCGTACCCATCCATTTGCACTCGGCGATGTCGTGGAGACGTTTGAAGCAGTTCAATGACAAGTACTTCCACGAAAGTATTCGTCATATGAAGGAAGTGGAGTTTATTAGACTGAGCGAGAATAACATGGCGGTGTCCCAAAGACGAGGCGAGAAGTTCGCGGAGTTATCGAGTTTGCACCTCATTTGGTGGAGAATGAGGAGCGTATGACGCGGATGTTTACGAGAGGTTTAAAACGACATACGTCGATATCTCATTTCTCATAAATTTTCTCTCTATTCGGATGTTGTCAGCGAGGGCTCGGTTGTTAGAAGAGATAACGAGTACGTTCAACCGAGGGACCATAACCAGATCATCTAGAAGATAGCGATCATCGAATAACGATAACCAATGGAGAAAGAAGAATACGAGACAAAGGCGGTAACCACTCGGTGGTAATCGTGGCCATAAAAATAGAAGAAGCGAGTCGGAGGGATTTTAAAAGGAGGAGATTCAACAACGACCATGTGAAGACGTCGGCAAGATGATAATCGGTTCCAAGGAGGAGAAAGACCACCAGGTCGTATGTTTACAAAATCATGGGAAAGAGGACATATCATTGGCCGCCCACAACAGTTTAAGGTATGCTATAATTATGGAAAAGAAGGACATATCGCTCGAGATTATGCGGTATCGAAACCAGATCCAGCGAGAATGGTGACTCAAAAGGATGTCCCGAAAGGTCAAAGTCAATCGGTTCTGGAAGAGCGTTTGTCGTGGCCAATTCAAAATGCGAGGAACCCGAACGGTTAGCACGGGTTAGTTAATTATAAATTCTTGCGAAGTTTATACCTTACTAGATCTGGGTTCTACCCATTCTTTTATCTCTTTGCTTTGCCTCAACGTTTGAACTTGACTACGGAGAAATTAGACTTTGACCTATTTATGGAGACTCCGTTAGGAGAAACTTTTATTACATCCGTTGTTTAGAAATCTTGCTTGATTAAGGTTGGCACTATCACATTACCTGTTAACCTTATTTCTATAGAGATATTTGCTTTTGATGTGATTTTAAGGTTAACTACTCATCATAAATGCAAAATCGATTACTTTCGTAAGGTTGTTAGTTTTCATATTCCTAAGCAACCTGTTATTCGAATTCAAGCAATCAAACCATTGTAGTCAAACATTTTCATATCAAGCCATGAAGTCATTCGTTTATTACGGATGCCAAGTTTTCTTAGTCCATGTTATGGATTTGAATAAAGACACGTCAGATTTGAATAATATTCCTGTTGTTATTGATTTTTCCTGACGTATTTCCTAAAGAATTTCTTGGCTTACTCCTCAAGATGATATTAAATTTTGTATCGACTTTGAACCCAGTACAAAACTCATTTCTAAAATCTCATATCGAATGGCTCTATTGAACTTCGTGAGTTAAAAATTCAACTATAAATTTGGTACTGAGCCTTTATCTGGTGACTTCCTTTGTGGAATGCACCGCCGGACTCTCCATAGGGACACCATATTCGTATGCGATATTAAACCGATAGGTGTCATTGTAACGTCTTATCCAAGGTTGGGATATAAGTCACGATTGAGAACAACCTAAGTCGATAATCGAAATCGTGTAGCTTTACAGGCTTAGTTGGTTATTATCGAGATTCGTCAAGGATATTCTCGAATCGCTATTCCATTAACGCAATTTGACTCGTAGAGATACAAAAAATTCGAATGGAGCAAAGAATGTGGGAAGAGCTTGAAGAACTCGAGAGGAGACTCATTTCAAAGACATGTTACGACCATGCCATCCTCGGAAAAGCGAGCGTGGTAGGTGGCGTGTTGAGTAGAAGATCGTATCTGAAGTCTGAGTACGATATTGTCAAAGACTCATTTCAGATAATTTACAAATAATAGAGATGGAGATGAAAACTCTAGTTACCCACGTGATGATATACGAGTATAATCGACTTTAATCGATAAAGTTAAAGCTGTTCAATCTACACACCGGAGCTGATGAATTTGAAGAAGGAAGTGCAAGAAGTTGTTATTTCAAAAGCGAGAATCGGTGAGGTGAGGAAAGCTCAAACCTTCGATTTATTAATCCATTTGAAATTCTCGATCGAATAGGAATCGTGGCCTATGGACTCGTTTTACCGCCAAGTATGACGCGTGTTCATAACGTTTTTCACGTATCGATGTTACGTAAATATGTGGATGACCCGAACTACGTCATTGAGTTAGAACCGGACGAGATAGCCGAAAACTTAACGTACGAGGAGGTACCTGTCAAGATCTTGTAGAGGAAAGAACATGTCCTATGTACCGAGGTTATACCACAAGTTAAAGTTTTGTGGAGAAACTGTAAGGCCCCGAATTTTATGAAATAAAAGTATTCAATTTTTCTTATAATTATTATTCAGTAAATGGTTAAATTGATAAAAGTTAAAGTTAAGGGTGATATATATAATTTTTTCAAAATAAGCAAGTGGTTATAAAATACTCATTATTATTAGGGAATATTCGTTTGGTGGTGGAATATTCTTTACGTCTTGGGAATATTAAATGCAATGCAGTAGCCTATTTGTGGGCCCCATAATGTAATAACCGCTTCGATGAAAGAAAACGACAAAAGAGAGTTTTATAAATAACGGCGTAATTATTACGAATTAACATTTGTTGGAATACCGGGTGGGTAAAGTAAAATGTCTGGCGTTGTTGCGAGAGAAACACGGTATTACACGATGATTTTGAATTATTGATTCTTACGTAAGAAAGCACTACTCAATAATTGTTACGATGAATTACTTGTTCAATATTATATTTTATTGATTCAATAATTGCTTTGCGTTGATATTTTATATTACTTGTTGTTTCAAGAATTGTCATTACACGGTATTTTCCATTATCCAGACAATAATTCATATTATCTGAATAATATTATTGGATAACATTATTGGCGATGTCTAGAAAGTTACGCCTAAGGAGAGATTTGGTCACCTAATTAATTGCGGCGCCCGATGAGAGATCCTTATTGGAAAGCCCCTCTTTCTTGAAGCTGCTGGTTGTCAATATTGTGATTATGTAATATTATTTGTGAATAATTAATTATTAATTTTATGATGAGAAAAAAATTTATTTTATGTGGACATAGATGGAGAAAATTTTAATGTGACAATTGTTGAAAATTAATATTTTGTCTTTTTTCGATAAAATAATTTATTTAAATATATTATTTTAATAATATATTAACATGATAAATGTTTAAATATTCTGTGGTTTTGGCCATATGAAAAATAGTAAATGAATTTTTAAAATTTTGAGAAAAATATATGTTCAATATGGGACTATGTTATGCTAAATCCCAGAAAATAAATATTTTTGGAACTGATTTGGTATTTTTCATGAAAATGTTCTATTTATAAGTAAATGAATTAAATATGTTATGTGAAGTAAGAAAATTGAAAAATATGATTTATTGGCTTAAGAATCATATATATGAGGTATATCTGATTTTTATGAGGGTTTTGGTTAATGATGATGAAATCTTATGAGTTTGGCATTTTAGATGATTAAATGCATTAATTATTAAAGTGTAAATAATTGGATTAGATTATTTATAAGTTTAAGAAATGATTAAAATATTATTATAATATTAATAATATTAGATTATGAGATTTCTAAGTGATTTATAACATTTGGATTAAGGTGTTATAAATATGGATATGAATTTTATTATGAAACTTTATCTTTTAGTGTCGAGGTTACTCTTATGCATTATACAAAGATCTACTACATGTAATAATACGGTATTCATTCATGACAAATTGGTATCTTCTCTAACCAAATTATTGTTGATTTATGAATCTTACTCTTGAAATTAAAACCATGTTTTGATTATATTGTTTTTATATAACATTCTTATAACCCTAATGATGATATTTCTCTTTGACTTGAGTGTAAAGATGAGTAGATTATTGGTATGATCGTGACTATAGGTTCTCTTTGTCCAGTAGTGCAAAATTTGAATTGTTGATGAATATCTTAGCCTGTAGTGCAAAGATGAATTATTGATGAATATCTTTTGCTCGTAATGCAAAAGATGACTGTTGTTGAATATCTTTAGCTTTGTAGGTCAAAAGATGAATTATTGATGAATATCTTTGGCTCGTAATGCAAAGATGACTTTGTTGTTGAATATCTTTAGTCCATAGTGTAAAGATGAAATTTGTTGATGAATATCTTTGGCCGTGGTGCAAAGATGAATTTATTAGTATGATTATGAACATGAACTGTGATTTGGTATAACCATGATATTTGATGTTTCGGTAAAGGCAATGATGAAAATTATCTTCGTCACGGATGAGAAGAGGAATTTAGAATCACAATTATGATTATGAGTTATTCATATGTTTGTTGAAAGGAACTGTTGATTGATGTTACAGGGATAAAATATTGTTGGTGGACTTTTAACGTGGAGAAGACAATAGACTTTATAGTATATTTGACTCTTTTAATGGATTGCTTTCGTTCACTGCAACTATGGTTGAAAAGTTTTATCATCTACCATATGTTCTAAATCTACGATTTATTATTGATGAAGACTATTGATAATTTATGTATCTTTAGTTATAATATTCTTTACTGAGCTAGTTGTGCTCACCCTTTTGTTTCACAATTCCTTTCAGGTAATAAAATTGTAGCTGGGTTGAGCTCGGGGATAACAAGGGAATAGAATGGTGGTCTATAGTTGTTGAGGTTCTCCCTAAAGAGTATGGAAATAATTTTATTGAGGAATTTAGTGTGTTGTATTTTATACATCATTTAATAGTTATTTTGGTGAATTAAATAGGGTGAAAGCGAACCCAACTTTGGAAGGGTGTTTTGTCACTATCATACAAGATGTCTATTGACATACAAACTCGTGTTATCATAAGACATGGTTGTGCTCATCCACTTCTTGAGTATATTTACAAGCACTACCTATATAATCTTGGTGTTTGTTTGGAGTATAATACCCAATTAGAGACAAGTGGAGATAATGATATGTCGAGAAGACTCACCATTGGGAAGAATATGATAGTAATCTTCTCATTTTTCTTTGGGGTCTATTGGGTCAACCAAGGATAATTCTATGGCCATATGATATCTACCATAACCTAAAAGCATGGCCTCCCATGTACGAAGGTTTCCTTGAACACATCCCAAAGATTCTAATTTCTAAAACAGTTTTTGACTATACCTTTATATAAGGTGTCATTGTGACGTGCTACAGTTGGTATATATTTGTATCCAAACTCACAGCATATGTGTTGTTGTATTTTGCACGACAATTGTTGTAATAAAGTTATAGTTATTTTTCGTACCATATATTTGGCGACTCGGAATGGGTTGGATGGAATGGACCTATTTTGGGGGCGTTACATTTGGTATCAGAGCTTAGGGATATGATCTCTGACGGAGATCGGGATTAGAACTAGGAGGGGAGAGATGAGTAAATCCTTCGCTAGTGTGTCCTACCTAAGCTTATTTGTTGGCCACCATAATATCGGGATATTATGTGATATGTTAATTTGTTAAATTAACCCTTGTTTTGAAGTCATATTCTAGAATGATATCTCAAATACGGGGAGATGAGCAATGGAGAAATCATGATGACGGGGAGATAGAATCAAATGAAAGCAATGTATTCTCAACTCTTTGAAATACTAGATACGTAAATTTGGGGACAAAATTTCATAAGGAGGGAGATTGTAAGGCCCGAATTTTATGAAATAAAAGTATTCAATTTTTCTTATAATTACTATTCAAGTAAATGGTTAAATTGATAAAAGTTAAAGTTAAGGGTGATATATATAATTTTTTCAAATAAGCAGTGGTTATAAAATACTAATTATTATTAGGGTATTTAGTTTGGTGGTGGAATATTCTTTCACGTGGGGAATATTAAATGCGGCGACGTAGCGACCATTTATGGGCCCCATAATGTAATAAGCTGTAAATGAAGAAAACGACAAAAGAGATTTTTATAAATAACGGTAATAATTATTCACTGATTAACATCGTTGGAATACCCGTGGGTAAAGTAAAATGTCTGGCGTTGTTGCTTGCGAAGTAGAACACGGTATTGCACAATATTTTTGAATTATTGATTCTTATGTAAGAAAGCACTACTCAATAATTGTTACAGATAATTCTTATTCAATATTATATTTTATTGATTCAATAATTCTTTGCGTTGATATTTTATATTATCTGTGTTGTTTGAAATTGTCATTACTGGCATTTTTTTCATTATCGGACAATAATTCATATTATCTGAATAATATTATTGGATAACATTATTGGCAATGTCTAGAAAGTTCTATCTAAGGAGAGGTTTGGTCACCTAATTGCGCGCCAGTAAGGATAGATCCTTATTGGAAAGCCCCTCTTCTCAGGAGGCGCTTGTTGTCAATATTGTGATTATGTAATATTATTTGTGAATAATTAATTATTGATTTTTATGATGAGGAAAATATTTATTTTATGTGTACATAGATGGAGAAAATTTTTAATGTGACAATTGTTGAAAATTAATATTTTGTCTTTTTCTGATAAAATAATTTATTTAAATATATTATTTTAATAATATATTAACGGTGATATTTTTATAATGAATGTGGGATATATGAGTATATGAGGAGGAAGAGTATTTTTGTGGTAATAAATGTTTAACACATATTTTGTGTGTTGGTGGACACAATTATTGACCGAAATTTGATTATAGCCTGTAAAATCACCCGTTTGTGGATTCTATTCAATTTTTGTTTGGAATTTGGAAAAACTTTCTTCTGCAAAGTTGTAGAGAATTGAATTTCCTATAAAAACACGCGAGATTCGAATTTTCTGATAAAAGGGCTATTTATTATGAATTATTGAAGTTCTGAAGTTCCGAAATAATTGATTTTTGAAAGTTTTAATTATTTTTATTTACAAAAACGTGTTTTTCATTTTGTTTTCCTCATTTAACATGTGATAGGGGCTGAGTTCAGATGGTAA
Organism: Panax quinquefolius; assembly: GCA_020205615.1. NCBI lineage: Eukaryota > Viridiplantae > Streptophyta > Magnoliopsida > Apiales > Araliaceae > Panax > Panax quinquefolius. Next base: position 27,798,176 of record CM035151.1, read on the forward strand.
AACATGCGTATGAAGTTTTGGAAAAAATATAATAATATTTAATAAATTTTACGCTTTGGTGTTCTAAGCGTTTTCCTATAAATAGGGTCTTGGGTTAGAATTGAAAATCACACCGTAAACTCAAGTTTTCTCTCTCTATATTATCGAGCGTATTCTTGTGAGTATTTTGAGTATACTTTGAGTGTTGCTATCTGGTGCAAGTTCGTTTCAAATTATTCTAATTAAATCTTGCTCTTTTGAGAGGTAAGGGATAGTAAGAGATTTTTAAGGGTGATTATGTTTTTCAGTTTTGTATTTTTTCGGACCTTCAAAACTTTTGAAAAAATTTGAAATGATAATTTGATGAGTTTTGTTTATTGTGTCCAAAAATGGTGATTTTTGGATGTATAGATTAGGAGTTATGGATTTTATGAGAAAAGACTATTTTAAAAGTAGCCGCTTATAACTCATTGTGATTAACTCCGAAATTGATAAAATTTTTATTGAGAGTACATCTATATAATATCAGTATACCGTGTAAATTTCAGAATTTGTGGATAAAAGTATAATTTATGATAAATATTTAAATATTCTGTGGTTTTGGCCATATGAAAAATAGTAAATGAATTTTAAAATTTTCGAGAAAAATATATGTTCAATATGGGACTATGTTATGCTAAATCCCGGAAAATAAATATTTTTGGAACTGATTTGATATTTTCATGAAAATGTTCTATTTATAAGTAAATGAATTAAATATGTTATGTGAAGTAAGAAAATTGAAAAATATGATTTATTGGCTTAAGAATCATATATGAGGTATATCTGATTTTTATGAGGGTTTTGGTTAATGATGATGAAATCTTATGAGTTTGGCATTTTAGATGATTAAATGCATTAATTATTAAAGTGTAAATAATTGGATTAGATTATTTATAAGTTTAAGAAATGATTAAAATATTATTATAATATTAATAATATTAGATTATGAGATTTCTAAGTGATTTATAACATTTGGATTAAGGTGTTATAAATATGGATATGAATTTTATTATGAAACTTTATCTTTTTAGTTAATAGAGTTACTTATGCACGTGATCACGATTATTATGTACGAATACGGGGTACTATTCATGACAAATTGGTATCTTCTCTAACCAAATTATTTTTGATTTATGAATCTTACTCTTAAAATTAAAACCATGTTTTGATTATATTGTTTTTATATAACATTCTTATAACCCTAATGATGATATTTCTCTTTGACTTGAGTGTAAAGATGAGTAGATTATTGGTATGATCTTGACTATAGGGTCTCTTTGGCCAGTAGTGCAAAATTTAAATTGTTGATGAATATCTTAGCCTGTAGTGCAAAGATGAATTATTGATGAATATCTTTTGCTCGTAATGCAAAGATGACCTGTTGTTGAATATCTTTAGCCTTTAGTGCAAAGATGAATTATTGATGAATATCTTTGGCTCGTAATGCAAAGATGACACATTGTTGAATATCTTTAGCTTTGTAGTGTAAAGATGAATTGTTGATGAATATCTTTGGCCCGTGGTGCAAAGATGAATTTATTAGTATGATTATGAGCAGGAGGCTGTGATTTGGTATAACCATGATATTTGATGTTTCGTAAAGACGGTGATGAAAATTATCTTCGTCCTGGATGAGAAGAGGAATTTAGAATCACAATTATGATTATGAGTTATTCATATGATTGTGGAAAGGAACTGTTGATTGATGTTACAGGGATAAAATATTGTTGGTGGACTTTTAACGTGGAGAAGACAATAGACTTTATAGTATATTTGACTCTTTTAATGGATTGCTCGTTCCGCTGCAACTATGGTTGAAAAGTTTTATCATCTACCATATGTTCTAAATCTCTGATTTATTATTGATGAAGACTATTGATAATTTATGTATCTTTAGTTATAATATTCTTTACTGAGCTAGTTGTGCTCACCCTTTTGTTTCACAATTCCTTTCAGGTAATAAAATTGTAGCTGGGTTGAGCGGGGATAACAAGGGAATAGAATGGTGGTCTATAGTTGTTGAGGTTCTCCCTAAAGAGTATGGAAATAATTTTATTGAGGAATTTAGTGTGTTGTATTTTATACATCATTTAATAGTTATTTTTGGTGAATTAAATAGGGTGAGGCGAACCCAACTTTGGAAGGGTGTTTTGTCACTATCATACAAGATGTCTATTGACATACAAACTCGTGTTATCATAAGACATGGTTGTGCTCATCCACTTGCTGAGTATATTTACAAGCACTACCTATATAATCTTGGTGTTTGTTTGGAGTATAATACCCAATTAGAGACAAATGGATATAATGATATGTCAAGAGAAGACTCACCATTGGGAAGAATATGATAGTAATCTTCTCATTTTTCTTTTTAGGGTCTATTAGGTCAACCAAGGATAATTACGCGGCCATATGATATCTACCATAACCTAAAAGCATGGCCTCCAATATACGAAGGTTTCCTTGAGCACTTCCAAAAGATTCTAATTTCTAAAAGCAGTTTTTGACTATAAATTTATGTAAGGTGTCATTGTGACGTACTACGATTGGTATATATATTTGTATCCAAACTCACAAAGATATATGTTGTTGTATTTTGCACGACAATTGTTGTAATAAAGTTATAGTTGTTTTTCAAATACCATATATTTGGCGACTCAGAATGGGTTGGATGGAATGGACCTATTTTGGGGGCGTTATAGAAACCATGCTATATTGAAATGACACGGGAGTTGGAAACGGAAATGAAAGCGAGGTATTCTCATCTTTTGAAACACCGTGTGCGTACATCAATTTTGAGGACGAAATTTCATAAGGAGGGAGGTTGTAAGACCCCAAATTATTAATAAATGAAATTTATTTTCCTCTATTTATTATTTTGAAATAGTAAGGGTTGATTTGATTAATGTGGATAGTTATGGGTAAAATCGCAAATATTTCGAATAAGCAAGTGGTTATAAAATATTCTTTATCGTTGAAATATTCGTTTGGTGGTGGAATATTCGTCTTTGTAGGGAATATTAAATGCATTGACGCTATGATCTTTTTGGGGCCCATAATGGAAAGCGATTGGATGAAGAAAGCGACAAATATAAGTTGTTTATAAATAACTTGGCGTAGTTGTTATCGTTAATCTTGTTGGAATACCCGTGGTTAAAAACACACTAATCGCGTTGTTGAGCAAGAAGATAGCTTGCGGTATTGCACCAATTATTGATTCTTACGTGAAAAGGCACTACTCAATAATTATTACGATAATTCTTGTTCAAGATATTTTATTTTATTGATTCAATAATTCTTTGCGTTGATATTTTATATTCTTTGTTGTTTCAATAAATTGTCATTACACGGTATTTTCCATTATCGAGAGCAATAATTCATATTATCGATTAATATTATTAGAAAATATTATTGGCAATGTCTAGAAAGTTACATCTCAAGGAGAGGTTTGGTCACCTAATTGCGGCGCTAGAAGGAGAGATCCTTATTGGAAAGCCCCTCTTTCCTGGGAGCTGCATTCAGTTGCCACATCTTGTGATTCTCAGAATATTATTTGTGAATAATTAATTATTAATTTATATGATGAGGAAAATATTGATTTTATGTGGATATAGATGGAGAAAATTTTTAATGTGACAATTGTTGAAAATTAATATTTTATCTTTTTCGATAAAATAATTTATTTAAATATATTATTTTAATAATATATTAACGGTGATATTTTTATAATGAATGTGGGATATATGAGTATATGAGGAGGAAGAGTATTTTTGTGGCATTAAATGTTTAACACATATTTTGTGTGTTGGTGGACACAATTATTGACCGAAATTTGATTATAGCCTGTAAAATTGCCCGTTTGTGGATTTCGGTTAATTTCTGTTTGGAATTTGGAAAAACTTCCTTCTGCAAATTGTAGAAGGAATTTCCTATGGAAAGTCGCGAGTTTCAATTTTTTTTTTGATAAAAGAGCTATTTATTATGAATTATTGAAGTTCCAAAGTTCCGAAATAATTGATTTTTGAAAGTTTTAATTGTTTTAATTAACAAAAACGTTTTTTAGATGTATGAGCCTCTCATTTTACATGTGTTAGGTTCTTGATTTCATTCTCAAAGGTTGGGCGTAGACAAATTTTTTATAAATATATTATTATAATAAATTTTACGCTTTGGTGTTCTAAGCATTTTCCTATAAATAGGTGCTTGGGTTAGAATTGAAAATCACACCGTAAACTGAAGTTTTCTCTCTATATATTATCGAGCGTATTCTTGTGAGTATTTTGAGTATACTTTGAGTATTGCTATACTGATTGCAAGTTCAAGTCATAGCTTTATATCCTGGTGTTTGACTAGAATCTTGTCTTTCGAGGTAAGGGATGTTATTTTTTCTCAAATGATATTATTTCTTCAATATCATTATCTTAAAAATATTGGTTGGAACTTTTATCAAATTTGGAACTTTTTCATGCGGGGTTACGATTCATGAGTTATTATTCACGAGTTACTATTCATGAGTTACTATTCACGAGTACTATTCATGAAGTGTGAAGATATTTTTTGTGAAATTTCTATCTTTTGGTGTGAGATTACTATTCACGATACTCGGCACTATTCACGGCCTTTATTCACGAATCTTCAATTCAAAAAAATAAAATTTCTTCTTTTTGTCCAAAATATCTATTATGGATACTAGCTTTGATTATATCCATGTTTTCATCATTCTTGAATTTTACTCCACTCGATTACTTATGAAGTATTTTTGAACTTGGATTGTTTAAAATACTGAATCCTTAATATTTGTTCTTTTGTTTCACCGGGATTCGTTTTTTTTAAAATATTTTTCATCATCCTCGGTTCTAAATGATGATATTATTGAATATCTTTGGCACGTAGTGCAAAATGAATGATTTCTTGATGAATATCTTTGGCCCGTAGTGCAAAGATGAGCAGTGTTGAGATGAACATGACAGGTCGATTAATATCTTTGGCGTAGTGTAAAGATGAGCAGTTGTTTAGATGAACATGACCAATCGATGAATATCTTTGGCTGTAGTGCAAAGATGAATATTTGATTCCAGATATATATTGATTGATGTTACAGGGATAAAATATCGACGATGAACTTTTAAATTCATATATAGAAGATAGTAGTTTGCATTCTCTACTTAACTCTTCTAATGAATTGTTGTTTCCACTGCAGTTGTTGATTTAAAACTGGTTGTCTATTGTATTCTATTAGATTTTTCCCTGTTGGAGACTAACGATAATTTGTTGTATATTATCTTAGTCATAATATTCTTTACTGGGCTAGTTGAGCTCACCCTTTTCCTTTTTGTTCCATTTTTCTTCTCAGGAGGCGAGAATGTAGCAGTACTAGTGAGGGTATGGAATGAAGGTTCTAGAGAGAGTTGTTTAGTAGTCCTCACCATTTTATAAAATAATGTATCAATAATTATGATGGGGATTTATTTGCGTGTGGATATTATGCAGATGGCAATATCGTATTTAAACTCACAGTTTATATGTTGTAATAATAAAGTTGTAGTTATTTACGTACCATTTATTTGGCGACTCGAAATGGGTTGGATGGAATGGACCTATTTTGGGGCGCGTCAACGCAACAGACATCTTGTACTTTTAACACCGGGTGTTTCAACGATTAATGATAAAACTTCCGCCGTTATTTTCATAAAGTATTTTTTGTCGTTTTCTCAATCCGACAATAATTCCGTTAATGAGGGTCCACCAATGATTGTCTTGGTTATACGAATATTCCTGTTAAAACGAATATTCCCAGACCAATCGAATATTATATAACAACTTGCGTACTTTGCAAAATTTATAAATATTACCCACAACTATAACATTATATCAAATCTACACCATAATATTCAAAAATATATTTTAAGAAAATTTAATCTTTATTCAAAAAGTTGGGGTCTTTCAACCTCCTCTTCTTATGAAATTTCATCCTCAAAATTAGGATACGTACCTGGTATGTCGAAGAGGTAAGGATATCTTGATTTCATCTCAGATTCTAACTCCCAGGTCATTTCTTCCATATCGTGGTTTCTCCACAAAACTTTGACTTGAGGTATAACCTTGGAGCGTAGAATATGATCCTTTTTATCCAAGATTTTAACAGGTAACTCTTCATACGTTAAATCTTCCTCTATCTCGTCTGGTTCTAATTCAATAATGTGGTTCGGGTCTTTCACATATTTACGTAACATAAATATGTGAAAACCGTTATGAACACGAGACATACATGGCGGTAAAACGAGTCTATACGCCACAATTCCAACTCGATCGAGGATTAGAAATGGGCCAATGAATCGAGGGTTGAGCTTTCCTCTCTTTCCAAATCTCGTAACTCCCTTCCATGGAGCAACTCGTAATAACACATGATCTCCAATATCGAATTTCCACGTCCTTTCGATAAAGATCAGCATAACTCTTTTGTCGATCTTGTGAGGTTTTTATACGTTGTCGGATCGTTTGAATCTTTTCCGTAGTCATACATACCAACTTCGGTCCCAACAACGTTGCTTCACCCACCTCATCCAAGTATACTGGAGAACGACAATTTCTTCCGTACAACGCTTCAAATGGAGCCATGCCAATACTTGCTTGATAACTGTTGTTGTAGGAAAACTCCACCAATGGTAGGAACTTATCCCAACTTCCCTTGAAGTCAAGGACACAGAGTCTTAATAGATCTTCAAGAGTTTGAATGGTCCTCTCCGACTGCCCATCCATCTGAGGATGATATGCCGAGCTAAATGGTAAATCCGTGCCCATAGCTTTTTGCAAACTAACCCAAAATCTTGAAGTGAATCTTGGGTCTCGATCGAAAACTATGGATCTTGGCATACCATGTACGATCTTACAATCTCGTTTATGTACATCTGAGCAAGGCGTTCAAGTGTATAAGTTTCTCGTATAGGTAGAAATGAGCGGAGACTTGGTCAATCTATCAACAATGACCCAAATTGCATCTATGCCTTGAGAAACCTTGGGAAGACCAGTAACAAAATCCATGGTAATGTGTTCCCACTTCCATTCTGTAATTTCAAGTGGTTGCAATGGACCTTTTGGTACTTGATGCTCAGCCTTGACTCGTTGACAAGTTAAACACCTTGAGATAAATTCTGCTATCTCTCTCTTCATATTGCTCCACTAAAATGTATGTCGAAGATCACGATACATTTTGGTACTCCCAGGATGGATTGCAAACGGTGTGTGGTGCGTCTCCATCATGATTTTATACTTTAAATCAGGGTTGTTAGGAACACAAAGTCTGGAGTTGACTCGAAGTATTCCTTCTTCATCGATTCTTGCTTCCGGCATATCACCTTCTTGTACTTTCTTCCTCATATGCATCAGCTCCAGTCTGTATCTTGAACAACTTTGACTTTATTGATTAAAGTCGGTTCTTCTCGTATATTCGTCATCATCACATGGGTCCCTGGAGTCTTTATCTCTAACTCCATCCTTTGCAAGTTATACAAAATGGGTCTTTGCGTTTACAATATTACACTCGTACCCGCATATGATCTTCTACTCAGCGCATCAGCTACTACGTTCGATTTTCCAGGATGGTATTGAATAGTATGATCATAATCTTTCAACAGTTCGATCCAACGTCGTTGCCGCATGTTGAGTTCCTTTTGAGTGAAGAAATATTTGAGGCTTTTATGATCCGTAGATCTCCACTTTCTCCCCATACAGGTAATGCCTCCAAATTTTAAGCGCAAAAATGACAGCTGCCAACCCTAGATCATAGTAGGATAATTCCTCTCATATTCTTTGAGTTGCCGTGAGGCATAGGCTATGACTTTCCTATGTTGCATGAGAACACATCCTAACCCTTTGCCTGAAGCATCACTGCAGATGACAAATCCCTCCGAGCCAGATGGTATTATCAGAACAGGTGCTGAAATGAGTCTCCTCTTGAGTTCTTGAAAACTCTTCTCACATTCCACGCTCCAACCGAATTTTATATCGTTTCGAGTCAGCTGAGTTAATGGAGTAGTGATTCGAGAAAACCCTTCTACGAATCTCCGATAATAACCATTAAGCGAGAAAGCTACGTACTTTAGTCACTTGATTTAGGTTGCTCCCACTTTGAATTGCTTGATTTTTGTCGGTCAGCAGATATCCCATGATTTGATATCACGTGCCCATGGAATGCAACTTTCTCAAGCCAGAACTCGCATTTCTTCAACTTGGCATATCGCTTGTTTTCACGAAGCTTTTGGAGTATCAGCTTCAAGTGTTGCTCATGATCTTCACGACTTTTGGAATATATGAGGATGTCATCAATAAAGACGACCACAAAATGATCCAAATATTCCTTGAATACTCGGTTCATCATATCCATGAAGGCGGCGGGGAGCATTAGTCGATCCAAAGGACATGAATAGAATTCATAATGCCGTCTTAGGAGTTACGAAAGCCGTCTTTAGAATGTCATCGGTTCTAATCTTCAATTGATGATATCCCGAATGAATATCAATCTTTGAAAAGAATTTGGCGCCTTACTGTTGGTCAAACAAGTCATCAATACGTGGCAATGGGTACCTATTTTTGATGGTGACATGATTCAACTCCAGATAATCAATACAAAATCGCATACTCCCATCTTTCTTCTTCACGAATAGAAACAGGAGCACCCCGAGGAGACGTCTTAGGACGAAATGAAACCAATGTCTAACAATTCCTGCAATTTGGGTCTTTAACTCCACGAAGTTCAATAGGAGCCATTCGATATGGGGCTTTGGAAATGGGTTTTGTCTGGGGTTCAAGGTCGATACAAAATTCAATTTCACGCTCTGGGGGTAGGCCATGGAAGTTCTTGAGAATACGTCGAAATTTATTAACAACGAAATATCATTCAAATCGATGTATTTTTGTTTAGATCCATGACATGAGCTAAGAAAGTTTGACATCCATTTTTCAATAAACGAATAGCTTTATGGCTTGAAATGACATTGATTGATTTTAATGGTTTAGTTGTTTGAATTCGCATAATAGGTTGGTTAGGAATATGAAAGCTAACAACCTTGCGAAAACAATCAATTTTTGCATGATGAGTAGTTAACCAATCAATCCCTAGAATTACGTCAAATACAAGTATTTTCAATGAAATAAGATCGACAGGTAATGTGAGGGTACCAATTTGAACCAAACAAGACTTATAAACAGTGGATGTAATGAAGGTTTCTCCCAACAGAGTTTCAACAGATAAGTCAAAGTCTAATTTCTCTGGAGTCAAATTTAATCGTTGAGCGCAAGTAGGAGAAATAAAAGAATGGGTAGAACCGGTATCAAATAAGGTATAGACTTCACTAGAGTTTATGATAAGCTTACCCGTGATGACTTCATTCGGGTTCCTTACTTTCTAGGAGGTCATAACAAATGCTCTCCCTTGCACCACCGGCTTTGACTTTTCTGGGACGGTCTTTGGTGCCTCCATCCTAGCTGAACTTGTCTTCGGTGAATGACAAAATCGAGCTAGCTGACCTTCTCTTCTACAATTATAACATGCTTTGGATGGCATCGCACAGTTTGGACTGATATGTCTCTCCCCTCCGCATTTGAAGCATATGATAGGTGGTCATTCTCCTTCCTTAACCACGGTTGCTGGTGCTGACGTCTTTCCATCATTGTTGAATCTCCTTTTCTTGAAATGTCTATTTTTACATTCTTGGCCATGATTGCCACCGAAGTGGTTACCATTTCTGGCATGTTGATTCCCTCCACGTTTGTTGTCACCGCTTCGATGACTGATACCATTGGTATTTTCATGCTGCCGATTGCTTTCTCTTGGTTGCGTTGACTCGTTACCGCGCTCCAATAACTGAGCCCTATTTACAACATCTGAGTACAAACACAATTTATGAGAAATAAGATATTGGCGTATCTCGGTTTTCAAACCTCTTAAAACATTACGTGTCATTCGCTCCTCATTATCGACCAAATGGGATGCAAACTGGGATAACTCCGCAAATTTAGCCTCGTATTGCGACACGGTCATATTGTTTTGCTTCAACTTGATATACTCCACCTCTTTCATATGACGAATACTTTTGGGAAAGTACTTGTCGTTGAATAGCTCTTGGAACTTTTCCCAAGAAATCTTGAGTCGTCGGTGTTGAGTCGTTTCTGATTCCCATCGATGTCGCCTCTTCACGTAATATGAAGGTGGCGAAGGGATCCTTTTGCTCCTCGGAGCATCCCAAGACATCAAATATCTTGGTGATCTGCTTTATCCACGTTTTCGCCTTAAGTGGTTTTGGCTCTCCAATAAACTCAGGTGGTCCCAGCTCCTTGAACTGTTTAGCGGTGACCGTTTGAGAGTTTCCAGTGTTTCCACCTGCATTTTGAGCAGAGAGCCTTCTCTCTTGCGATGTTGCATGAATTGCATAAAGCCTCTGAACATTCCATCATTCATCATTTGGTCAGTGTTGTTGTTTGCATGAGGATTGTCGCCTTCCTGATGCACATTATTCTGTTGATCTGTGGAGACTCAACGGTCTCATGTGCCTCATTGCTATTCTCAATATTCTTGGTTGCCATTTTCAAATATTGCCACAAAACAAGGGTTAATTGACATGCAACATATTATCTCTATACTCTGACGAACCAATTAAATACTAAAAAAATTAGGTAGGTCATACTAGCGAAGGAATTCCCCGTCTCTCCCCTCTTAGTTCTAGTCTCTCATCTTAGCCAAGGATCATATCCCTAAGCTTTGATACCAACTGTGACGCCCCCAAAACAGGTATACACCACCTATTTCGAGTCGCCAAATACATGGTACATAATATAAATACAACTTAATTATACAACTGTCGTGCAAAGTACGACAAAACATAAGCTGTGAGTTTTAATACAAATATTGTCGTCTAGACAATATACAAACTCAAATTCAATATTATTACATTTATTTCCCACTATTTCACGGTCAATAGTGAGGACTACTAATGCTATCATCTCAATCCGTCACTCCGTTCCCAGACTAGTCCTGCTACGTTCTCATTTCCTGAAGAGAACAATGAAAGTAAAAGGGTGAGCTCAACTAGCCCATAGGAAATATTATGACTAAGATAATGCAAAATATATTATCGTTAGCCTTCAACAGTGTTAAACTGATATAATATAACAACCATCAAGTTTAACTACAGCGGAATAAGCAATCCATTAAAAGAGTCAAGTAGAGAATAAAATCGACTATCTTTTATGATTTAAAAGGTTTTTCATCACTTTTATCGCTGGGACTCATCTTAATAAATAATCCACATCATCGAATCACCCCCTACACTACTTCGACGAGATATTCTTTAGTATCACGACCACAATTATCCATGCACTACGGGCCAAGAATATTTGTGTATTCATTAATAGTCATGATCATGCCAACAACTGTCCATCAATGCACTACGGGCCAATGAGGACTTTTACCACAACATTTATAACATTACGGTCATGATTATACCGAATAAATCTGGTCATAATCATACCAAGTCCATCTATGCACTACAGAGCCGTAGATGACTTTCAAAAAAATATAAACATGAGATGATGATGACAATGATATAAAATTCAATTAAACAAGTTCAAGAATTATTTTATCCAGGAAATCAATAACGTCCAAATTGTCGAACATGATCTTTGCTTTGTGGAGTAAAATTCAAGAATGCTCGAAAGAATATTTCAATGAAAAGATCTTAGATGAAGCGCTTGAATATCAAGGATATTCCACTAATTTCATAGAGTATAGAAGTCAAAACTTTAACCAACCGAGTATAACAAGGAATGGAATAACAAAAGAAATCACCGAGCATGCGATAGACCGCAGCAGGCGAGTTATTCCAACAGAATAATAAATAACGGAATCGGTCCGTCCTGCGTAAAATGCATGCAGACGGATATTCCAATGAGAATAATAAAAAGCGGAATCGGTCCGCAGTAAAAACGCATGAGCGAGGATATTCCAACAAAATAATAAAGATGGAAACCGGTCCCGTAGAAAACGCAGCATGGGATGTTCAACAGAATGATAAATAATGGAACCAGGTTCGGCGTAAATGCACAAATAGGATGTTCCAACAGAATGATAAAGAATGGAATAATAGAAGAATTTCACCAAGTATAGGGTAGCTCAGCGATATCTGAGTTTTTCAATAGAATAATAAAGAATGGAATAATGAAAGTTCTCTTTTCATGGATAAGAAAGAAATAATACTCCTACCTTGGAAAAAGCTGGATCTTTGGAATAGTGAGGTAGCGAGACTTCTCTTCTTCTTCTTTCTCTATATAATTTCTCTCTATAATAATGGCTCTAAAACTTTTGTGAATTGGTGAGAAATGAAGGAAGAATGAGCTTCTATTTATAGGAAAATATAGTTTCGATAATTGCACGTTTTGGGGCTCGAAAAATTACAGTACAATACCTCCAACTTTTCTTTCATTTTTAATTTAGTCCTGCAAGTATTATCAAACTTGCACCACCTCCCCTAATAGTAAATAATGTGAATTAATAGTTCAATCATGTGAATCAATAGTATAATCATGTGAAAAATACGAATTACAGTATAGTACCTCCATCTATACCTCCATTTTTAACTTAGTCATGCAAGTATTATCAATCTTGCACCAACTCCCCTAATAGTAAATAATGTGATTCAATAGTACACACATTTGAACAAATAGTTATATAAGCTTGTGAATTAGTAGCAATTAATTGCTCATTTAACTGATAAATTACCCGATTTATCAATATAACCCCTAGACATCAATTATCATCGGAATAGATGTCGATTTCCACTAACACTAATAATCCCAAAATAATGGAACTATCAAAATTCATTTTTAATCAACATAACTTATTCATCATTAATATTATAACTCACAATATTTAACAACCAGGTCGTTCCTAGGAAAGAGGGGGCTTTTCGATAAGGATTTCTCCTTATTTGCGCGCAATTAGGTGACCAAACCTCTCCTTGTAAACTTCAGACATTGTCGATATTGCAAATAATAATATGAATAACTTTGTCGTCTCAATTATTGATTTAATAATATAAAATATTATGTCAATGATAATCTTTGTGACAATAATTGAATCAATAATATAGAGAGATATGATGCGAAGAAATTCTTTGTAGCAATAATTGAGTATAAGCGAGTGACTTCTCACGTAAGCATCGATAATCAATCACCGTGTATTTAACTATCTGACCACCACACGTATTCTTGTACTTTTAACACTGGGTATTTCAACGATTAACGATAAAACTTCCGCCGTTATTTTCATAAAGTATTTTTTGTCATTTTCTCGATTCGAATGATAATTCCGTTGTGGAGGTCCACCAATGATTGTGCCGTTAGTACGAATATTCCTATTAAAACGAATATTCCCAGACCAATCGAATATTATATAACAACTTGCGTACTTTTGCAAAATTTGTAAATATTACCCACAACTATAACATTATATCAAATCTACACCATAATATTCAAAAATATATTTCGAGAAAATTTAATCTTTATTCAAAAAGTTGGGGTCTTCTGATATATATACCGGTCGCCACCACGATCAGGATTACTGCTGCTGCCATACACTACGTCCACCAACTCATCAGATTAAGAGAATGCAGATGCTTCGCCTAATATCTGAAGAAGATCACGATTCGACAGATCGCTCTCTCACACGATCAAGGCGGAGTATGATAGTTTGGATGACTGATGATGATCATGTAGACCGGTAGCAGAGCTACCTATGCCATCGATGGTAGGTAGGCGTCGTTTTTGTCCTTGGCCTTTAACATAGTTTTTCTTCTCGACGGACGCCTCTCCATAATTCTTGATCAATCGACGGACGCGGGTGCCTTCGAATAGCGCTTGCTCATTAAGCCCTTATAAGTGTCTGTCGGAAAGGTCAACTGTTAAATAGTTAAAAATAAATAAATAATGCTAAAAAGGTCATCACAATTTATAAACAAAATATTAGTATAAAGTTAACTTATTACCGCTATCCGAACAACATCAGGCAGATCATCACGGGTGGCCACATACACATCCAACCAATTGATAGGTTGGCCGTGAGACTCGTGACTCCTACGATTCTCATGTTCTCATATTAATATGTAAACATTTGATATTTTAGCTACAAAACATGATCGTAAACATAAAAACAAATAACTAAGCCAATAAGCATGCTATACATATCGTACCTAGCGACAATATCTCGCAATTTGTGATATATTACCCTCAGACGCGTGCATTTTGCCTTTTCGCCTTCATATACACACGAGGATCTGCTTAGAGGAGGCATTCTTGCGTCTCTTGACCCGGCTCTCAAACTCTCCATCGTCACACATCATCGCACCCATATGGGTTGTCGCTTTCCACTGTGGGGCTATGCTCATGCATATCTCTTTCTCACCTCGGCCCTGAATGGTCAATCTCAAAGATTATGCAAGGCTTTCTGTTGTTCTTGTTCAGATTATCTTTAGTTTGGACGATGCACTTCTGCCAGAGCAGTTTCTGAATAACTGATGCCTGTGCGTTGTCCCATCTATACCGCTTCTGCAAATAAAACAACAATAATAATATTAAAACTGTTATATTACCATAATCCAACATTACTAAACAATATTATTTGATAAACTATGTATTATCTATCAGAGTGATTAAAACATATACCTGGAATTCAGCCCAAACTGCATCCTTATGGGCGAGAGGTGTGCTCGCCCATGTAATCACTGGCGTGAGGCGATTACAGAAGCATAATTGTGAAATGCACTTCACAATTTTACTATCTTGAAAATCACTACAATATACAATAATTTACAGTCATATATATATTTATAACAATGGAAATATTAAACCCTTATATATACACGATGTTTAACTTACGTGCTTTTTGGAGGAGGACGAATAATCAGATAAGAATACGATCATCCGGATTAAAGAACCTTGACACATGATTACGGGCACCCAACCCAAGGCTTTCGTCTTTGCAGTTCGTAAGACATCTATAAATAAAAATTTAGGATGTTAGTATGAGTTATAAATGAAAGGTACATAAACATGTCAAGGATATAGAGAACATGTACATATGTAATTGTATGTAATACAATTAAAACTTGTAAACATATTATAAAGTCCCATGATTCCCTTTCATCACATTTTTATTCTCAACTTGTAAACATATTATAAAGTCTACGTATATGTTTTTAGCACATACTCAAGCTATACTAGATGATTAGCTTTTTAAAAATACAATTCTCAACCAAAATGATTACCTAGACTGCTTTAGCAGTCATTTGTCATCAACTGCTGCTACTCATAGGCAGCAGCCCCCTTAATTTTGGCCTTTTTTAGTTTATAGCTTCCCTTTTTACTTTGCCTAAACATACTAGATATAAGTTTTGTTATGGATGCATCTTAACCATTCTTGATGGTTAGTTTTTTTTGTCTAGCTAGTTTAGCTTCCAAACTGCCTTACTTGCTCTAACAAACTGCCTACCAAACTATTTTAATCATCACACGAGTTAAGTAAATTAAGTTAATACTTTACATGCTCTAACATTCAGTTCTTTTTTTTTATTTTATCAAAACAGTTCTTTTAGCAATTTTATCAAATAGTTGGTGGGCATGGTTGTAAGCTACTAGTTCCAAAACTATTTGTTTATATCACAATCCATTTTTATCGTCCTTATTTCTCCACAGCCCAACCTATCTCCTCTAATCAAATTTAGTCATCAAAAGTGCCATATTAGTCATCTTTTTGAATATCAAAACAGTCCATATGGAGCATTATAGACATGGTTTAATACCATTACACCAAAACAGTACCAAGCAATGAAATATCTGCATTTCTAAAGCATGAACCTCTTACATATTATATGTTCATGGTTTAAAACATCTAATAGCAATGTTTTCATGCTATAGGCCAAAACAGTCCACATAATGACAGTTGGTAAAGCAACACAGGTAATGCTAGCAGTCAATCATCATAGAAATATAGTATAGCAGTCACTGTAGTACACATCAGTTAATATAGTAACTTTAAAATCCATAAAGTCCTTCATGCCTATCCCAAACTTTTTAGGCAAGGTTCGACACTAGATTACAATAATAGCCATTAAGTTTGCAACATAAAGGTTATCATATACATGCTATATAATACAAGTTCATGCTTTAAAGAGCTTACATACAAGGCTTTTAACTTTGGTTAAAATAGCCCCTCATAGGCTTTAAATTAAGACAAAGAAGCAAGATTTGATTAAGCAACAAGTAAACAAGAATTAGTTACTTACATAATATCTAGTAGGTATGTCTTTCATCCGGATGACCTATTTTAGCTACTTCTTAGACAATTCATGACCACACCTCTTAGACATTAACATTCTTATCGTGAAGCTTTAAAGTGTCCTCATTACCAGCCTTTAAGACTTGAGGTAGTTATCCTCAGTTATAACTATCATAAGAAAATTTCTTAATAACAGTCACAAGGACTGATTTTGGTTCCTTGAATTATAACAAGCTTAAGCTTCATAATTATAAACATTAGTGGGTTGGAGTGATAGATATCATGTTATAGTATACTAACCATATTAGAAGCAAATGATAGACATTACCTTTGTTTTGGTCTCAAATACTAGTCATTAGGGAGCTTACTATTTCAGTCCATTCTTATTTGCTTTGTCCAAGTTTTTTAAATTACCCAAGATTACAAGTCATAATGAACTATGATGAGGTCAAGCATAGAGTATTCTTGAGGTATTACCCCCATTACAAGAGCATTTTTACTTTAGTTGGACTCCGTATAATAGTTAGTATGCAGAGATACTAATTAAATCAGTCCTTAACTTGGAAATTTATCAAACATATAGAGGGAAGTTTATATACTTGCACATAGAGAGAAGTCATATATTGTATTAATTCCAATACATCAGCCATTTATGCTACTTAGTCCCTAACAGTCCAATTGCTATGTCATTTAAAGGAACAAGAACGAAGGATTAGGACGACCAGAATGAACTTACTTGATGATTCAAAGGTCACAAGTGGTTTGAGCTTCCCAGTTCCTCCCCTTCTCTAGCCGAACTTTTCCTCTTTGGAGTACAGATTATTAGGGCAAGTACATCCCTAAGGTTAGGATTGAAAATAATTGTAGTTGCCGAAATAGGTTGTTGTAAACTAAAAACAAAAAGAAGGAAATTCTACCACTGATAGCTGATTTAAAGAAACAAGAAGTAGAAAAGATACTCTTTTCTCCTCAAACGTGGTTTTATAGGTAGAGGAGAGGTGGAAAAAACTTCAGGCAATACACTATGTGCAGGTCAGCAAATAAAGGGGTTATGCAATATTCAACACTATCAGCAAACCAAAGAAAAATCACACCTCAATACACTATGTGCAGGTCAGCAAATAAAAGGGTTATGTAATATTGGCCTCAATCAGATCCAAATTACACAACTAAACAAAACCCAATTGGAATTTAAATGAATTTGACAATAAATCCATTAAGAGGGGATAATGGGTTAATGTCCTAGTAACATCCAGTATTTTGTTCAATTATCGAAGTTAAAGTAATTTTACAACAATTAAGCTAAGAAAAGAGGGAAAGAATACCTCAGATAGCGAGATTGACAGTCAAGAGGAGAGGCGGTGGCCGGTGGCAGAGTGGGCGGTGGCGGTGGCGGAGTGAGGCTGAGGCGGTGGCTGGCTTCTCCTTCTTCTCTTCTCCCCCTTTCTCCCTCTTCTCTCTATTATGCTCCCTCATTTTTTTTCTTCTTCGCCTATGTCGAGCGAATGGCTAAAACTGGTAAATGTTAATATGATCAGCGACCGCATGCAGTCACTGATTTTTAATGACGTGGACACATCAGCGACCGCCTAGTAGTCGCTGATAGAGATTGGTCGCAAAAAATAAATGCGCCAACATTTGGCACCAATTTTTGGGAGGGAAAATTAATCCAGCGACCACATGCAGTCGCTGATAGTTAGTAGCGACTAGAAACAATTCCGATCGTAAATGGTCGTCGCTATTATTGATATCAGTGACGGAAAGGGTTGTCGCTGAAAGGTTTGGTCGCAGATAGAGAATTTTCTTGTAGTGTGATCATATTATTTTTATTATCATATATAACATTTTAATAATTCTGGTGATGAAATTTCTCTTTCACTTGAGTGTAAAGGTGGGTAGATTATTGGTATTATCATGACTATGAGTTCTTTTTGGCCAGTAGTGCAAAGTTGAATTGTTGACTGATATAATCATGACCATTGGATTTACAATTGAATATCTTTAGCTTAAGTGCAAAGGTGAATTGATCAACATAGTTATAATTATTATTTATATAAATTCTGAAATGATTATATACTTCTTTGGGATATTAATATCTTTGGTCTGTAGTGTAAAGATGACATGTTGTTGACTATCTTTGGCCCGTAGTGCAAAGATGACCTGTTTTTGAATATCTTTGGCCTGTAGTGCAAAGATGAACTGTTGATGAATATCTTTGGCTCGTAGTGCAAAGATGAATTTATTAGTATGATTATGAACAGGAACTGTGATTTGGTATAACTATGATCTTTGATGTTTCAGGTGATGAAAGTTATCTTCGTCCTGGATGCGAAGAGGAATTTAGAACCTCAATTATGATTATGAGTTATTCACATGATTGTGGATAGGAACTGTTGATTGATGTTACAGGGATAAAATATTTTTGGTGGACTTTTAACATGGAGAAGATAATAGACTTTATGGTCTATTTGACTCTTCTAATGGATTGCTTGTTCCGCTGTAACTATGGTTGAAAAGTTTTATCATCTACCATATGTTCTAAATCTCTGATTTATTACTGACGAAGGCTATTGATAATTTAATTATCTTTAGTCATGATATTCTTTATTGAGCTATTTGTGCTCACCCTTTTGCTTCACAATTCCTTTCAGGTAATAAGAGTATAGCTGGGTCGAGCGAGGGTAACAAGGGAATAGAACGATGGTCTATAGCTATTGAGGTTTCCCTTAAAACAGTATGAAACTAATTTTATTAAGAATTTTAGATAAATGTATCGTATTTTATGCGCCATTTAACCGTTGATTTTGGTGAACCGAATAGGGTGAGGTGAACACAACTTTGGAAGGGTGTTTTTCTACTATCATACAAGATGTCTAATGACATATGACTTCGGGTTTTCATAAGACAGGGTTATGCACATCCACTTTTTGAGTATATCTACGAGCACTACCTATATAATCTTGGAGTTTGGTTGAAATATAATTCTCAGTTGGAGACAATAGAGATAATTATATGTCAAGAGAAGACTCACCATTGGAAAGAACATGATAGTAATCTTCTCATTTTTCTTTGGGGTCTATTGGGCCAACCAAGGATAATTCTCGAGTCATATGATATCTATTACAACTTAGATGCATGGCCTCTCATGTACGAAGGCTTCCTTAAGCATTTTCCAAAGATTTTAATTTCTAAAACAGTTATTGACTGTACCTTTATGTAAGGTATCAATGTGATGTGCTATCTATGTAAAGGGATGAGAGTCACAGTTGGTATCTATTTGTATTAAAACTCACAGCATATGTGTTGTCGTATTTTGCACAAAAATTATAATAATGAAGTTTGTATTTGAAAATTGCATTGAGTGTATTTCGTGGTGACTCAGAATAGGTTTTGTGGATTGGACTTATTTTGGGGGCGTTACATTTGGTATCAGAGCTTAAGGATATGGTCGCTGGCGGAGATCTGATTCTAGAACTAGGAGGGGAAAGTTGAGTAATATACTTCGTTAGTGTGTGACTTACCTAAGCTGAAATTTCTTACTTGATAAGTTGACAAATTGTGATATGTCAATTAACCTTTATTTTGAAGCTGTATTCTAGAATGAGAAATGGAGAAATCATGATGACAGGAAAGATGGAATTTGAAATAAAAGCAAGGTATTCTCAACTCTTAGAAATACCAGATACGTACGTCAATTTCGAGAACGAAATTTTATAAGTAGGGGAGGTTGTAAGACCCCAACTTTTTATAAATAAAATTGAATTTTCTCTAATTATTATTTTGAATAATAAGATGTTAATTTGATATAATGCTTTGGTTATGGGTGAAATGTGCAAATTTTATAAAATAAGCAAGTGGTTGTAAAATATTTATTGTTGTCGGGGAATATTCGTTTGGTCGTGGAATATTCTTGTTGTCGGGAAATATTTGTACGACGGTGCAACCATTTGTGGGACCCATAACAGAATAACTGTCGGATGAAGAAAACGATAAGTTTTATTTTATATATATATAAGTGTTATATATATATGATGTTGCCTGGGAAATTGGGGGGGGGGGGGACGTATAAGGAAGTAATATTACTATTATTATATATTATAATAAATTTTGTTTTATATGAAAATAGAATATATTATATTTTATTATACATAGTGTTTGCATAGTACCTACATAGTGTTTGCATAGTAAAATCAAAATTTAAAAGTTTCATTCGTGAATTCAGATTTCGCCCGTGAATTCGAATCCGTTGTTCACCCGTGATTCTAAAATTCAAATAGTATCCTTTCCATTCTCCTATAAATAGGATGTTTTAGTTAGAATTAAAAATCACACTAGAATCAAAGAATTCTTCTTCTATAATATTGAGCGTATTTCTTTAGAGTTTAAGGAAGCTTTGAGTGTATAAAATAGTAAAAATTTTCTTCAAGAATATATCCGCTATACCAGTCAGAATTGCTCTCTTTTTGAGGTAAGGGGTATTATTTATTTCATATTCGCTTACGATATTATTTTTCGTATTCGTAAGAATTTTTTTGTTCGTTCAATATTCGCAAGAAATATTATTTTCATTTAATATTCGTAAGGAATATTATCTTCGTTTAATATTCGTAAGGAATATTATTTTCATTCAACAGTTGTGACGGATGTTATTTTTGTTCAATATTCATAAGAAATAATATTTTCTTCCATACTCTGTAGTATGTAAGTAATATTATTTCGTTTCAGATTTCGAATTCTATACTCATGTTGATAAGTTTTGGCTTCTATATACTCCATGAAATTAGTAGAAATTTCTTGATATTTACGCTTCATCTAGTATCTTTTCATGGAAATATTATTCTGAGCATTCTTGATAAGTTTTAACCTTTTCATGCCGGAGTACTATTCACGGGGTACTATTCCCGAATTACTATTCATGGGATACTATTCACTTGAGTACTATTCACCGGGGTGCTATTCATGATAAAATTTGATTTCTTTTCAGTCCAAATTATTTTTGATACAATATTATTCTTGAATTTCACTCCACAAAGCAGTATCATGTTGACAATTTGGATATTATTGAATTCTGGATAAATTAAATTATAAATATTTAAAAGTTTATCCTTTGCTTTCATTTAATTGAATTCGTATATCATTGTCATCATCCTCATGCTTATATTATGATGAAAGTCATCTGTGGCCCGTAGTGCATAGATGGACTTGGTATGATTATGATCAGGGATTATTTGGTATAATAATGACCGTAATGTTACAAATGATGTGGTAAAAGTCCTCATTGACCTGTAGTGCATTGATGGACAATTGTTGGTATGCTCATGACCATGAGTTCTCTTCGGTCAATGGTGCAAAGACGAATTTTTTTTTGCATGGTCATGATCGTTAATGAAAACACGAATATTTTTGGGTCGTAGTGCATAGATAATTCGTGGTCGTGATGCTAATGAATATATTTGGCCCGTAATGCATGGATAATTCAGTGATGTGGATTATATATTAAGCCGAGTCTCAGCGATAAAATTGATGATAAACTTTTTAATTCATAGAAGATAGTAGATATCATTCTCTACTTGACTCTTCTAATGGATTGTTTATTCCGCTGCAGTTGTTGATCTAAAACTTGTTGTCTATTGTATTTTATCAGTTGTTATATTGTTGAAGGCTAAGGATAATTTATTCTGCATTATCTTAGTCATAATATTTCGTACTGGGCTAGTTGAGCTCACCTTTTTTTTTCATTATTCTCTCCAGGAAGTACGAATATAGCTGAGACTAGTCGGGGAATGGATTGACGGTCCAGATGGTTGTTTTAGTAGTGCTCATTATTTTGTGAAATAGTGTGATAATAATTGTAATGCGATTGAATTTGAGTTTGGATATTGTCTAGGAGATAATATTTGTATTAAAACTCACAGCTTATGTTTTGTCATATTTTATACGACAATTGTATAATTAAGTTGTATTTGAATTTTATACCATGTATTTGGCGACTTAGAATGGGTGATGTATACTTATTTTGGGGGCGTCACAACATACATGAAGAACTTTTATTTGATGGAGTTCTCTTCATTGTTGGAGTGTTACTTTAAGAAGCAAAAATTCCTAATTTTATAAAAGTACAAAAAAAAGAATCTATAAACAATTACAAAAATTTCTAAAGCAATTATTAAATTTATAAAATTAAAAGCTAAAATTAAAATTAAAATTAAAATATACATGTTGCTATGTTGCTCCCTCCTTTTGTTGAAAAGTAAGGTACACGTCCAATTGATTTAGACAATTAGACTTGGTCTTTTATAGTGTAGCAGTGATGTAGTGGATCTTTGAAGTATAAAAGCCCTTCTCAATTTTTTTTAATCAGTTAACCCCCTTGACTTCTGAAATTTTAGTGGGGGCAGGTTCCCCCTGCCCCTAACCTACGTCCGCCCCTAAGTTTGACGCCATCTTCTACAAGTCTGTGGATAATAATGTTAGATATTCTTTTGATATTACTTCTCCTAGTCTCGAAATCAAAATCACATTTTAAAAATGGTTGAATGATATTTCTGTCCTTTTAAGTTGTCACTCACTTTTAAAATCATCTCTAAAGTTCATTTTTCGTCAATTAGATCCTTAAAGTGACATTTTTTGTCGATTTCATTTTTTTACCTGATTTGACGGTAACCCGACCTATTTTTACCAAATTTTGTCACAACCCGACCAATTTTAACCCAACCCATTTTATTAATGGCAAATACGTCTTTACCGTTATTATATGAATTCTTAATATTAGAAATTTTAAAAACAAAAACTAAAAATAGAAATTAAAATACAAAAAATAGTAAAAGATAAATAAAAAACTAATTCAATATTTAAAACAGAAATTAACAAATTTTAAAAATAAAATTTTATTTTTAAAAGATGATTAAAGTTTCATAAAATATAGATTAAAAAATTAAAAATTAAAAATTTAATTATATTTAGGAAAAGTAAACAAATTTTAAAATATAATTTATTAAAATTTTGTTTTATGAAAATAAAGTTTTTTTTTATTTACCTTTTTAGAATCTATATTTTTGAAATTTTCTCATTTTTAAAAAAATAAAATTTCAATTTTTACGATAATAAAGTTTTAATTTTTTGAATTTGTACTTTATAAAACTTTACTCATTTTTTTAAAAGTAAAAAATTTTCTAATTTTTTCCTTTAAACTAATAAATATTTTTTAAAAATTTTAATTTCTTTTTTTTTAAAAAAATTGAATCTATTTTTTATTTATCTTTTCTATTTTTGTATTTTAATTTCTATTTTTAGCATTTGTTTTTAAAATTTCTAATATTAAGAATACATATAATAATGGTAAAATATAAATTTTTTCTTTTGAAAATAAAGTTTTACGTAAAAATGTAAAGAATCTACTTTTATTGAAAACAAAGTTTTATTTTCTTATTTTTTTTTTGAATCTATATTTTATAAAATTTTAGTCATTTTATACATATAATATTTAATTTTAATTTTTTTTAGTTTTTTTAATTAAAAAATGTATTGGTGAAATTGGAGTTGGGTCAAAATTTTGTAAAAATAGGTCGAGTTACAAACAAATCGGGTAAAAGAAATGTAATCGACAAAAAATATCACTTTAAGGATCTAATTGACAAAAATTGAGCTTTAGAGAGTACTGTAAAAGTGTGTGACAACTTAAAGGGACAGAAGTGTTATTCAACTTTTTAAAAATCATGCACTTTAAAACATGTATCCTAGACAATATAGTAGAGGTTTCATGAGTATTTTGAAATAAACCTTAATATATATATATATATATATATATATATATATATATATATATATACACACGGTCCATCTCTCCAACGAATCATTGGGAACAAATTAAAAACGAATTGACTATAACGATAGATTTATCCGTCACTATAGTATAAAAAATCGGTTTTTATGCTATGGCAGGTTCGTTTTTGTACATGAACTAAATTCTTAATTTAGTTCATATACAAGAGACACCTACTAATTCATTAAGCATTTTTAATCAAAGAGGCCTAACAACATTTAGGAAGGATCCGGTTAGCATGAAGTTATTTTTTTGGTAAGTTGGTCAATTGATCAATAGAATCTTGTACATACATCTGATCTGCGTGTGTGTCATGATTCTATCAATGATCAATCAACTTACCTCAAATAAACTTCATACTAACTGCTTCCATTTAGGAAACACATCTGTCTCCATCTGTGAGCTGGTTCTCTGTCTCTCTCCCTCTGTCTACGTACACGCGCAGAATCTCATTGATTCAAATTATACATAAATGGGAGCCCACTTGCACAAATTATGAAAGCGTCTAATCATATACTCCCTCCGTCCCAAGATAAAAGTTCTGATGAAATTTTCACGCATATTAAGAAGATGAATAAAATAATAAAATTGCCTATAATAATGTCATTAAATATGGAGAGAAAATTAGAAGAAATTAGGCTGTTTTCCCAAAGCCTCAAAAATACATTATTTCCACTAGAAAAGACATCAATCCACGTCTACGTTCAATATTGTCTTTTTATCACATTATTATTCTCACTTGCACTATACTGGATACCATCCCCCTTTCCTTCATTATTTATACATATTCCACCTAACCAGACAATTAAATTAAAATTTAAGAGGTAGGTACAGACAATTAGATAAACTTCAACACACCCAACTCCACTTAACCAGCATCCAAAGCAAGCATTACTTCACCTCACCTCACCTGCATAAAGAAACATACACTAAACGTTATCTATCGGCAATAATCATTCCATAGTATAATCGAAGTACCTGCAGGTATGTTTTAATTTAGACAAACAATTGCATATATCCTCTTCTTTTAGTTTTGCTAAATATAAAGTTCCAGGTTGCAATGGCGTCCTCCTCATCACATAGATCGGGTATGTTAAGCTGATTGACAAATATTTTCACATGACTTTTTGATATTTTCACATGAAAACAGTTGCTATAAGTCTTATAGCGACTGTTTTTACCGTCGCTATACAATACTTTTCATGTGCTGTTTTTGTGTTTCCAAATTTTTAAATCTCAGTGGATGGAATGTTAGACCCCAGGCTGCAATTTTACCAAGCAATACGCAGGAACGACTGGTACACTCTCATAGAACTTTTTGATAAATTCCCACTAGCTCAAACGGAACAAATTACGGAAGATGGAGAGACGGTACTAATTTTAGTGGCTAAACAAGGGAAGAAATCAAATTTATTATTGAGGAGGTTAATAGAATACATGCCTCATGAGGCACTAACTCAGTGCGACAACAGAGGGAACACAGCCCTCCACGCAGCTGCAGTGGTCGGCGATGTTGATGAGGCCAGGATACTTGTGAGCAAAAATCCAGATTTGGCCAACATTTCCAATGAAGACGGCCATCTGCCGCCATGTTGCTGCTACTCATGTCCATAGGGATCTAATGCTCTACCTGTTGAACGTGACAACAGATAATGTAGAGTCAAACCTGTTTGTGGGCCAACGTGGTGCTAAGCAATTTAATATCTTCTGGGTTTTATGGTGAGTTAAGTCTTCCGGAGCAATTATATTGTGTCAACGTTAATTAAAATTAATTAGCTTAGATTTGAAGAAACGAATTCTAATTTTTTTTTTACCTTCTAACTAATATTTTTACTTGATCTTTCAGATGTTGCTCTACGACTAATCGAGAAGTACCCCACGTTGGCTTGCGATCCAGCCTTTCCCCCTTTGGAAGCAATAGCCCAAGAACCTAGTGCCTTTCCATGGAGTAAAGATGGCCTTTTGGAAGCGCCTGATGTACACCGGTTAGTTTCCTTATCTTTTTTTATCATATATATACATATATACATATATAGTAGAGGTACTGATTCTGGTTAGTTTATGTTTCAATTACAAATTTGCATAGATAATTGATTGATGCGCAGGGTTATTAAAAATCGATATTGTTTTGTTGCTGCTGCTGCATACATATTTTCAGTAAAAAAATTATGATACAGACTTCAGAACTTATTGCCATTTTCTACTACCATCATAAATAAATTTTTAAAAAAACAAATAAAACATTTCTGGAATAACTCTTTCGATGAGTAAGATTTTTTTTTGTGAAACAAAGAGAGTACTTTTTAAAAAAACACTTCTAAATAAATTGATATTCCAAATGCTCAAAGGGGGATTTTTCTGCATCTGATTTTGTTTGATATTGAAGTATAACATTTATTAACTGCTACAATGAAATTGGAAAACATAGAGATTCATTTAAATTTTGAAAATAATAAACTTATAATTAATATATAATACTTTATAATATTTATAATTATATTGACATAAATTAAATAAATTTATATCAATTTTAAATTTGAATACGTTTGAAATTAATTTTTAAAAAATAAGTCAATATTAATTTTATAATTTGAAAATGTAGTAGTAAAAAAATGTCAAAATGTGTATGATTAATGAGTTGCCCACTTAAATGGGGGCGTCAAATGTCATTTTTCATATATAGGGAACAATTTTTTGACTCCCTCACACTAGGGAGTAAAATCCTATATATGGATTAAAATAGAGAATCAAATAAAGATAAGAAAACTGTTAGATAATGATTTATTGATGTATTCTTCAAAATTGAAAATAAAGAGTTGATTGAGTAAACTGTTGTGAATGTTCTTATTAGAGATTCTTAACCTCAGCACCGGCCCTGGGCTAAAGCCCAAGGTGCCCGGGCTTTAGGCCCACTAAAATTAATAAATTTTTAGGGTCCCCAATAGGTATTTTTGTTTTGTATATATATACCCAAATAAAAGAGCTCAGTTCACGTCACTTTAAATTTAAAGGCCTACAAAAAAATTATCCAATGAAATAGACCCAAATCTCAATGACAGACTTAGTGATAATGTGATATCTAAATGATGCTTTGGAAATATTGAAATAGTCGGTTATTATATTTGGTATTCTTTTGTATTTATGCTCTTTTGTTCAGAAAAAGTTCTTAGTTTTTTTTATGCTTATCTTAATAGTAATTAGCAAAATGACCATTTTTTTGTTGTCGCTTTAAGCCCTTAAAAACTCAGGGCGGCCTACTTAACCTCTCCAGCCAAAACCCTAATTGTAACTTTTACCGCACACATTTATGTCACTCTTTCTTGAGTAACTAATATATGGACTCCATCAGTTTGCCTTTTAATTGATGAAATGGTTGGAGGCAAGTATCTCGAGCATGTCACAATCCATATATAAATGCAAGCTTAGAGAACTTAAACCAATGCTCTGTATATTTCTTGATTGAAGCTCTTAATAGGTTGTTGACATAAGATATTGAGTGCTTGTTTCGTTAGAGGGCGTTTGGTTCATTTAGTGTATTTAGTGCGTTTAAAAGTTCAAAAACACTTTAAAATCTTGCCTAAGAGTAGTTTATTTTAAACAAAAATTATTTAACTAAAAAACAGTGTTTGAGTCACAAATGTAGTGCTTGAGATTCAAATTTACCTCAGTACTAAAAATGGTTTTGAAAAGGTCAAATACTTATTGTCTATTGTCATAGAAGTTTTATTTAACATTTCTCATATGATAGACATGTCTTTCCCACCCTCAATTTGCATTGGCAAAGAACTGACTTGAATTGATGCAATTAATTGATTACTTGAGAAGGACATAAAAATTCTATTATGTAATTACATCAATTAATATTTTTGTTTGCCAGGTTTTCTTTGGGTGAATAAAAATTCCACCACACCAAATTTTATGCAAGTAAACAAGCAGGACCCAGTATTTGGTATGTTACAAGACACTAATCCTATTTAAATTATTTGCAATGTAGTGTGTGCAGTTTCTTGAAAGGGGATGTGCATAACATAAAGAAACTATTTAGCTACCAATTGTGAGTTTAGGGGATCACTATTTCTACAAGTGTTTTTGATATTTCCACATAGTTACTTCTCATATGAAGGTGAGGCCTCATCAGATATCTTTCGTGTGAGAAAGGCAGTATGAAAAATATCAAAAATACATGTTGAAATATCAGTTCTCTAAATTTAAACTATAATATATGCTCCTACGATAATGTTAGATTGATTAAAAATCTAATATTTGAACAAATCACACAAAAAATATATGAATAAAAATAAAAATAAAGAACACACTATATTCTCAAGTTTGTCTAATTGTGACAAGTTTTGTTGAAATTAATATGAACAAATCCCAACAATATGTCTCCTTTTCTGAATACGATTCGAAAAGATATCCAATAATTCCTCCATTAACTTGAAACTTTAAAAACTTCAACTTCGTATTGTCATTGTTAATTATCGACGTCTCCTTCTCTTCATAATCATTATTCATGGTGGTCATCCTCCTTATCATCTTCATAATTACCATCACCATGATTTCCTTCAATCTAAATGCAATATAAGATTTTTCCAGTAATTTGTATATTATTCAACTAATTAAACATAAGAACTCTTTATAGATACTAGCACTGATCATATCTTTCCTTAACCTAATAAATTTGGGAATTATTAAAAATAGTGCTCCTTTCCTAATATTACTGTTATTAAAATAGGATCCATAATAATATACTCCTATTAAAATGTGCCTCAATTATGGGATAAAATTTGAGTCATTACCAAACCTGTTACTATTAATAATAGTCAATATTCATCAGTTATATTGTGTTTTTGAGTTTTTAAAAGGAGACAAATAGAAATTTAGGAAAATGAGATTAAAATTTTCGTATTTGTGAGTTTTTGAAAGAGAGAAAAGAAAAGAGAAGGGAGATTTTCTAAAATTTCTTTCCAAAATTGAAAAGATTTGAAAGGGAATTTAGTAAAAACTTAGATGACATACTAAAATACCAAAACAATCCTTATAATAATATCTAAAATATATTCTTATTAGGGTAAGATAATAATATACTATTTTAAGTTAAAATTTCTTTTCAAAACTCACAAACATAATGAAGAAAGTAAATTTCATTTTCTTCGCTCTCTTTTCTCTTATAAATTTTAGAGGGGTGTATTCAATTAGGATTTTTAAAGACTTTTTTTAAGTGACATACTTTTGTAAAATTTGTGGGATTTTAATGACTTTCAAAGATTTTAAAGACTCTTTTAAAATGACTTTTATAGACTCTATGAAATAAGTAACAGACTTTTATAAACTTTTTATCAAGACTGTGATAGACTTTTGTATACTTCTAATATATCTTGCAACTTATATTAATTGTTAAATAGTTACATAAAAATTGGTAGGAGCCATGAAATTGTAACACCAATTAACAAAAACCAACCACATATATTTCAACCAAATCCCATAATGTTAAACATGCTTGCACCAAATTTTAAAATCTAACGTAAATACTTACCGGTGATGAGTAAGTTTTATTTGTTTCCATGTCTTGTCTTCTCCTCAATTCTACCAAATTTAAAACAAATATTTTTGTTCACTGTCTTGTCTTTTAACGTATACATCCCTTTTAAAATTGAAGTATAATGTCTGTATTAAAAGTAGAGATAGATTTTGATTTTCTAAACTCAAATTGCAAAATAATAAATTTAAAATTGAGATGAATACGTGGCTGATGAATCAAGAAAGCTTTGTCCAAGCTATTTTTGTATTTTTGTCTATATATATAAACCTGTTGTCATGAATTCAAGAATTCTACTAGTCATCGTTCATGAACCTATATGAGCAATAATTCAAGAATTTCCCTATATATACAAACCTGTTGTTATGGTTCATGGCTTCATGCGAATCATAGCAATTTTATGTTTATATAGTTCCAAGAGACAAGCTTTGACAACATGTTTTATTAATAATAATAATTTAGATGAAACTGATTATATAGTGTTAATTCTCTTCTTATACAATTTAGATTAAAATTTTCATACCCCGCGGTTAATCTAGAGCTCAGTTAGTATCAATGAGATAATAATTCGCGTTTTATTCTTGCTAACAAATTGGCTACAAAATAACTGTATTGAGTAATTTTACGTGCAAGTTATTTTACACATACATAATCTTCGTTGTGTTTAATGATCATATATTTTCAAAAATTAACAATAATTTCATATATTATACATACATAATCATATATTAACAGCAACACATACACATCATATATTTTCTATTTTCATATATTATACATACATAATCTTTACAATTGATATGAGAGTTTCATGATTTTATCTCACATTTGTTGAACAAATCTCTTTCCTCTTTCTATTGGAAGCTTTGAAACGGCTGCTTTTTCCCTCACTAATTCAGATTAGGTTTATTTGTTTACTTATTAATATATCTTGTTAATTCTATTATTATAATAAATCTAATTATTTTTATGGCCCAAATTTTATCAAATTATTTATCCATCACATATTAATATTTATTAGCCCATATAAAATAAATAATTAGTTTGACCCAATAAAAGACAAAGTCCAATTAATAACTAGTTTTATCCACCTTTGTGTTTATTTGAAAGTCTTTAGAAATCTTTAGAGATGAGACAAGACTTTGGATATGGGTTGATAGTTATAATTCTTCTTCTAAAGTCTGTCAAAGTCTACCATTTAATAGAAATCTGAAAAGTCTATGACTTTTTGAATACCAAAATACTTTTATAGACTTTGTAAAAATCTTAATTCAATACCACCTAACTTTTAAAGACATTAAAAAAGTTGTAATTGAATACCACTAAACTTTTATAAACTCTTTAAATGTCTTGATTGAATACACCTAAACTTTTAAAGTCTTTAAAAGTCTTTAAAAATCCTAATTGAATACACCCCCCTTAAATTCTTTTTTATATTCTCTCAAAACTTACACACACAGTAAGTAAAGTTATTGGAGCTCACTGAATACTCTAATATGAATACTCTAATATTCCGAAAGACGGTTGATTTCCAAATACCAGAATTTCTCCTTGAACTGTTAAAAGGCTATCTGACATCTCGCTCTTGCAAATTAACTTACCTCCATGCTCACACTATACTTCTAGCTCAATCTCCAAATGCTTAAGCTGTCGAAGGAAAGGAATTGGTTCCTATATAGTGCTATTGTTGGGAACTTGTGACTCATAAGATATAAGCCACAGGAAAAAGGGCTAGTGCGGAACGACGCACTAGCCCATCGTGGAATTACCGCAAAGTCGCAGATATGGTCTGAGTTACTATTATAAGTAGCGGTAGACCGGGTCAAGCTTGATGGGACCATGGCGCTTAGCACTCGGGAGAGCTTCTAGGCAGGTAGCGCGGGCCGCGATACGGTAAGCCTTGGGACCCGGTGTGGTATATTGTTCGTTCGGACACGATTTTAAGGTTGTTAATTGGAAATGGTATTATGGGTAATTGACCATAATATGAAGTAGGGTTGGAATAGGATTAGTAGGTATATATACTATTTATTGTAAAACCCTATGTAACCAAGGAATCATCAATAAAAAACAAGTGGCCTGTGAAGTACCCAAATTGGGGAATCACGTAAATATCTTGTGTTCTTCTTAATTCTCTATCGTTTGTGTGCGTGTGTGATCTTATATTCTAACAGCTATAAGATGTTTTTTTTCAAAAATAAAAAATAAAAAAAATAACAAAGACACTAGTCAAAATACTCCATTGGTCCCTAAATTAAAAACATACATTTTTAAAATTACAACTTTCGAGGATTATTTTATGTTTTCAATTATACTGTACCCTACATATTTGTTAAGAATTTTGTACTGGTGGTATGATAACAATAAAAGGCAACGGCAAATTCAGAATATTAATTTTTAACACGCCCTAATCATGCGGTTGTATTTGCTTCTGTCCGCAATTATTATGTTTCACTATTATCATTTTCTTTCAATTACTCACTGGTTAGTTTGCTTTCTTTTGTAGTGTGCAGAAGTTTTTTTTTCCAAAGTCCTTGACATCATAGGTACAAAATGCTGAAGTTGCCACTTATAACACAGACATTGATTATAATTTTCAGTAATTGTTGAGTTCATTAATATCATTGCAGTGCCACAATTGAAGAATATTAGAAGGACGAAAGTGTTGCATCTTCAAGCAATGGAACTCCTACAATGCTTGTGCAAGGAACTCATGCGCG
This sequence comes from Panax quinquefolius, assembly GCA_020205615.1. Lineage (NCBI taxonomy): Eukaryota > Viridiplantae > Streptophyta > Magnoliopsida > Apiales > Araliaceae > Panax > Panax quinquefolius. The sequence goes on from CM035151.1 coordinate 27,830,602, forward strand.
TATCTTCCTCAGATAATTCAGATTCAATATTTAGAAGTTCCTTCCTGTTAGCCGCACAATGTGGAATTTCGGAAGTTGTAGAAGAGATTTTGAAGTCATTCCCCAATGTAATTAATTGTGTTGATGCAGATATGCACTCTGCTCTCCATCTTACAGTTATGTACCGTCATGAAAATGTGTTCAATGTCCTTAATGGTCTAAGTGGAGAATCCTTTGCCTACTTATCAACGTCCTTGGACTACAGAGGTAACAATATCTTGCATTTGGCTGGATATAGAGCGCAACAATACCAACTCGATCTTGTTTCTAGTGCAGTTCTACAGATGCAGCGTGAATTGCAGTGGTTTCAGGTAAATAATTGCTAACTGGGCCACAAGAAACTTGTAGCTTAATTTCTGTTCCAAAGCCGTACTATAATTTATTGAATTTGTTAAACACTCTTACAAACAGGCTGAAGATTGTTACACAAAGGATGATTGAATTGAACATGAAACTAATACTACTAGCACTCTAATTCAAAATGCACTTGATTTAATATAGGAAGTGGAAAGGCTTGTGCTACCTCAACATAAAAAACAGAAGAATGCGGAAGGGATGACGCCTTTCCAACTATTTCAAAAGGAGCACAGGGAGATGGAGTTATACGAAGGGCAATGGATGATTGGCATGGCAAATTCATGTACAGTTGGAACAACAATCATTGGTACAATAGCATTTGCAGCAGCCATCACAGTACCGGGAGGTAATAAAGGTGACGGAACCCCAATGTTCTCTGGTGGAGCAGCCTTTATTATATTTGCAATATCAAATGCACTCGCATTATTCTCATCTATTTGCACCTTGTTGATATTCTTATCCATCCTCACCTCGCGCTATGCAACCATTGATTATCTATATTCTTTGCCAAATAGATTAATAATGGGTGTGGTTGCCCTTTTATTTTCTTTAACATCCATGATTATATCTTTCAGTGCAACACTCTATCTTGTTTTCGCCCAGAATAACAATCGGATTCTTATTCCAATCGTCGGATTGGCTCTTCTACCAATGACCTTAATTGTTATGCTACAATTTCCTCTCCTCCTAAATATGATGCAATCCACATATGTAATTATACTATTTGTAATCCGAATACAAGCCTAGTTTGGCTTTTGTGATCCAATGGTAGTTAGTCTATACAAAGGAAGCTTCAAATTAAAAGTCTCTGTGATGAGAAAAGTTGTAGAGGTGCAAAAGGACAGTGGTGTCCAATATAGTTGGGCTTCTTTGTACAAAGAGTTCTTTTGTAATCAGTAAAGTATTAAATTTAAATAGAGTCTGCAATAACAATTGGGATTGGACGTGGATTAATTAGGCCACTAGATTAGGTGATAGAGGTTGAACCACATAAAAATTTTGGTGTGATTTTTATTTTGTCATCTTTCTTATTTTGCATTTTTTCTTCATCATATTTTGTTATGCTCCTCACTTGAATTTATACTAATCCAAACACATAAGCAGACAAAGTATAGAATCTGAGGAATAACTTAAGTTGAAGCAAACATACATACCTGTCTGATTTAATATCCGATATTCCAGTCAAATTCAGTTTCTACAAAGGTAAAAGATATTTCAGTCAAGATTTTCTACAAAGGTAAAGGATATTATTTTCTACAAAGGTAAAGGATAATATTTAACATCAAGATTTTCTCAGAATAGTATCCGATATTCCTGTCAAATCCAGTTTCTACAAAAGTAAATGATATTATTTTATTGCAATACTCGTGTAAGACCCCAACTTATTATTAATGAAATTTAATTTTCTCTATTTATTATTTTAAAATAGTAAGGGTTGATTTGATTAATGTGGATAGTTAGGGTAAAACACATAAATACTTCAAAATAAGCAAGTGGTTATAAAATATTCATTGTTGTTTGGGGAATATTCGTTTTGGTCGTGGAATATTAAATCGCTTTGGGGAATATTAAATGCGGCACAAATTGAGCGATGTATGTGGGCCCCATAACTGAAAGCGATTGGATGAAGAAAATGACAAATATAAGTGGTTTAAAAATAACTAGGCGTAGTTATTCTGTAGATTATCTTTGTTAAAATATCCGGTGGTTAAAACACAAGTAGCTTTGCGGTATTGCACCAATTATTGATTCTTACGTGAAGAAGACACTACTCAATAATGGTTACGATAATTATTGTTCGATATTTTATTGAGTTAATAATTGTTGCGTTGATATTTTATATTCTTTGTTGTTTCAATAATTGTCATTACACAATTTTTTTCATTATCGAAGCGATAATTCATATTATCTCGAATAATATTATTAGATAACAATATTGGCAATGTCTAGAAAGTTACATGTCAAGGAGGTTTGGTCACCTAATTGCGCGCCAAAGAAGAAGAAATTCTTATTGGAAAGCCCCTCTTTCTGAGGAACTGCACGGTTGTCGATATTGTGATTACTGTAATATTATTTGTGAATAATTAATTATTGATTCATATGATGAGGAAAATATTGATTTTATGTGGATATAGATGGAGAAAATTTTTAATGTGACAATTGTTGAAAATTGAAATTTTATCTTTTTCTGATAAAATAATTCATTTAAATATATTATTATATTTTAATAATATAATAATGGTGATATTTTTACAACGAATGTGGGATATATGAGTATACGAGGAGGAATAGTATTTTTGTTGCAATAAATGTTTAAAACATGTTAAACATGTCGGTGGACCCCATTTATTGACTGAAATTTGATTATAGCACAATAAAATCGCTTCGCTTGTGGATTTCGGTCAATTTCTATTTGGAATTTGGAAAACTTTTCTTACGCAAAGTTGTAGAGAATTGAATTTCCTATAAAAAGACGCGAGATTCGAATTTTTTCTGATGAAAGGGTATTTATTATGAATTATTGAAGTTCAAAGCTCAAAATAATTGATTTTGGAAGTTTAAAATATTTTAAATAATAAAACGCGTTTTTGTTTGTTTTGTGGGCTACAACATGTGCATAATGAGCTGAGATCAGATCTAGGAAGGTGGGCGTAGAAATCTTAATATATATATATATATAATATTATATTAAATTTTACGCTTTTGGTGTTCTAAGCATTTTCCTATAAATAGGGTGCTTAGGTTAGAATTGAAAATCACACCGAAATCAAGTTTTCTCTCTCTATATTATCGGCGTATTCTTGTGAGCATTTTGAGTATACTTTGAGTATTGTTAGATTGAGTGCAAGTTTCCTTGAAAGACTATACCCGGTATTCCAAACTAGAAGTCTTAATCTTTTGAGGTAAGGGATGTTATTTTCTTCTCAAATGATATTATTTCTTCAATATCATTATCTTTGAAATATTGGTTGAAACTTTTTATCAAATTTGGAACTTTTTCATGTCTGGGGTTACTATTCATGAGTTACTTATTCACAAGTTACTATTCATGAGTTCTTATTCACGAGTTACTTATTCACGAGTACTATTCATAAAGCGTGAAGATGTTTTTTGGGAAATTTCTATCTTTTGGTGTCGGAGTTACTATTCACGTATACGGCACTATTCACCGAAAAATAAAATTTCTTCTTTTTGTCCAAAATATCTATTCTGGATACTAGCTTTGATTGTATCAATGTTTTGATCATTCTTGAATTTTACACCACTATGATTATTTTGGAGATATTTTTGAGCATGGATAAAACAAAGTACGAATCTTTAATCCTTAATCCTTGTCATTTTGTTTCACTGGATTCGTTTCTTTAAAAATATTTTTCATCATCCTCAGTCTTAAATGATGATATTATTGAATATCTTTGGCCTATAGTGCAAAGATGAATGATTTCTGAAGAATATCTTTGGTAGTAATGCAAAGATGAACAGTGTTTAGATGAACATGACCAATCGATGAATATCTTTGGCTGTAGTGCAAAGATGAATATTTGATTCCGATGATGTATATTGATTGATGTTACGAGGGATAAAAGATAGATGATGAACTTTTAAATTCATACATGTAGAAGATAGTAGTTTGCATTCTCTACTTAACTCTTCTAATGAATTATTATTTCATTGCTGAATATTGATTTAAAATTTGTTGTCTATTGTATTCTATTAGATTTTTCCTGTTGAAGACTAACGGTAATTTGTTGTATATTATCTTAGTCATAATATTCTTTCTTGGGCTAGTTGAGCTCACCCTTTTCCTTTTGTTCCATTTTTCTTCTCGGGAGGCGAGAATATAAGCGATGCAGTCCTGGGTATATGGAATGAAGGTTCTAGAGAGAGTTGTTTAGTAGTCCTCACCATTTTGTAAAATAATGTATCAATAAATGTGATGAGGATTTATTTGAGTATAGATATTGTCTAGAAGATAATATTTTATTTAAACTCACGATTTCTTTGTTGTAATAATAAAGTTGTAGTTGTTTACATACCACGTATATGACAACTCGGAATGGGTGATGTATACCTATTTTGGGGCGTCCACGGTTGGTATCGAGCTTAGGGATATGATCTCTGGCGGAGATCGGGAATAGAACTAGGAGGAGAGACGAATAAATCCTTCGCTAGTGTGTCCTACCTAAGCTTATTTGTTAGTTGGTCAAGATATAGGGATATTATGTGATATATTGATTTCCTTAATTAACCCTTGTTTTATGACGATGTTTGAGAATGTCGAATCGAGAATATTAACAATGGAAATGAGGCCGTGTGAGACGCTTTGTACTCACCAACGAGGAGAGCGTCAACAACAGCAGTGGCGATGTTCCTCCTGTGAACAACACCACCGAAAGCGAGATGATGAACGAGGGAATGTTTAGAAGTTTTTTGCGGTTCATGCAAAAATCGACGAGGAGACTCGTGTTCAAAATACGAGGAGGAAATGATAGCAATTCACGGGTTGTCACACATGGCAAGATTCAAAGAGTTGGGACCACGAATTTAAGGAAAGCGGATCCGATCATGGCGGAAACATGGGTCAAGCAAATTACCAAGATATTCGATGTCTTGGGATGCACGGAGAAACGAAGGTTCCATTCTCCACCTTTATGTTTCGTGGCGAAGCGGACCTCTTTGTGGGAGTCGTGAAGCGTACCCATCCAAATGCCCTTTTCGGCATGTCTTGGGAGACGTTTGAAACTATTTAATGACAAATACTTTCACGAAAGTGTTCGTCGTATGAAGGAAGTGGAGTTTATTAGGCTGAAGCGAGAACAACATGACGGTGTCTCAATGACGAGGCAAAGTTTGCAGAGTTATCTAGGTTTGCACCTCATTTGGTGGAGAATGAGGAACGTGTGACGCGGATGTTTCTTAGAGGTTTGAAACTTGGCGTATATGTCAAGATCTCATTTCTCATAAATTTTCTCTCTGATTCCGGATGTTATAAGCAGGCTCAATTATTAGAAATGAGATAACGAGTACGGTCAACTGAGGACCACAACCAGGGATCGTGCATCTGAGATAGCGATCAATGTAATAATGATAACCAACGGAGAAAGAAATTGACGGACAAAATGGTAACCACTCTGGTGGTAATCATGGCCATGAAAATAGAAGAAGCGAGTCGGGAGGAGATTTTAAAAAGAGGAGATTTAACAATGACCATGTGAAGATGATGGTCTTACAAGAATCGGTTCTAAGGGAGGAGAACGACCACCCGTTACATATATTACAAATGCGAAAAGAGGGACATATCGATCAAACCGCCTGACAATTCAAGGTATGCTATAATTGTGGAAAGGAAGGACATATCGCTCGAGATTGTGCGATGAATGAAACCTAGTTCAATGGGGACGGTGACTCAAAAGACTTTCCCGAAAAGTCAAAGTCAACGATTCCGGAAGAAGCGTTTGTTGTGATCGGTCATAATGCGAGAACCCAAACGAGGTGATCACGGTAAGCTATTTATAAATTCTTGCGAAGTTTATACCTTACTTGATCTTAAGTGCTACCCATTCATTTATCTCTCTGCATGTGCTCAACGTTTAAACTTGACTACGGAGAAATTAGACTTTGACCTATCTGTGGAAACTCCGTTAGGAGAAACTTTCATCACATCCATCGCTTTATAAATCTTGTTTGATTCAAGTTGGCACCATTACCTTACCTGTTGACCTTATCTCTTTAAAGATACTTGCTTTTGATATGATTTTAGGGATTGATTGGTTAACTACTCATCATGCCAAAATTGATTGTTTTAAATGGGTTGTTAGTTTTCATATTCCTAACCAACCTGTTGTATGCGAATTCAAGCAACTAAACCATTAAAATCAATCAACGTCATATCTAATCATAAAGCTATTCGTTTATTGAAAAGCGGATGTCAAGCTTTCTTAGCCCATGTTATGGATTTGAATAAAGACACGTCAAATTTGAATAATATTCTGTTGTTATTGACTTTCCGACGTATTTCTGAAGAACTTCCGGTCTACCCCGAGCGTGAAGTTGAATTCTTTATTGATCTTGAACTTTGATACAAAGCCCATTTCTAAAACCCCATATCGAATGGCTCCTATTGAACTTGAGAGTTAAAGGTCCAACTACGAGAATTGTTGGACATCGGTTTCATTAAATCTAGTACATCTCCTTGGGGTGCTCTGTTTTATTTGTAAAGAAGAAAAAGATGGGAGTATGCGACTTTGTATTAACTATCGAGAATTGAACCATGTCACCATCAAGAATAAGTATCCTCTACCTCGTATTGATGACTTGTTTGACCCGATTGCAAGGGCACAATTCTTTTCAAAATCGATCTTAGATTACGGATATCATCAAATGAAGATTAGAACCGAGGATATTCCAAAGACGCGCTTTTAGAACTCGATGCGGGCATTATGAATTCTTAGTCATGTCTTTCGGATGACTAATGCTCCTACGACTTTCATGGATATGATGAACCGAGTATTCAAGGAATATTTGGATCGGTTTGTTGTTGTCTTTTATTGATGACATCCTTATATATTCCAAAAGTCGTGAAGATCATGAGCACCATTTGAAGTTGGTACTCCAAAGGCTTCGTGAAAACAAACTATATGCCAAATTAAAGAAATGCAAGTTACGGCTTGAGGAAGTAGCATTCCTTGGGCACGTGGTGTCGAAACATGGAGTATCTGTTGATCCGTGAAGATTGAAGCAATCTGAGTTAGAAGCAACCAAAATTCGGTGATCAAGTACGTAGCTTTTGGGCTTATTGGTTATTATCGGAGATTCGTGGAAGGGTTTTCTCGAATCGCTACTCTATTAACTCAACTAACTCTGAAGGATACAAAATTCGTTTGGAGCGAAGAATGCGAGAAAAGTTTCCAAGAGCTTAAGAGGAGACTTATTTATTTTGTTCTAACAATACCATCCGGTTCGGATGGATTTGTTATCTCTGGCGATGCTTGAGCAAAGGGTTAGGATGTGTTCTCATGCAACGTGGAAAAGTCATAGCCTATGCCTCATGACAACTTAAAAGAGTATGAGAGGAATTATCCTACTCATGATCTAGAGTTAGCGTGATCGTTTTCATGGCTTAAAGATATGGAGGCACTATCTATATGGGGAGAAAGTGGAGATATATTCGGACCATAAAAAGCCTTAAATATTTCTTCACTCAAAAAGAACTCAACATCGCGGCGGCGACGTTGGCTCGAGCTATTGAAAGACTACGACCACACTATTCAATACCATCCCGGAAAAGCGAGCGTGGTAGCCGACGCGTTGAGTAGAAGATCATACGCAGAACAAGTGCGATGATGTCAAGTATCTGTAGAGCCAACTTTAATAGAAAAAGTTAAGGTTGCTCGAAACCCCAGAGCTTGATCGATGCGTATGAAGAAGAAAGTACAAGAAGGAGTTATTCCTAAGCGAGAATTGATGAAGAAGGAATACTTGAGTCCACTCTAGACTTTGTGTTCTAACGACTCGATTTGAAGTACAAGATTATGATGGAGGCACACAATACACCATTTGCAATCCATCTTGGAAGTACTAAAATGTATCGTGATCTTGACATACATTTTGGTGGAACAATATGAAGAGAGAGATTGCAAAGTTTATCTCGATGTGTTTAACTTGTCAACGTGTAAAAGGCGAACAGCATCTAGTACCTAAGGGTCCGTTGCAACCACTTGAGATTCCGAAATGGAAGTGGGAACACATTACCATGGATTTAGTTCTGGTCTTCCTACGGTTTCTCGTGGCATCAATGCTTATTTGGGTTATTGTTGATAGATTAACCAAGTCTCGCTCATTTCTTGCCGACATGGAGACTTATTCACTTGAACGTCTTGCTAGTATGTGCGTGAATGAGATTGTGAGGTTGCATGGCATGCTGTATCCATAGTTTCGGATCGTGACCCAAGATTCACTTCAAGATTTTGGGTTAGCTTGCAAAAAGCTATGGGCACGCAGTTCTGATTCGATTCGGCATACCATCCTCAAACAGACGGACAATCGAAAAGGACTATTCAAACTCTTGAAGATTTATTAAGACTCGTGTCCTAGACTTCAGGGCGGTTAGGATAAGTATTTACCATTGGTGGAATTCTCCTACAACAACAGCTTATCGAGCAAGTATAGGTGTAGCTCCATTTGAAGCATTATATGGACGAAAGTGTCGCTCTCCAAGATATGTTGGGACGAGGTGGGTGAAGCAACACTTGTTGGGACCCGAGAGTTGAATGCGTATGACTACGGAAAAGATCCAAATGATTCGACAACGATATACAAAAGGCACAAGATCGACAAAAGAGTTATGCGGATCTTCATCGAAAGGGCGTGGAATTTAGTGTGGGGATCATGTATTATTGCGAGTTGCTCCATGGAAGGGAGTTACAAGATTTGGGAAGAGAGAGGAAAGCTCAATCCACGATTTATTGGTCCATTTCAAATTCTTGACCGTAGTAGAAATGTAGCCTATAGACTCGCGTTACCTCCGAGTATGTCTCGTGTTCATAATGTGTTTCACATATCTCATACTTAAATAAATATGTGAAAGACCCGAACCACGTTATAGAATTAGAACAGACGAGATAGCCAAAGACTTAACGTATGAGGAGGTACTGTCAAGATTTTGGATAGGAAGGAGCATGTCCCCTACGCTGAAAAGGTCATACCACAAGTTAAAGTTTTGTGGAGGAATCATGCTTATAGAGGAAATGACACGGGGATTGGAAGCGGAAATGAAAGCGAGGTATCCTCACCTTTTGAAACACCGAGTCACGTCATCAATTTCGAGGACGAAATTTCATAAGGAGGGAGGTTGTAAGACCCCAACTTATTATTAATGAAATTTAATTTTCTCTATTTATTATTTTAAAATAGTAAGGGTTGATTTGATTAATGTGGATAGTTAGGGGGTAAAATACATAAATACTTCAAAATAAGCAAGTGGTTATAAAATATTCATTGTTGTCGGGGAATATTAGTTTGGTCGTGGAATATTAAATCTTGTCGGGGAATATTAAATGCGACCAGTAGCGACCGTGTGTGGGCCCATAACTTGAAAGCGATTGGATGAAGAAAACGACAAATATAAGTGGTTTAAAAATAACGGCGTGGTTATTCACAATTATCTTGTTAAAATACCGGTTGGTTAAAACACGCAAGTATTGCACCAATTATTGATTCTTACGTGAAGAAGCACTACTCAATAATGGTTACGATAATTCTTATTCGATATTTTATTGAGTTAATAATTGTTGCGTTGATATTTTATATTCATTGTTGTTTCAATAATTGTCATTACACAAGATTTTTCATTATCGAAGCAAAAATTCATATTATCTGAATAATATTATTAGATAACATTATTGGCAATGTCTAGAAAGTTCGTCTAAGGAGAGGTTTGGTCACCTAATTGCGGCGCCAGATGAAGAAATTCTTATTGAAAGCCCTCTTTCCTGGAACTACACAGTTGTCGATATTGTGATTACGTAATATTATTTGTGAATAATTAATTATTGATTCATATGATGAGGAAAATATTGATTTTATGTGGATATAGATGGAGAAAATTTTTAATGTGACAATTGTTGAAAATTGAAATTTTATCTTTTTACGATAAAATAATTCATTTAAATATATTATTATATTTTAATAATATAATAATGGTGATATTTTTACAACGAATGTGGGATATATGAGTATCTGAGGAGGAAGAGTATTTTTGTTGCAATAAATGTTTAAAACATGTTAAACATGTCGGTGGACCCCATTTATTGATCGAAATTTGATTATAACTTTTGTAAAATCGCCCGCAAGCTTGTGGATTTCGGTCAATTTCTATTTGGAATTTGGAAAATCTTTCTTACGCAAAGTTGTAGAAATTGAATTTCCTATAAAAACTCGTGAGATTCAATTTTCTGATGAAAGAGCTATTTATTATGAATTATTGAAGTTCAAAAGTTCAAAATAATTGATTTTTGGAAGTTTAAAATATTTTAAATAATAAAAACATTTTTGTTTGTTTTGTGGGCTACAACATGTGCATAATGAGCTGAGATCAGATCTAGGAAGGTGGGCGTAGAAATCTTAATATATATATTAATATTATATTAAATTTTACGCTTTGGTGTTCTAAAGATTTTCCTATAAATAGGGTCTTGGGTTAGAATTGAAAATCACACCGAAACTGAAGTTTTCTCTCTATATTATCGGCGTATTCTTGTGAGCATTTTGAGTATACTTTGAGTATTGTTAGGCGGTCTGCAAGTTCCTTCAAAGACTATACCGTATTCCAAATAGAAGTACTTAATCTTTCGAGGTAAAGGATGTTATTTTCTTCTCGAAATGATATTATTTCTTCAATATCATTATCTTTGAAATATTGGTTGAAACTTTTTATCAAATTTAGAACTTTTTCATGTCGGGGTTACTATTCATGAGTTACTATTCACGATTACTATTCATGAGTTACTATTCACGAATCTTATTCAAGCTGAAGCGTGAAGATGTTTTTGGGAAATTTCTATCTTTTGGTGTCGGAGTTACTATTCACGTATACGGCACTATTCACCGAAAAATAAAATTTCTTCTTTTTGTCCAAAATATCTATTCTGGATACTAGCTTTGATTGTATCCATGTTTTGATCATTCTTGAATTTTACACCACTATGATTATTTTTGAGGTATTTTTGAACATGGATAAAACAAAGTACGAATCTTTAATCCTTAATCCTTGTCATTTTGTTTCACTGGATTCGTTTCTTTAAAAATATTTTTCATCATCCTCAGTCTTAAATGATGATATTATTGAATATCTTTGGCCTGTAGTGCAAAGATGAATGATTTCTGAAGAATATCTTTGGTCGTAGTCTGAAGATGAGCAGTGTTTAGATGAACATGACCAATCGATGAATATCTTTGGCTGTAGTGCAAAGATGAATATTTGATTCGGATGTATATTGATTGATGTTACAGGGGGATAAAAGATAGAGCGATGAACTTTTAAATTCATACATAGAAGATAGTAGTTTGCATTCTCTACTTAACTCTTCTAATGAATTATTATTTCATTGCGAATATTGATTTAAAATTTGTTGTCTATTGTATTCTATTAGATTTTCCTTGTTGAAGACTAACGGTAATTTGTTGTATATTATCTTAGTCATAATATTCTTTCTTGGGCTAGTTGAGCTCACCCTTTTCCTTTTTGTTCCATTTTTCTTCTCGGGAGGCGAGAATATAGCGAGTGCAGTCGGGGTATGGAATGAAGGTTCTAGAGAGAGTTGTTTAGTAGTCCTCACAATTTTTGTAAAATAATGTATTAATAAATGTGATGAGGATTTATTTGAGTATAGATATTATCTAGAAGATAATATTTGTATTTAAACTCACGCTTTCTTTGTTGTAATAATAAAGTTGTAGTTGTTTTACATACCATGTATTGACAACTTCGGAATGGGTGATGTATACCTATTTTGGGGGCGTCACAACTCGTAAAAAATATTATTTTCTTTCATACTCCATATTATGGATGAGATATTATTTTATTTTATATTCTTAAATTTAAACTTACTATGGTAAGTATTGCTTCTATAATTCCTGAAATTAGTAGAATATCCCTGAAATTTGCGTTTCATCTAGTATCGTTTCACAAGGATATTTTTTTTGAACATTCTTGTTAAATTTTAATCTTTTCATGTCGGGTTACTATTCACTGGGTACTATTCATGAAGTACTATTCACCCAGGTACTATTCATGACAAAAATTGATTTCTTTTCTGTCCGAATTATTTTTACATGAATATTATTCTTGAATTTTACTCAACAAAGCAGTTATCATGTTTATAATTTGGATATTCTTAAACTCTGGATAAATTGAATTATAAATCTTTAATATTTATCCTTGATCTCGTTTGATTGAATTCTTATATCATTGTCATCATCCTCATGCTTATATTGTGATGAAAGTCATTTTTGGCCCGTAGTGTATAGATGGACTGTTGATTGATATGGTTATAACCTGGAATTATGTATCGGTATAATCATGACCTATTATGTTACAAATGATGTGATAAAAGTCCTCATTGGCCCATAGTGCATGATGGACGTTGTTGGCATGATCATGACCATTGGTGATAATAACGAATATCCTTGGCCTGTACTGCATGGATGATTCGTGGATGTGATAATAATGAATATCTTTGGCCCGTAGTGCATGGATAATTTAGTGATGTGGATTATTTATTGAGCTGAGTCTCATCGATAAAATTGATGATAAAATTTTAAATCATAGAAAATAGTAGATATCATGCTCTACTTGACTCTTCTAATGGGTTGTTTGTTCCGCTGTAGTTAAACTTGTTGTCAATTGTATTCAATCAGTTTAACACTGTTGAATGCTAACGATAATTTATTTTGTATTATCTTATTCATAATTAATATTCTTTACTGGGCTAGTTGAGCTCACCATTTTCTTTCATTGTTCTATTCAGGAAATGAGAATATAGCTGAAATTAGTCGGGGAATGGAGTGACGGTCCAGATGTCTGCTTTAGTAGTCTTCACTATTCTGTAAAATAGTGTAATAATAATTATAATGAGGATTTCATTTGATTTTGGATATTGTCTAAGAGACAATATTTGTGTTAAAACTTTCACCTTATGTTACACGACAGTTGTATAATTAAGTTTGTATTTGTATTCTGTACCATGTATTTGGCGACTCAGAATGTGTGATGTATACCTATTTTGGGTGCGTAACAACTAGTTTCTTTTTTTGAGGTGATAAAACAAACACTTCTGTTTTTAATTCCCTATTGTTATATGAGAATGCTTGTTATGTAATTTACTTCTGTAGTTCTGTTAATCTGGATAGGTTATTGTTAGAATTAAGATCACACACATGCACATGACAATAGAGAATTAACACATAGAGATTTATGTGGTTCCTCAATTTGGGTACTCCACAGGCGACTTGTTGTTTTATTGATGATTTCATGTTACATAGGGCTTTACAATAGATAGTATTTATAACCACTAATCTTATTCCAACCCTACTTCACATTATGGCTCAAATATCCATAATGTCCTTCCAAAAAACAAACCATTAAACTTCGGTTTTGTCAACATACCGCTACCGCTTCAAGTCATTATTATGCGTGCCTCACGCCACACACAGTAAGTTGCGATCGATCTTGGCGCCTTCGTGCCACCCAATCTTACCACCAGCAAGACCCGCGCCATACATATAAAACTCCCCCGTATCCTTCTCCCCCGCTACCTTCGGTTCAACCTTGATGGGCTAGTGCGTCGCGTCGCTCCGCACTAGTATTTTTTAGTAGATTCTATGTTTTGAGTCACAAGTCCCAACGGTTATGAACTGTGTTTTTGAGTTCCTTTATTTCACTCTCTCATTCTATCCTGTCATTTGAGGGATCTCTTGCTAGTTCAATTGCCTTGTTTACTGTACAATGTCATAATTTCTTGGCTGAATCAACTTCTTATAAGAACAATATAATATTATTACCGGAATTCTTAGTTGCTCCTATTGGTGTATATAAGAATTTTTCCCTTGGTTAATCTTAATCTTGGTCTTGTCTTGTTGGTCAGCATCATTAAGTTCTTAAATATTTTCAGATTTGTGTATCAGGTAGAACTTTGATTTTGTCTTTTCATACAAAGAATCCGTAGTCTATCTCTATAATTTTGCAATGGTGATCCTTCATTTGAGTGGTTTGGTTACTTATTGTCTAGTTTTCGTATTTGAGTATTTTGATGCTCAGTTGGGCCCTCTCTTTGTGTAACGACCCCAAAATAGGTCCATTCCATCCAACCCATTCTGAGTCGCCAAATACATGGTACAGAAAACAACTACAACTTTATTACAACAATTGTCGTGCAAAATATAACAACACATATGCTGTGAGTTTGGATACAAATATATATCAACTGTGACTCATGTCCCAACCGTGGACAGCACCTCATAATGACACCTTACATAAAGGTATAGTCAAAATTGTTTTAGAAATTAGAATCTTTGGGAAGTGCTCAAGGAAACCTTTGTACATGGGAGGCAATGCTTCTAGGTTATTATAGATATCATATGCCCACAGAATTATCCTTGGTTGACCCAATAGACCCCAAAGAAAAATGAGAAGATTACTATCATATTCTTTCCAATGGTGAGTCTTCTCTTGCCATATTATTATCTCCACTATCTCTAATTGGGAATTACACTCCAAACAAACACCAAGATTATATAGGTAGTGCTTGTAAATATACTCAGCAAGTGAATGAGCACAACCCTGTCTTATGATGACACGAGGTTGTATGTCATTAGACATCTTGTATGATAGTGGCAAAACACCCTTCCAAGTTAAATTCACCTCACCCTCAACATCTATAGACCACCGCTTCATTCCTTGTTATCCCAAACTTGACCCGACTACACTTTTATTATCTGAAAGGAATTGTGAAGCAAAAGGGTGAGTACAACTAGCTCAGTAAAGAATATCATGAATAAAGATAAATAAATTATCAATAGCTTTCAACAGTAATAAATCAGAGATTTAGAACATATGGCAGATGATAAAACTTTTCAACCATAGTTGTAGCGGAACGAGCAATCCATTAGAAGAGTCAAATAGACCATAAAATCTATTATCTTCTCCATGTTAAAAGTCCACCAACAATGTTGTATCCATGTAACATCAATCAACAATTCCTGTCCACAATCACGTGTATAACTCATAATCGTAATTGTAGTTCTAAATTCCTTTTCTCATCCAGGACAAAGATAATTTTCATCACCTGAAACATCAAAGATCATGGTTATACCAAATCACAGTTCATGTTCATAATCATACTAATAAATTCATCTTTGCACTACGGGCCAAAGATATTCATCAACAGACCATCTTTGCACTACATACCAAAGATATTCATCAATAATTCATCTTTGCACTACAGGCCAAAGATATTCATCAATAAGTCATCTTTGCACTACAGACCAAAAATATTCAACAACAAGTCATCTTTGCACTACAGGCCAAAGATTTTCAACAACAGATCATCTTTGCACTACGGGACAAAGATATTCATATCTCAAAGAAATACATAATCATTTCAGAATTTATATAAACAATAATTATAACCATGTTGATCAATTCACCTTTGCACTTAAGCTAAAGATATTCAATTATAAATTCAATGGTCAAATGATCATACCAATCCACATTTCAACTTTTCACTACTGGCCAAAGAGAACCCTAGTCATGATCATACCAATAATCTACCCATCTTTACACTCCAGTGAAAGAGAATTTCAACATCAGGGTTATAAAAATGTTATATATGATAATAAAATCAATATAATCAATACATAGTTTTAATCTCCAGAGTAATATTCATAAATCAACTATAATTTGGTTAGAAAAAAGAAACCAATTTTGTAGTGAATAGTACCCGTGAATAGTAACTCGTGAATAGTAACTCATAAATAGTAACTCATGAATAGTAATCCCGACATGAAAAAGTTCCAAATTTGATAAAAAGTTCAAACCAATATTTTAACATAATGATATTGAAGAAATAATATCACTTACGAAGAAAATAACATCCCTTTCAATCCCTTAAAATTCCTTACTATCTCTTACCTCAAAAGAAGCGATTTCTTACATTTCGAATAACTTATCGAATCGAACTTGCAGACCAGAACTTAGCAACACTCAAGATATCAAAATACTCACATGAATACACTCGATAATATAGAGAGAGAAATAGAGAGAAAACTTATGAATTCTGGTGTGATTTTCAATTCTAACCTAAGCACCCTATTTATAAAAAAATGCATAGAACACCAAAGAAGAAAATTTAATAAAATATTAATATTATTTATTAAATTTCCTACACACATCAAAGATATCTGAATTCAGCATCCAATAATGACAAAAACAAAAAAAAACATTTTTTGTTTTTAAAAATAATTAAAACTTTCAAAAATCAATTATTCTGGAATTTCAGAACTTCAATAATTCATAATAAATAGCCCTTTTGTCAGAAAATTCAAATCTCGCAAATTTTTATAGGAAATTCCATTATCTGCAACTTTACAGAAGAAAGTTTTTCCAAATTCCAAACAGAAATTGACCGAAATCCACATAAGGACGATTTTACAGGCTATAATCAAATTTCAGTCAAGAAATGGGGTCCACCGACACACAAAACATGTGTTAATCATTTAATACAACAAAAATACTCTTCCTCCTCATATACTCATATATCACACATTCATTGTAAAAATATCATCATTATTATATTATAATAATATAATAAAATATTATTTTATTAGAAAAGATAAAATATCAATTTTCAACAATTGTCACTTTAAAAATTTTCTCCATCTATATCCACATAAAATAAAAATTTTCTCATCATATAAATCAATAATTAATTATTCACAAATAATATTACAAAATCACAATATTGACAACTGCATAGCCTTCTAGGAAACATGGGGCTTTCCAATAAGAATTTCTCCTTACTGGCGCGCAATTAGGTGACCAAACCTCTCCTTAGAAAGAACTTTCTAGACATTGCCAATAATGTTATCTAATAATATTATTCAGATAATATGAATTATTGCTCCGATAATGGAAAATACTGTGAAGTGACAATTATTGCAACAACAGTAATATAAAATATCAACGCAGCAATTATTGAATCAATAAAATAAAATATTGAATAATAATTACTCGTAACAATTATTGAGTAGTGCCTTCTTACGTAAGAATCAATAATTGGTGCAATACTGCGTGTCTTCTTGTGCAACAACGCGTATTATTCTGAGTGTTTTAACCATCGGGTATTCCAACAAAGTGTTAATTGAGTAACAACTACTGCCAATATTTATAAAAACTCCCTTTTGTCATTTTCTTCATCCAATGTTATTCTACGTTATGGGGCACACCAATGGTTCATGGCTGTCGCATGAATATTCCCGATAGAAAGAATATTCCACGACCAAACGAATATTCCCAAACGAAAAGAATATTTTATAACCACTTGCATATTTTGAAAAAAATTATATATATCACCCTTAACTTTAACTTTTTATCAATTTAACCATTTACTAAATAGAAAAATTAAATACTTTTATTTCATAAAATTTGGGGTCTTACAATCTTCCCTCCTTATGAAATTTCGTCCCCGAAATTTACGTACCTGGTATTTCAAGAGTTGAGAATACCTTGCTTTCA
The DNA here is from genome assembly GCA_020205615.1 of Panax quinquefolius. Taxonomy (NCBI): domain Eukaryota; kingdom Viridiplantae; phylum Streptophyta; class Magnoliopsida; order Apiales; family Araliaceae; genus Panax; species Panax quinquefolius. The sequence goes on from CM035151.1 coordinate 27,848,288, forward strand.
TTTCATATTCCATCTTCCCTGTCCTCATGATTTCTCTATTGATAATCTCCTGTATTTCAGATATCATTCTAGAATACAGCTTCAAAACAAGGGTTAATTGAACAAATTAACATATCACATAATATCCCCATATTATGACTGACCAACAAATAAGCTTAGGTAGGACACACTAGTGAAGGATTTACTCATCTCTCCTCTCCTAGTTCTATTCCTCGATCTCCGCTAGAGATCATATTCCTAAGCTCGATACCAACTGTGACGACCCCAAAATAGGTCCATTCCATCCAACCCATTCTGAGTCGCCAAATACATGGTACAGAAAACAACTACTACTTTATTACAACAATTGTCGTGCAAAATACAACAACACATATGCTGTGAGTTTGGATACAAATATATATCAACTGTGACTCATGTCCCAACCGTGGACAACACCTCATAATGACACCTTACATAAAGGTATAGTCGAAAACTGTTTTAGAAATTAGAATCTTTGGGAAGTGCTCAAGGAAACCTTTGTACATGGGAGGCCGTGCTTCTAGGTTATTATAGATATCATATGCCCACAGAATTATCCTTGGTTGACCCAATAGACCCCAAAGAAAAATGAGAAGATTACTATCATATTCTTCCCAATGGTGAGTCTTCTCTTGCCATATTATTATCTCCACTATCTTTAATTGGGAATTACACTCCAAACAAACACCAAGATTATATAGGTAGTGCTTGTAAATATACTTAGCAAGTGAATGAGCACAACCTTGTCTTATGATGACACGAGGTTGTATGTCATTAGACATCTTGTATGATAGTGGCAAAACACCCTTCCAAGTTAAATTCACCTCACCCTCAACATCTATAGACCACCGTTCTATTCCCTTGTTATCCCCTCAATGACCCAAATGACCCACTTTTTTATTATCCGAAAGGAATTGTGAAGCAAAAGGGTGAGCCTGACTAGCTTCGATAAAGAATATCATGACTAAAGATAAATAAATTATCAATAGCTTTCAACAATAATAAATCGAGATTTAGAACATATGGCGAGATGATAAAACTTTTCAACCATAGTTGTAATGGAACGAAGCGATCCATTAGAAGAGTCAAATAGACCATAAAATCTATTATCTTTTCCATGTTAAAAAGTCCACCAACAATGTTGTATCCTGTAACATCAATCAACAATTCACATCCACAATCACGTGTATAACTTCATAATCGTAATTGTAGTTCTAAATTCCTTTTCCATCCGGGACAAAGATAATTTTCATAACACAAACATCAAAGATCATGGTTATACCAAATCACAGTTCATGTTCATAATCATACTAATAAATTCATCTTTGCACTACGGGCCAAAGATATTCATCAACAAGTCATCTTTGCACTACAGACCAAAAATATTCAACAACAAGTCATCTTTGCACTACGGGCCAAAGATTTTCAACAACAGATCATCTTTACACTACGGGCCAAAAATATTTATATCTCAAAGAAATACATAATCATTTCAGAATTTATATAAACAATAATTATAACCATGTTGATCAATTCACCTTTGCACTTAAGCTAAAGATATTCAATTATAAATTCAATGGTCATGATCATACCAGTCACAATTCAACTTTTCACTACTGGCCAAAGAGAACCCTAGTCATGATCATACCAATAATCTACCCATCTTTACAATCCAGTGAAAGAGAATTTCAACATCAGGGTTATAAAAATGTTATATATGATAATAAAATCAATATAATCAATACATAGTTTTAATCTCCAGAGTAATATTCATAAATCAACTATAATTTGGTTAGAAAAAAAAACCAATTTTGTAGTGAATAGTACCGTGAATAAGTAACTAGTAACGTGAATAGTAACTCATAAATAGTAACTCATGAATAGTAACCTAATATAGTAACCATGAAAAAAAATTTCAAATTTGATAAAAATTTCAAACCAATATTTTAACATAATGATATTGAAGAAATAATATCACTTACGAAGAAAATAACATCCCTTTCAATCCCTTAAAATTCCTTACTATCTCTTACCTCAAAAGAGCAGTACTTCTGACTGGAATAACGCTGAACGAACTTGCACCGTATAGCAACACTCAAGATATCAAAATACTCACAAGAATACACTCGATAATATAGAGAGAGAAATAGATAGAAAACTTATGAATTCTGGTGTGATTTTCAATTCTAACCTAAGCACCCTATTTATAAGAAAATGCTTAGAACACCAAAGCAGAAAATTTAATAAAATATTAATATTATTTATTAAATTTCCTACGCACATCAAAGATATCTGAATTCAGCATCCAATAATGACAAAAACAAAAAAAAAACGTTTTTTGTTATTAAAAATAATTAAAACTTTCAAAAATCAATTATTCTAGAATTTCAGAACTTCAATAATTCATAATAAATAGCCCTTTTGTCAGAAAATTCGAATCTCGCGAATTTTTATAGGAAATTCCATTATCTGCAACTTTACAGAAGAAAGTTTTTCCAAATTCCAAACACAAATTGACCGAAATCCACATAAGGACGATTTTACAGGCTATAATCAAATTTCAGTCAAGAAATGGGGTCCACCGACACACAAAATATGTGTTAATCATTTAATACAACAAAAATACTTTTCCTCCTCATATACTCATATATCACACATTCATTGTAAAAATATCATCATTATTATATTATAATAATATAATAAAATATTATTTTATCAGAAAAGATAAAATATCAATTTTCAACAATTGTCACTTTAAAAATTTTCTCCATCTATATCCACATAAAATAAAAATTTTCCTCATCATATAAATCAATAATTAATTATTCACAAATAATATTACAGAATCACAATATTGATGACCGGGCGGTTCTCCTGAAAGAGGGGGCTTTCCAATAAGAATTTCTCCTTCTTGGCAGCGCAATTAAGTGACCAAACCACTCCTTAGACAGAACTTTCTAGACATTGCCAATAATGTTATCTAATAATATTATTCAGGTAATATGAATTATTGCTCGATAATGGAAAATACGTGAAGTGACAATTATTAAAACAACATAATATAAAATATCAACGCAGACAATTATTGAATCAATAAAATAAAATATTGAGCGATAATAATTCTTGTAATAATTATTGAGTAATGCCTTCTTACGTAAGAATCAATAATTGGTGCAATACTGGTATCTTTATTGTGCAACAACGCCAGATTCTTGTTTTTAACCATTTGGTATTCCAACAGTGTTAGCATAACAACTTCTGGCGCCGTTATTTATAAAAACTCCCTTTTGTCATTTTCTTCATCCAACAGTTATTCTGTTATGGGGCCCACCAATGGTTGCGCCGTCGTATGAATATTCCCCAACATAAAGAATATTCCACGACCAAACGAATATTCCCCGACAGAAAGAATATTTTATAACCACTTGCATATTTTGAAAAAAATTATATATATCACCCTTAACTTTAACTTTTTATCAATTTAACCATTTACTAAATAGAAAAATTGAATACTTTTATTTCATAAAATTCGGGGTCTTACAATCTCCCCTCCTTATGAAATTTCGTCCCCGAAATTTACGTACCTGGTATTTCAAGAGTTGAGAATACCTTGCTTTCATTTCAGATTCCATCTTCCCTGTCCTCATGATTTCTCTATTGCTCATCTCCTATATTTCAGATATCATTCTAGAATACAACTTCAAAACAAGGGTTAATTGAACAAATTAACATATCACATAATATCCCCATATTATGGTGACCAACAAATAAGCTTAGGTAGGACACACTTGCGAAGGATTTACTCATCTCTCCTCCTAGTTCTATTCCCCGATCTTCGCCAGAGATCATATCCTAAGCTACGATACCAAGCTGGCGACGACCCTAAAATAGGTCCATTCCATCCAACCCATTCTCGAGTCGCCAAATACATGGTACGAAAAAACAACTACTACTTTATTACAACAATTGTCGTAAAAAAAATACAACAACACATATCTTTGTGAGTTTGGATACAAATATATATCAAGCTGTGACTCATGTCCCAACCGTGGACAACACCTCATAATGACACCTTACATAAAGGTATAGTCGAAAACTGTTTTAGAAATTAGAATCTTTGGGAAGTGCTCAAGGAAACCTTTGTACATGGGAGGCCGTGCTTCTAGGTTATTATAGATATCATATGCCCACAGAATTATCATTGGTTAACCCAATAGACCCCAAAGAAAAATGAGAAGATTACTATCATATTCTTCCCAATGGTGAGTCTTCTCTTGCCAAATTATTATCTCCACTGTCTCTAATTGGGAATTACACTCCAAACAAACACCAAGATTATATAGGTAGTGCTTGTAAATATACTTAGCAAGTGAATGAGCACAACTTGTCTTATGATGATGACGAGGTTGTATGTCATTAGACATCTTGTATGATAGTGGCAAAACACCCTTCCAAGTTAAATTCACCTCACCTCAACATCTATAGACCACCGTTATATTCCCTTGTTATCCCCGCTCAGACCCGGCTACACTTTTATTACCTTAAAGAATTGTGAAGCAAAAGGGTGAGTCTGACTAGCTTTCGATAAAGAATATTATGACTAAAGATAAATAAATTATCAATAGCTTTCAATGATAATAAATCGAGATTTAGAACATATGGCGATGATAAAACTTTTCAACCATAGTTGTAATTGAAGCGAAGCGATCCATTAGAAGAGTCAAATAGACCATAAAATCTATTATCTTCTCCATGTTAAAAGTCCACCAACAATGTTGTATCCTCAAACATCAATCAACAATTCACATCCACAATCACGTGTATAACTCATAATCGTAATTGTAGTTCTAAATTCCTTTTCTCATCCGGAACAAAGATAATTTTCATCACCGAAACATCGAGATCATGGTTATACCAAATCACGATTCATGTTCATAATCATACTAATAAATTCATCTTTGCACTACGGGCGAATATTCATATTCATCAATGTACCATCTTCTGCACTACATACCAAAGATATTCATCAATAATTCATCTTTGCACTATATGCCAAAGATATTCATCAATAAGTCATCTTTGCACTCTGGACCAAAAATATTCAATAACAAGTCATCTTTTTCTGGCCAAAGATTTTCAACAACAGATCATCTTTTACTACTACGCCAAAAGATATTCATATCTCAAAGAAATACATAATCATTTCGAATTTATATAAACAATAATTATAACCATGTTGATCAATTCACCTTTGCACTTAAGCTAAAATATTCAATTATAAATTCAATGGTCATGATCATACCGGTCCACAATTCAACTTTTCACTACCTTGGCCAAAGAGAACCCTAGTCATGATCATACCAATAATCTACCCATCTTTACACTCCAAAGTGAAAGAGAATTTCAACATCGAGGTTATAAAAATGTTATATATGATAATAAAATTAATATAATCAATACATAGTTTTAATCTCCGGAGTAATATTCATAAATCAACTATAATTTGGTTAGAAAAAAACCAATTTTGTAGTGAATAGTACCCGTGAATAGTAACTCGTGAATAGTAACTCATAAATAGTAACTCATGAATAGTAACTCCGACATGAAAAAGTTCTAAATTTGATAAAAAATTCAAACCAATATTTGAACATAATGATATTGAAGAAATAATATCACTTATGAAGAAAATAACATCCCTTACTATCCCTTACCTCAAAAGAGCAGTACTTCTGACTGGAATAACGTTGAACGAACTTGCACCGTATAGCAACACTCAAGATATCAAAATACTCACAAGAATACACTCGATAATATAGAGAGAGAAATAGAGAGAAAACTTATAAATTCTGGTGTGATTTTCAATTCTAACCTAAGCACCTTATTTATAAGAAAATGCTTAGAACACCAAATCAGAAAATTTAATAAAATATTAATATTATTTATTAAATTTCCTCGCATTATCAAAGACATCTGAATTCAAAGATCCAATAATGACAAAAACAAAAAAAAAACGTTTTTGTTATTAAAAATAATTAAAACTTTCAAAAATCAATTATTTTGGAATTTCAGAACTTCAATAATTCATAATAAATAGCCCTTTTGTCAAAAAATTCGAATCTCGTGTATTTTTATAGGAAATTCCATTATCTACAACTTTGAAGAAGAAAGTTTTTCCAAATTCCAAACAGAAATTGACCAAAATCCACATACGGACGATTTTACAAGCTATAATCAAATTTCAGTCAAGAAATGGGGTCCACCGACACACAAAATATGTGTTAATCATTTAATGTAACAAAAATACTTTTCCTCCTCATATACTCATATATCACACATTCATTGTAAAAATATCATCATTATTATATTATAATAATATAATAAAATATTATTTTATCAGAAAAGATAAAATATCAATTTTCAACAATTGTCACTTTAAAAATTTTCTCCATTTATATCCACATAAAATAAAAAATTTTCTCATCATATAAATCAATAATTAATTATTCACAAATAATATTAGAGAATCACAATCATCGACAACCGTTAGCCCTCGAAAGAGGGCTTTCCAATAAGAATTTCTCCTCATCTTGGCGCGTTGATTAGGTGACCAAACATCTCCTTAGATGTAACTTTCTAGACATTGCCAATAATGTTATCTAATAATATTATTCGGATAATATGAATTATTTCTCCGATAATGAAAAATCTTGTAAGTGACAATTATTGAAACAACAAAGAATATAAAATATCAACGCAGCAATTATTAATCAATAAAATAAAATATTGAATAGTAATTCATTGTAATAATTATTGAGTAGTGCCTTCTTACGTAAGAATCAATAATTGGTGCAATCTGCAGTCTTATTAATGCAACAACGCGTATTCGTGTTTTAACCAATAAGGGTATTCCAATAAGTGTTAATTGTAACAACTACGTCGTTATTTATAAAAACTCCTTTTGTCATTTCTTCATCCAATGCGTTATTACATTATGGGGCCCACCAATGGTTGCTTGCCATTATATGAATATTCTCCAACATAAAGAATATTCCACGACCAAACGAATATTCCCCGACAAAAAGAATATTTTATAACCACTTGCATATTTTAAAAAAAATTATATATATCACCCTTAACTTTAACTTTTTATCAATTTAACCATTTACTAAATAGAAAAATTGAATACTTTTATTTCATAAAATTCGGGGTCTTACACTCTGTCTCTGCTCTGTCTGTCTATATTGAGAGAATTGTTTATGTATTGTTTTTTTCTTAATATTAATTTTAAGGGCACCCCAATTCCTTCCTTGGACGGTTGGACCTTAGTATTGCCTTAGTTCATTCAGGATGCTTATTTTTTTCTACGTCTTTTACATAGATTTGATAGTCATTATGGTATGGCTAGGTCATTTCCTAAATTTAGGTGTTGAAACTTTACTGATGATGGTGCTGCTAATTCGTCTGATAACTGAACACAGTAGCAGGAAAAACAGAAAACTATTATCTATCAAAAACCTTAGGAGTATTATGCAAAATGCAGTATAAATTTGTAGGCTAGTCCATAAGCTACTCCACACGAGTTATGGTGTATATCCCTTACACATTTTAAACCCCTCTTTACAGTAAAGAAAATACTTTATAAAAAAAATAAATTGATAATATCTTTATTTCATAATGCTGAATTGTTTACCCAAGTAATTTCTTTGATTTGTTTGTAGGGTGAGTGGCACCAAAATACTAATAATCCAACTGAACCTCTTGATTGGTACTTGTCATTTCTTTCTTTCTTTCTTTCTTTTTGCTAAATTTAAACTGTATTAAAAAGAAAGGAAATGTACAAAGTAAATGGCCAAACCCCAAACTATAGGACAAGTCCTATGATGGCAAAAATAAACCAAAGTCAGACATTAGAAACTAAAAATTAGAGAGAGACCAAAAGAGAGGCATAAGGCTGAAATACTAAAGCCCTAGAAGCTACACACTCCAAAACGCAGCAGCAGACCAAATGGAAGCAGCCCAAAATGACAGCAACCCAGGCAAAAATGGCAGCAAAGCAGCTGCCCAGCAGCAGCTAAAAGGGCATCAGACATGAAACAGCAACCCGCAGAAACAACAAGCTAGACTAAGGAAACTAGAGGGCTAAATGGCTAAACCATGTCCGAGATTTAACTCTCTGAAATCTAATAGTAAAATGGAGTTAACATTTCAACATTTGCAAGATGTCTTGAGCAATGGTCCTAACAGGGGTAGAGCGATTTGTATGGATACAAGAGTCGCGTTCTTGCCAAATATAATAAACAACAGCAGCAAAACAAGGCACAGGATACTATGATGTACCGTTGAATTAGAGCAGGAGATAAGGAAGTCAGTAATGGATAACCAATTTCTAGTAAAGCCCCTCCAACCGCACTATCACCCACATTTTATGCTCAACTTTTGCAAAATATTCATGTTTATGACACTGCTTACAACTGCTTTTGTTGATGTTGTTTATATCCATTTGTGATGTTTTCATCACGAGTTTACGTATTAGCCAAAATCCTCCTTCAATTAAAGTAAAGCTCTTTGTGCAAAATTGTCTCATTTGGTTTAGTTTTCTTAGTGCAAAATTGTCTCATTTGATTTAGTTTTGCTAGACTAATTATACTTTACAAGTGATAATTTTACACTAATAATTAAAACTTGAGGGAGACTCGAGGAGAAAAACACCACACAAGTATAAACACATGGGACAACTTTGCATTTTAATCTTCTCAATAATACTTCAAACTAGTGGTAATGACTTCTCTCCTTTTACTGTACAAGGTCACGGGTTTGGATCTACCCCTCAACAGAACCTAGAAAACGCTACATATTGAAAGTAAGTTTCTCCTTAAGTCTGTAAAATAAGGGGATAAATAAGGTTTTGGTCACTGTATTGGGTCCGGTTTTTATTGCGGTTATCGAAACTTTTTTTGTTACAATCGAATAACTATACTTTCAAAAATTTACAAAATGGTCACTCAAATCCAGATTTTTCCGTCAAAAAAAAAGCGTAGAATCTTGTTGTGCGAGTTGACTTGACTTTTTCTTGACGTGGAACAGAGAAAAAAGCAAACAGTAGATTATTATAAGACAAATGACCAAAAAGCTATTAACTACTTCACCTAAACAATTCTAAAACTAATAATAATAATAATACTAATAATTTCAAAATAATAATAATAAAAATTGTTAATTTTAAAAAATTTAAAAAGTTAATTTTCTAAAAAAATTTTTTAAAAACGTTACTTTTCTAAAAAATTAAAAAAACGTTACTTTTCTAAAAAAAATTGAAAACGTTATTTTCTAAAAAATTTAAAAAACGTTAAATTTCTAAAAAAATTAAAAAACGTTAATTTTCTAAAAAATTTAAAATTTTCTGTTTTTATAAAAATTAACATTTTTAAAAAAAGTCTTTTTTAAAAATATTAGTTCGGTTTAAAAACAAATTAACGTTTTTAAAAAATTAAAAAATTCTGTTTTTATAAAAATTAACGTTTTTAGAAAAAAGAGACTTTTAAAAAAAAAATGAATTTTAAAAACAGTTTAAAATTAAAAAATTCTGTTTAAAAATTTTAAACATTAATTTTTTAAACAGTTTAAAAACATTAATTTTTAAAAACAGTTTAAAAACATTAATTTTTAAAAAACAGTTTAAAAACATTAATTTTAAAAACAGTTTAAAAACGTTAATTTTAAAAAACAGTTTAAAAACATTAATTTTTAAAATTTTTAAACAGTTTAAACATTAATTTTTAAAAAAACATTAATTTTTAAACAGTTTAAAAAATTTAAAACAGAATTTTTTAATTTTTAAAAAACGTTAATTTTTTTTAATAAATTTTTAAAAACAGTTTAAAAAGTTAATTTTTTAAAAAATTTAATAAATTTTAAAAACGTTAATTTTTAAAAATCAGTTTAAAAACGTTAATTTTTTAAATTTTTAAACAGAATTTTTAATTTTAAACTGTTTTTAAAATTCAATTTTTTAAAAAGTCTGTTTTTTTTTAAAAACGTTAATTTTTTATAAAACAGAATTTTTTTTAATTTTTTAGAAAAGTAACGTTTTTAAATTTTTTAGAAAATTAACGTTTTTAAATTTTTTAAAATTAACGTTTTTAAATTTTTAAAATTAACATTTTTTTTATTATTATTATTTTGAAATTATTAGTATTATTATTATTGTTAGTTTTGGAATTGTTTAGGTGAAAGTAGTTAATAGTTTTGGTCATTTGTCTTTATAATAATCCGCTAATTTGTCTTTTTTGTGTTCCACGTCGAAAAAAAAAGTCAATCAACTCAGACATCAAAGATTCCTAACGCTTTTTTGGACGAAAATCTGATTTTGAGGACTATTTTAGAAATTTTTGAAAGTACAATTATTCGATTGTAACAAAAAAAGTTTCAGAATTACAATGAAAACCTGACCCAAAGATCGATGACCAAAAACCTTATTTATCCCAGAAATAAGTAAGCAATTGAACTTTCGATTAATTCTTTCATTTCCAACTAAAGTTCGATTCAATCTTGACTCGAAATATAAATGAGTCAAATATGAGCAACTTTTAAAGTTCGATAAATTACTCGAACCTCCTTAAATTGCAAATTTTTATTGATACTCAAGTCTTATTCGTTTAAAAAGTTCAAACTGTTTGGGGTGAATTCGAGATCGAAATTTCATTCGATAAATTAAATGGCGCTTCAATCAAATCTTATTTTATATCTTGATAAATTTTATGAACCAACCAAATCTGATAGCCATTACTCTTCATTTCGATTCATTTACATCCTTATTTCTCCTAGTCCCCGCCTCCCCTTACCCCCTCCCAAATAATTTCCCCTCTTGGACCCTTCACCAGGTTCGAAAAGAAAAAAAATGAATCTTAGATCTTGGAATTAATACCCAGAGCTTTTAACCTTTTTGTTTCACTTTACTGAACATAATTGTCCCATGTGTTTCTGGCTGTGAACTCTAAAATAAAAAAATTCTTATGCCAAACTGATTCAAGAGTTTTGCAACACTTCTTACAAACTTTCAAATTGAAGCTTCAACCTTTTAGGCTGTGGCTCGGTATCGACATCCATGACCATCTCTGTAGTGTCTGGTTTGTAAACTAGATGAACTTCACACCTCTCCACATTCGAATAGTTTCCTTTGACAGAAACCTCATTTTTTACACCACTACTTATTGATCCCTGTTAGATTGTTTCGTTCATCCGGTGGCACATCAAAACAGATCGAACAACCCGTATTTTGATGACTGAAACTATCTGGAATCTCCCTAGTTGGAAGGAAAATTTCAATTTTCTTCCCAAATCCAGAGTACACCTAATAAATAATTAACAAAAATTAATAAGAAGATTTATTAAATAAATCGAAATGATCAGATATTTTGAGAGAAACTCTCTTTAAAAGTGTTTGCCACATTGTTGTATCCTATCTAATGAAGCTTATAGAATCGAGTTTCTCCAAGCCTTGAATATCAGTCAGTTTACTGCAATTGGAAAGATACAGCTCCTCCAAGCGATTCAGGTTCGATAAATTTGGTAATTTTTCCATTGATGTGCAATCAGTTGCATTCAGATATTCAATGGACTATAATCCTAAGACCAATGAGTCCTAAAATTATAATTATGGGTTTATAATATTTGGTTGAACATGATATTAAATAATCTCCTATATTAAGTCATTTTATAATTCATGGACTAATAGTCCAATTCTAAATTAAAAAAAAAAAAAGATATTTGAGATTAATAGTCATATCCAAATATAATCCTTGCAAATATAAGATGCAGTAAATTTGTAGTCTATTCCACAAGAGTTATCGCTCCATCGTTACCATGGTTTAATGTAATTGATTGTCTAGTTTGACATTAAGCCATGTGCAGAGCCAGATTGCTACAACCTTTTAAAAGGAGAAAAAAATCAGCAACTTTCTAAACATCAGCGGCGATAACCGCGATAATTGGGCGAATAAAACACTCTTTAAATTTCTATCATGTCGGATTTGTACACCAGATGAACCCCACACCTTTCCACTATAGCGTCATCTCCTCTGAAGGAAACCTTAATTCTATCAGCACTATTCACTGAGAACATTTTTGGTATAAAGCTTACCCATGAATGCACTTCAGAGCTCCATGACCATGTAGAATGTGTCCATTTATTACTGTTAACGCCAAGATCTTTCTCCACGTCCCAATCACCAAGACGCATCTAATATCCCGCATATCTCTTAACAATTCAACACTAATCGGCACTTCGAAAGGCAATGGCGGCCAATCGAGGATAAATTCCGGCGTGAAAGTCGATCTGAGCGATCACAAATGTCAACAATGGAGAGAAAATATTATCTAATCCCGAGAGATAGAATAATAATGATGAATGAATGTTTACTTACCCTCTTATGTGATCTTAGCCCGTGCATGCATACTCCATCTCTTGTTTCCCGTACCACTCATCACTTCCCCGACACCTTTTCCCCACTTCCTATTTTCAAATTTGAAAGTAAGCAACCCACTTCCACACTTCTGTATGCCACTGCTTTTCCATGGGGCCATCCGAGTCCCATCCTCATTAATGCCATGCAAAAGGTGGTAAACACAATAATCAACTGTCACTTGGCATAATGATTCTTGGTGAAAGTTGGGTTAAGTGACATTTGTATAATGGGCCAATTCAATGACTAAGCCCAAATAATGGAAATGACTCCAAGTGACCGGATCCAACCGAAAAGAACCCAATGAAATGATCAAATAATCGGGCCCAAACCATTCGGACCAACCAGGACTTAGCATAACATGATCCAGGAGGAGCCCATTAAGTGCAGCCCGATAAGGAAAAGGATTGTGGCCACATTACCCCCCTCAGTCTTATATTAAACAGGGTGTTTAATGAAAGACTATAAATAGTATAGGCCCAGGACATAACAAACTATGATAAGTCATAAAAGATCCAAAGTGAAACTCACCAAAGTCCATCAAAATCGGTCCAAATTGATATCAAGAATAGAAGTGGGAAGCCCAATAGACGCAAGCCCACATAGGTGAAGATATTTAGATCTAAAAATGGACGAAACCTCTTCCCATTCATCATCATTGCAGTGAATTAAATGTGCCGCCCTCAATTACCGTGTAACTGTCAGTATAAAAGGTAAACTTTACCAATTCTGACGGTTTTACCTGCTAATTTGAAATTTGAACCTTTGAGCTTTCTCCTCCGTAAACTTCTTTCTACTTCACAAAATCTTAACAATGGTGACCGTAACCTCTAGCCAAAATTCCCCCCTTCGTGCAACTCCTGTCAGTATCGTTTCTCCCAACCCAAACCCTAACCAAGAGGGTTCGAGTTCCAACCCCCAATCAACAACCATGGGGGGAAATCCTTCTCTGATCCCCTCTGCCTCAGACTTCTTCAAGGACGGGGAACAGTTCCCCCATGCCAACATCCGTTCCTCAGTCACGGAATCTGAGATATGCATGCTCAGGACTCGTTATCAGATTCCTGACATGTACGCCATAAGGGCCCCTGCTCTGAAGAAGCGCGTGTACCAAATGATCGACGGTTGGGTCGCCATGCTTGTCACTTTCCTGAAAAAGGGGGTTCGCCTACCTCTCCATGTCTTTATCGTTACCCTCCTAGGGTTCATAGGAGTGGGCTTCGCCCAGTTAGTGCCCAACTCCTACATCCACATCCTGGCATTTATTGCCTTCTGCCATGAACTAGGGATTGCTCCCTCTCTGCTGACATCTTCTTCACCTCTTCTCTGCCTGTAGGTCTCGAGAATGAGGCTTCAAAATGTTGAGCAAGCAGTCTCCCCGACCCAACACTAGGTTCGAGAGGAGACCCCTGATGGATACTCCTTCCAACAACAAGGGTTGGCACGAGAAGTGATTTTTTATCACGGGACCCGAGATCTCTTCTCTTCCAGATTGGACTACTTCTGATCGGGTATCTGCTGACTTTGGAGACATCTCCGAAGGGCGTGTGAGGAGATGGCGAGACTTTTTGAAGAAGATTCCTCCAAAAGAATGGAGTTTCACACTTCGACCAAACAAGCTGGCTATATGACCACAAATGTAAGTTTGAAATAACTTTGTAACATAATTTACGAGATATATAAGTGATCTGAGTTACGATACATGGTTTTTCACGGTGTCTCGATCAAACCGACTCCCAGAGGTGAGAGACACGGAAGATTTTTAGCGAGGATGAATGCGAATCTGCAAGTGAAGAGCATCCGATCAAGAAGAATCTTCCTGTGTTGATCCCCCACCACCGATCCACCAACTTCTTCCCTTCAAACTGATGAACCTCAAACTGACGAACCCAACATACCCGAAGAAAACCTCAGACCTCGCCAAAGAAAAAGATCCGCCAAACGATCCAAATCCACCCAACCAGAAACAAACCCCGAAAGTGACCCTGAAACACTTCTCAAGAAACCCCCAAACAACCTTCTCAACCGACCCCGATCCTCCAACTTCGAACTGCCCCGGTGAGGAGGAGCCTACTTGATATTCCTTTGCACGATCGGGCTAAGGTCCTTCGTGTAAAGAAAATAAGAACCAAGATAACCCCCCTGACTGCCGAAGAGCTCCGAGTTCCCACCTCTTCGGCTATCACTCCTCCTCGACTTCGTCCACGAAAATTGTGGTGCTCGACGATGAACCGAGCAGTGCATCCCCTCACTCCATCCCGAAAAAGAAAACATCCATCAGACAGCCACCCCGGTTCATCTTTAGCACCTTCGCCAACCCCTGAACTCACTCCTGCCCGATCCTCCTCTCTCGAAACCATACACGTGGACTCCTCACCAGTTCACGATGAACCTCCGCCTTCTCCTCCAAGACAACCAAATACCGAATTCCAACAGGACGCCATGGCCTCCCCAACAATGTGGCCCCGATTAAATGCCCATTTTCCCTTCCAACTGTTCAACACCTTTGTTCGTGAAACAAGCGATCATCGGTTCGAGAACGATTCGAATGGGGATCTACTCGGTGAAGGCATGAGCTACTTGGCGAAAGATAAACGATTCTCCCTTTATCTCCGATTTTATCTTCATACTTATATATCTCGCCAGTCAAATAATATTGGAAACACATAGGCCAATGTCTTTGTGTTGAAGGCGTCTTCGTCAAGAGGTCCCTCAATAGAATCGAGGAAGAGGCCACGAGGAAGGAGAATGCCCTTTCAAGTCTCGTGCCTTGGCTAAAGAGAAGACTTCAACGTGAATGCCTTCTTCTTCATACAAATGAAGGTCTTCAAAAAGAGTTAGCCCAAGCCAAGGAGATGTGAAGGCCTCAATGAAGAACTAAAGTCGACCAAAGCACAGCACGAGGAGATCGTCAAAATGAATGTTGACTTGGTTCAGAGGAGCGAGATAAGGATGGAGAAGATCGAGGAATTAAAGGCTGATGCTAAGATCCTGACCAAGACCATCCATAAGCTGGAGGCGGCAGAGACTCGTTATATGAGTAGGCGACTCAAGCTCGAAGAAGAAATCCGAGAACTCAAGGCTCTTCGAGACCTTAGGCCTCCTTTAACCGACAACCTTCGCAAACAAATATGTGAAGAGTACCGGAACTCGGACGAAATAAATGGGAAGATAATGAAGATATATTCCGAGAGTTACGAGCTCTGCCGAAGTCGTGGAAAGGAGAAGCTGTCTGCAGCCAACCTGGATCCATCCTTACTCGATTCTTCAGACGACGAAGATGGTGCCTGAGGCTGATGTTCCTGTTTTTGTTTTTTCTTTCTTTAATTTATAAGATTTGTAAAAATTATCTAATATTGTAATTAGATTATATATTAATGAAAAATGGCTTCATTCCTTATGACTTCGGTATATTTATTTTACCGAATACTCCAATATTTATTTAAGTGAAAAGATGCACAAACTCCTTCATGGGCTGAACCCGAACTGTTAAGTAACAACTAAACATGTCATATAACAGATAAGATGAAGTTAAAGAATGAAGCTTCCCGAACTCAACACTTAGAAAAAATTTAGGTAATAAAGTAAAGGGATACTTATTAGTTCTTAGAAGTGTGAGACGAGATCTGCTTCATTAGGAATTTGTTTACCCCGAAAGGCCTAACAAAACCAAGAGATGACATT
>CM035151.1:28493182-28787900 GCA_020205615.1 Panax quinquefolius
TTTAAAATTAGAACTCATCATCAATTATCAACAATGTTCAAGTTAACATTCAATATCAATCTTATCATAGTAGAGCTAAATTCAAACCAATCCATTGCCTAGATTTATGCAAAAAAAAAAAAAGCAATTATACTACATAAACACATACTAATGCAACACATATATGCATATGAAATTAACTACCATGTATTATATGCACACTAAATGCGTAAACACAATGCTAACACGTAAAAATAACGAACTACAATGCAAATAACTAATTATATGCAATACTACACTAAAATGACCCCAAACTTAAAACTAGACATTGTCCTCAATGGTTTGAAATATAAAAAAGTAAAGCGATTGACTTCCAAAAATATAGCAATCTTCATTCTTGTCCACTAAGTTTGGAGAATAGGCTAGACACGTGGAACAAATTGGGCACAACACTTGAATTTGACTTGAATAACCTGTAAAACCATGATAGAAACAATTTTATTAAATCATAAATAAATGCAAATTCAAAACTACTATTATAAAACTAATTAAAAAAAACTAAAAATTAAACTTGGGTTGTCTCCCAATAAGCGCTTGTTTTATAGTCTCAACCTGACTTCTTCAATTATCTGTCCAATTCCCCTACGAAAATTGAGGAATCCTCCATCCATCAGTAGCAATGTCTCTTTTGGGAGGTTCCCATTTGTAATGGCCATTGAATTTAAGTCACCTAGCATGATCTTTTTAGATAGGATCCCTATTAAGTACGGCAAACCTCTAGGTGATTTCCCCATTGTGTCTGTGATCAAATTATGGTATGGATTCTTGTCAAACATAACAGGTTCCTCTTTTATCTTCCCTTTCTCATCCCACCATGGCTCTAAAGTTTTGCTAGCTCTCATGTCACAAAGAGCTTTGCCGACGACATGACTGCCAATTGAGCATGGTTTTACAAAACTGCCCGGATTCTTGAACTTTGGTGGAGAAGATACATGGGTTATTATCAAAATCGGCTCATCTTCGTTGGAACTCAAAGTTAGAACTTCCCCGACTTCCTTTTCTTAGTCTCCAAGTGTCTCCTCTCTTTCAACATCTATATCATTCAAACATCCGGTTGTAGATTTGGTTCTGCTCACCATCGGTCCTCAGAATCCATGTCATATGGCCAAGTATATTGAGGACAAATGTTCGAGGCATTAAGTAGGTGTTCCGCAAAATTTCGACTCGATATAGCTTGACTAATCCTCCTTTCCTCACTTGATTCTATGAACTTGGACATAATTTCCTCTAAATTTAGATTTTCTTCTGTTGTAGTGGAGGTGGACATGAGAACTCCGTGAGTATGTTGGATTTGGAGCATAAAATTGATCTTGATGAGTATGGATCCATGAAAATCTGGGTGATACCCCAATCTTGATGAAAGTTGTTGGGAAAGACATAATTATTCGGGTAATCACCACAATACTGTACCGGCTCGATACTGATGGCACATTGATGACTCAGATGATTTCCAGCACAATAAACACAACTAATCGCCACACTTTGACGACGTTGTGCTGCAAAAGCGTCTAACCTCCTCGAAAGTGTCTCAATCTGTGCTTACAATGCAGAAAGTGCCGCGAGTCCATCAATCTCCGCTCTCTTGGCTGAGTTATTCTCGTATACGGCTATTGATAATTAAATTACGACATGGTACTTGAAAAGAAAGAAAAAAAAATAGAAAGAGAATTAAGTGAGATAAAAATAAATAAATGAAAACGTTTAAATTAAAACTAATTTCATAAAAATTAATATTGACAAATATTATTAAATTAATTCCCCGGCAACGGCGCCAAAAACTTGTTGGTTGTTTTCACAATCAATTAATTATGCAAGTATATATACACAGTCAATAAGTAATAAAGTGGTAAAATTAAGTGTCGAACCCATAGTGAATTCCAATCAATAAACTCCAACTAATAACACTATACCAATTCAATTTTATGTAAACAACTGCAATTTTTGATTTTTTTAACTAAGAAAATTAAATTGACTAATTAAACTGGATTACTTTAGAAATTAATTCAAATAGATAAAAGTTAAGACTACAATATCCCCACTTATGTACTACAAACCAATTATCCACTTATTCCAGTTATTACGCCACCTGAATTGTTAACAAGAATTCAAGTTGTTAAAAGCCCTCTCCCTAGTGATCAGATAACATTTATTTAATTCAATTAATTCTGCGATACTCCTATGCAAAATAATTAAATTAAACCCGTTAAGTACCAATTCCAATTGTTACATGCAGTGAAAAGATATTCCTATTCAATTCACAACCCTAATTATTCATCACATGCCAATAATTAAGCATACATGTTATCATATCCAGTTCTAACCCTAGATTTCATCTTCCGAATCTTTCTAGTGTAACACAATAATTATTGTCCAAATAATTACTCAATAAGCACAAACATGATGAACAATTCACCTTGACATAAATAACTGGATTAAATTGAATAATCAATTCATAGACATAAAAGGTTCAATTTGTAGACTTCATTAAAAATTAGTTCACACTCAAAAATAAAATCAACAATCCCATGAAAATCATCTCAATAGATTTACACAATTGAAAATAAAGAAGAAGAAGAAACTCTAAAAGAAATCCTAAGGCTTCCATCTTTAATTGGAATTCTTCTCCATAATTCTTTATTGAATCCTTGATTAATCTCCAGCTATCCTCGTTAAATTCCCAATTTCCATCTAATTCTTCCTTAAATACTCCCCATCACTTCCTTCAGTCCTATTGCTTATCAACTTCTTGCATAACACGCGCCTTGGTCAAGCTGAGTTTGGCCTCGGCCACCGAAATCTTGAGATAAGGCAATTTAGAAGCGCTTACGATGCTAGAGCCTTTATGCGATAATGGCACTTTAGCCCTTAATGATGCAGAAATCCCCGTTTTGCTCCAACTCAGCCTCAAACTGCAAAATCACAAATAAACACATAAAAACTATTCTAAAAGACTTGAAAACAACAATAAATTAAGCTCAAATATATCCAATTCATGGGTATATTTGTAAGACCCCAAATTATTAATAAATGAAGTTTAGTTTCCTCTATTTATCATTTTGAAATAGTAAGGGTTGATTTGATTAATGTGGTTAGTTATGGGTAAAATGCGCAAATATTTTAAATAAACATGTGGTTATAAAATATTCATTGTTGTCGGGGAATATTCGTTTGGTCGTGGAATATTCTTGCTGTCGGGGAATATTCGTACGACGGCGCAGTCTTTTGAACGGAAAGCGATTGGATGAAGAAAACGACAAGTATAAGTTGTTTATAAATAATCTACAGTAGTGGTTACCGTAACAACACCGTTGGAATACCCGTTGGTTAAAACACAAGAATACGCGTTGTTGCACAAAGAAGACACCAGATTGCACCAATTATTGATTCTTACGTAAGAAGGCACTACTCAATAATTGTTACGAGAATTATCGTCAAAGATTTTATATTATCGATTCAATAATTGATACGCTGATATTTTATATTACCGTTATTTCAATAATTGTCACTAAACAAAGTATTTTCCATTATCGAAGCAATAATTCATATTATCTCGAATAATATTATTAGAAAACATTATTGGCAATGTTTAGAAAGTTCTGTCTAAGGAGAGGTTTGGTCACCTAATCATACGCCCAATAAGGAGAAATTCTTATCGAAAGCCCCTCTTTCCCGGGAACCGCCCGTCACGTGATTGTGATTCTCGTAATATTATTTATGAATAATTAAATTATTGATTTATATGATGAGGAAAATATTCATTTTATGTGGATATAGATGGAGAAAATTTTTAAAGTGACAATTGTTGAAAATTGATATTTTATCTTTTCTCGATAAAATAATATTTTATTATATTATATAATAACGAATGATATTTTTACAATGAATGTGGGATATATGAGTATATGAGGAGGAAGAGTATTTTTGTTGCAAAAGTTGTTTAAAACATGTTAAACATGTTGGTGGACCCATTTCTTGACCGAAATTTGATTATAAATTTGTAAAATCGTCTGTGATGTGGATTTCTACCAATTTCGCTTTAGAATTTGGAAAAACTTTCTTCGCAAAGTTGTAGAGAATTAAATTTCCTATAAAAATTAAGATTCAATTTTTCTCGATAAAAGGGCTATTTATTATGAATTATTGAAGTTCAAATTTCTTGAATAATTGATTTTTGGAAGTTTTAATTATTTTAATTAGAAAAAAAGTTTTTTTATTATTTGTAGGCATGTGTTAAGAGTTGGAAATTAGCTGGTATGAGTATCGTAGAAAAAATTTTAATATATATATATTAATATTTTATTAAATTTTCTACTTTTTTGGTGTTCTAAGCATTTTTCTATAAATAGGTGCTTAGGTTAGAATTGAAAATCACACCGTAAACTACAGATTTCTCTCTTTCTCTCTCTATAATATCGAGCGATTTTGTGAGTATTTTATACTTTGAGTGTTGCTATACTAAGTAAGTTCCTTCAAAGACTATATCCAAATATTCCAACTGTAAGTACTATTCTTTCTAAGGTAAGGGATATTATTTTTTAAAAATGATATTATTTCTTCAATATCATTATGCTCGAAATATTGGTTGGAACTTTTATCAAATTTAGAAATTTTTCATGTTGGTTACTTATTCATGGATTACTATTCATGAGTTACTATTTATGAAGTTACTATTCATGGGTTACTATTCATGAGTTACTATTCACGAAGTTACTATTCACGAAAGCACTATTCACGATTACTATTCATGAAATTTCTATTCACAAAGCATGATGATCTTTTTTGTGAAATTTCTATCTTTTAGTGTCTGAATACTATTCACGATACTGGACTATTCACGTATCATTTGATATTATTCACAAATACTTATATTTACGTAAAAAATGAAATTTTCAACTTTTCTCTAAAATATCTATTATCGGATACTAGCTTTGATTATATCCATGTTTTGATCATTCTTGAATTTTACTCTCACTCGTTATTATTTATGAAGTATTTTTGAACTTGATTATTTAAAGTACTGAATCCTTAATATTTGTTCTTTTGTTTCACTCGATTCGCTTTTCTTTAAAATATTTTCATCATCCTCACCCCCTAAATGATGATATAACTGAATATCTTTGGCATGTAGCAAAGATGAATGATTTCGATGAATATCTTCGGCCCAGAGTGCAAAGATGAATGTGTTTAGATGAACACGACTAAATCGATGAATATCTTTGGCCTCAGAGTGCAAAGATGAATATTTGATTCCGTATATATATCGATTGATGTTACAGGGATAAAAGATAGATGATGAACTTTTAAATTCATATATAGAAGATAGTAGTTTGCATTCTCTACTTAACTCTTCTAATGAATTATTATTTCCAATCGCGAAGATTGATTTAAAACTTGTTGTCTATCAGATTCTATTAGATTTTTCCTCGTCAAGACTAACGATAATTTGTTTTATATTATCTTAGTCATAATATTCTTTATCGGGCTAGTTGAGCTCACCCTTTCCCTTGTTGTTCCATTTTTCTTCTCGTGAGGCGAGAATGTAGCGAGTACTAGTCGGGTGTGGAATGATGGTTCTAGAAGTCGTTTTAGTAGTCCTCACCATTTTGTAAAATAATGTATCAATAATTGAAATGAGGACTTATTTGAGTGTGGATATTGTCTAGATGACAATATTTGTATTTAAACTCACAGCTTTTTATGTTGTATTAATAAAGTTGTAGTTGTTTTTCGTACTCATGTATTTTGACGACTTAGAATGGGTGTCAGATACCTTTTGGGGGCGCCACATTTAGTATCGTAGCTTAGGATATGGTCTCTCAAGTGAGATCGGGGAATAGTACTAGGAGGGAGAGAGACGAGTAATCCTTCCCTAGTAAGATCATACCTAAGCTTATTTGTTGGTCATTAAAGTATATGGTTAATATGTGATATGTTAATTTATTTAATTAACCCTTGTTTTATGGCAGTATTTAAGAATGGCAGCTGAGAATATTAACGGTGGAGTTAATGAGACCGTGGAAACACCTTTAATCACCACCTGTGGGAACGTGCAACAGAAGGCAATATTCCTCCCAGAAACAACACCACCGAAAGCGTATCGATGAACGACGGGATGTTTAGGAGCTTTTTGCGCTCATGCAAAACTGCATTTAGGAGACTCGTGTACGTAATATCGGTGGAAATGATAAGAACGCCGCGGCTTTGTCACTGCAAAGCGCTTCAAAGAGTTGGGACCACCGTAATTTAAGGGAAAGCCGATCCGATCATGGCGGAAACGTGGGTCAAGCAAATTACCAAGATATTCGATGTCTTGGGATGCACGGAGGAACAGAAGGTTCCATTCGCCACCTTTATGTTCCGTGGCGAGGCAGATTACTGGTGGGAGTCTGTGAAACGTACCCAGCCTGCCACACTCCGCATGTCTTGGGAAACATTTTAGAAACTTTTCAACGAAAAATACTTTCTTGAAAGTATTCGCCATAAGAAGGAGGTAGAGTTTATTAGACTAGAACAAAACAACATGACGGTGTCCCAATACGAGGCGAAGTTCGCAGAGTTATCCAGGTTTGCACCTCATTTGGTAGAGAATGAGGAACGAATGACGAGGATGTTTCTGAGAGGTTTAAAACCCGAGATTCGACAATATCTTATCTCTCATAAATTTGCTTTATATTCAGATGTTGTCAACATGGCTCAATTATTAGAGCGAGATATCGAGTACGTTCAACCAAGGGACCGCAACTGTGGTCATACCGGTGGCAAAGAAGCCATCTGAGCAATGAAAACCAAATGGGGAGGAAAACATTCGATTAAAAGCGGTAACCACTCGTGGTAATCGTGGCCATGAAAATAGAAGAAGTTTACTTGGGGGAGATTTTAAAAGAGGAGATTCAACAATGACAATGTGAAGACGCCAAGACCAAAGAAGAATCGGTTCCAAGGAGGAGAACGACCACCACATCATATATGCTATAAATGTGGAAAAGAGGGACATATCACACCCCAAACCGCCCACACAATAGCTTTAAGGTATGTTATAATTGTGGAAAGGAAGGACATATCGCTTAAGATCAGATCAGAAGGAAAACCAAGTCCAATGGGATGGTGACTCAAAAGGTCATCCCGTAAAAAAGTCAAAGTCAACGGCCTCTCGAAGAGCGTTTGTCGTGACTGGTCAACATGCGAGGAACCCAAACGAGGTGATCACGGGTAAGCTAATCATAAATTCATGCGAAGTTTATACATTACTTGATACCGGTGCTACCCATTCATTTATCTCTCCTGCTTGTGCTCAACGCTTAAACTTGACCGAGAAATTAGACTTTGACCTATCTCGTGGAAACTCCGTTAGAGAAACTTTCATCACATCCACCGCTTATAAATCTTGTTTGATCCAAGTTGGTACCATCACATTACCTGTTGACCTTATCTCTTTAAAGATACTTGCTTTTTATGTGATTTTAGGGATTGATTGGTTAACTACTCATCATGCCAAAATTGATTGTTTTCGTAAGGTTGTTAGTTTTCATATTCCTAATCAACCTATTGTTCGAATTCAAGCAACTAAACCATTAAAGTCAATCACTGTCATATCAAGCCATAAAGCTATTCGTTTATTGAAAAACGGATGTCAAGCTTTCTTAGCCCATGTTATGGATTTGAATAAAGACACGCCGATTTGAATAATATTCCTGTTGTTATCGACTTTCCCGACGATTTCAAGAACTTCCCTGGCCCTACCCCGTAACGTGAAGTTGAATTCTTTATCGACCTTGAACCCGGTACAAAGCCCATTTCTAAAACCCCATATCGAATGGCTCCTATTGAACTTCATAAGTTAAAGGTTCAACTACGTGAGTTATTGGACATCGGTTTCATTCGTCCCCAAGACATCTCCTCGGGTGCTCCTATTTTATTTGTAAAGAAGAAAGACGGGAGTATGCGACTTTCAGATCGATTATCGAAATTAAACCATGTCACTATCAAGAATAGGTATCCGCTACCTCGTATTGATGACCTGCTTGACCAGATTGCAAGGAGCACAATTCTTTTCAAAATCGATCTTCGCTTCCGGATATCATCAATTAAAAGGTTAAAACCGAGAATATTCCAAAGACCGCTTTCGAAACTCGGTATGACGGCATTATGAATTCTTAGTCATGTCTTTTGATCGACTAATGCTCCTACCGCTTTCATGGATATGATGAATCGAGTATTCAAGGAATATTTGGTTCATTCGTTGTTGTCTTTATTGATGACATCCTCATCTATTCCAAAAGTCGTGAAGATCATGAGCACCATTTGAAGTCGGTAATCGCAAAGGCTTCGTGATAACAAGCTATATGCCAAGTCAAGAAATGCGAGTTCGCTTGAGGAAGTAGCATTCCTTGGGCACATGGTGTCAAAACATGGAGTGTCTGCTGACCCGGCCAAGATCAAGCAATACAAAGTTGGGAGCAACCAAAGACGGTGATCAAGTACGTAGCTTTTTGGGTTTAGCTGGTTATTATCGGAGATTCGTGGAAGGGTTTTCTCGAATCGCTACCCGTTAACTCAGCTGACTTGTAAAGATACAAAATTCGTATAGAGCGAGGAATGCGAGAAGAGTTTCCAAGATCTCAAGAGGAGACTCATTTCAGCACCTGTTTTGACAATACCATCTGGTTCAGATGGATTTGTTATCTACAACGATGCTTCAGGCAAAGGGTTAGGGTGTGTTCTCATGCAACGTGGGAAAGTCATAGTCTATGCCTCATGATAACTTAAAGAATATGAGAGGAATTATCCTACCCATGATCTAGAGTTAGCGGCAGCAATCGCTCGCGCTTAAAGATCCGGAGGCACTATCTATATGGGGAGAAAGTGGAGATATATTCGCACCATAAAAGCCTCAAATATTTCTTCACCCAAAAGAACTCAACATGCGCAAGAACGACGTTGGCTCGAGCTGTTGAAAGATTACGACCACACTATTCAATACCATCCCGAAAAGCAAACGTGGTAGCCGACGCGCCGAGTAGAAGATCATATGCGTGAACGAAAAGCGATGATGTCAAATATACGCATAGAAACCGACTTTAATCGAAAAAGTTAAAGTTGCTCAAGCCACGTAATCTTGAGTCGATGCGTATGAAGAAGAAAGTGCAAGAAGGTGCTATTCCAGAAGCAAGAATCGATGAAGAAGGAATAATTCGAGTCCATTCCAGACTTTGTGTTCCTAATGATTCTGATTTGAAATACAAGATCATGATGGAGGCACACAATACACCATTTGCAATCCATCCTGGAAGTACCAAAATGTATCGTGATCTTTGACATACATTTTAGTGGAACAATATGAAGAGAGAGATTGCAAAGTTTATCTCTATGTGTTTAACTTGTCAACGTGTAAAGACGGAGCATCAAGTGCCTAAGGGTCCATTGCAACCACTTGAGATTCCGAAATGGAAGTGGGAACACATTACCTTGGATTTCGTTACGGGTCTTCCCACGGTTTCTTTCAAGGCATAAATGCGATTTGGGTTATTATTGATAGATTAACCAAGTCTCGCCCATTTCTTGCCGATACGGAGACTTATTCCTCGAACGCCTTGCTAGTATGTATGTAGATGAGATTGTGAGGTTGCATGGCATGCCAAGATCCATAGTTTTGGATCGTGACCCAAGATTCACTTCAAGATTTTGGGTTAGCTTGCAAAAAGCTATGGGGACGGATTTACGATTTAGTTCGCATACCACCATCCTCAAACCGGATGGACAATCGAGAGGACTATTCAAACTCTTGAAGATCTATTAAGACTCGTGTCCTGAGACTTCAAAGGCAGTTGGGATAAGTATTTACCATTGGTGGAATTCTCCTACAACAACAGTTATCAGGCAATTATAGGTGTGGCTCCATTCGAAGCATTGTATGGACGAAAGTGTTGCTCTCCAATATGTTGGAATGAGGTAGGTGAAGCAACATTGTTTGGACCCGAGTTGGTACGTATGACTACAAAAAAGATCCAAACGATTCGACAATGTATACAAACGGCACATGATCGACAAAAGAGTTATGCGGATCTTCATCGAAAGGACGGGAATTTAGTATCGGGGATCATGTATTGTTGCATGTGGCTCCATGGAAGGGAGTTACAAGATTTGGGAAGAGAGGAAAGCTCAATCCACGATTTATTAGTCCATTTCGATTCTTGAACGAGTAGGAAATGTGGCCTATAGACTCGCTACACCTCCAAGCATGTCTCGTGTTCATAATGTTTTTCACATATCGTGCTTCGTAATATATGAAGGACCCGAACCACATTATTAAGTTAGAACCGGACGAGATAGCCAAGATTTAACGTATTTAGAGGTACCACCAAGATCTTGGATAGAAAAGAGCATGTCCTACGACGAAGGTCATACCACAAGTTAAAGTTTTGTGGAGAAACCATGCTATCGAGGAAATGACCGGGAGTTGGAAACGAAAATGAAAGCGAGGTATCCTCATCTTTTCAAACACTGTGTACGTGCGCCGTCAATTTCGAGGATGAAATTTCATAAGAGGGGAGGTTGTAAGACCCCAAATTATTAATAAATGTAATTTAGTTTCTCTATTTATCATTTTGAAATAGTAAGGGTTGATTTGATTAATGTGGTTAGTTATGGGTAAAATGCGCAAATATTTTAAATAAGCGGATGGTTATAAAATATTCATTGTTGTTTGGGAATATTCGTTTGGTCGTGGAATATTCTTCATTGTCGGGAATATTCGTATTTACGACGGCGAGTTTTTGTGGGCCCCATAACTAAAGCGATTGGATGAAGAAAACGACAAGTATAAGTTGTTTATAAATAACGACGTAGTGGTTACCAAGTAACACTTGTTGGAATACCCGGTGGTTAAAACACAAGAATACGCCATTGTTGCACAAGAAGACACCAGATTGCACCAATTATTGATTCTTACGTAAGAAGGCACTACTCAATAATTGTTACAGAAGTTATCGCTTAAAGTATTTTATATTATCGATTCAATAATTGTCATACTGATATTTTATATTATCGTTATTTCAATAATTGTCACTACACAATATTTTCCATTATCGGCTAATAATTCATATTATCCTAATAATATTATTAGAAAATATTATTGGCAATGTCTAGAAAGTTCTTTCTAAGGAGAGGTTTGGTCACCTAATCATGCCGCCAAGAAGGAGAAATTTTATTGAAAGCCCCTCTTCTTCGAACTACTTGGTTGTCAAGATTGTGATTCTCAGAATATTATTTGTGAATAATTAATTATTGATTTATATGATGAGGAAAATATTCATTTTATGTGGATATAGATGGAGAAAATTTTTAAAGTGACAATTGTTGAAAATTGATATTTTATCTTTTCCGATAAAATAATATTTTATTATATTATATAATATAATAATGATATTTTTTTACAATGAATGTGGGATATATGAGTATATGAGGAGGAAGAGTATTTTTGTTGCAAAAAAGTTGTTTAAAACATGTTAAACATGTTGGTGGACCCATTTCTTCTCGACCGAAATTTGATTATAAATGTGTAAAATCGCTTCTGCTTATGGATTTCTACCAATTTCTTTTGAATTTGGAAAAACTTTCTTCCGCAAAGTTGTAGAGAATTAAATTTTCTATAAAAAATGCGAGATTAGAATTTTCTGATAAAAGGGCTATTTATTATGAATTATTGAAGTTCAAATTCTAATAATTGATTTTTTTTGAAGTTTTAATTATTTTAATTAGAAAAACATTTTTGTTATTTGTAGGCATATGTATTAAGAGTTGGAAATCAGTTTGATGAGTAATGTAGAAAATTTTAATATATATATTAATATTTTATTAAATTTTCTACTTTGGTGTTCTAAATATTTTCCTATAAATAGGTGCTTAGGTTAGAATTGAAAATCACACCGTAAACTATAGATTTCTCTCTTTCTCTCTCTATATATCGAGCGATTTTTGTGAGTATTTTAGTACTTTGAGTATTGCTATACTATGCAAGTTTCTTTCAAAGACTATATCCATATTCCAACCAGAAGTACTATTCTAGTTAAGGTAAGGGATATTATTTTTTTAAAAATGATATTATTTCTTCAATATCATTATGCCGAAATATTGGTTGAAACTTTTTATCAAATTTAGAACTTTTTCATGTTGGGGTTACTATTCATGGATTACTATTCATGAGTAGTACTATTCATGAGTTACTATTTATGAGTTACTATTCATGAGTTACTATTCATGAGTTACTATTCACGAGTACTATTCACAAAGCATGATGATCTTTTTTGTGAAATTTCTATCTTTTAGTGTCAGAATTACTATTCACGTATACGACACTATTCACGTATACAGCACTATTCACAAATACGACACTATTTATCGAAAAATAAAATTTTCTACTTTTTGTCCAAAATATCTATTCTGGATACTAGCTTTGATTGTATCCATGTTTTGATCATTCTTGAATTTTACTCCACTCGTTATTTATGAAGTATTTTTGAACTTGGATTATTTAAAAGTACTTAATCCTTAATATTTGTTCTTTTGTTTCACCGATTCGCTTTTCTTTAAAATATTTTCATCATCCTCACCCTAAATGATGATATAACTCAATATCTTCTTTGGCAGAGTGCAAAGATGAATGATTTCGATGAATATCTTTGGCCCGTAGTGCAAAGATGAACAGTGTTTAGATGAAACATGACTAATCGATGAATATCTTTGGCCTCAGAAAAAAAGATGAATATTTGATTCCGTATATATATTGATTGATGTTACAGGGATAAAAGATAGATGATGAACTTTTAAATTCATATATAGAAGATAGTAGTTTGCATTCTCTACTTAACTCTTCTAATGAATTATTATTTCACTGCGAAGATTGATTTAAAACTTGTTGTCTATCAGTATTCTATTAGATTTTTCCCTCGTGAAGACTAACGATAATTTGTTTTATATTATCTTAGTCATAATATTCTTTATCGGGCTAGTTGAGCTCACCCTTTTCCTTGTTGTTCCATTTTTTCTCTCAGAGGCGAAATGTAGCGAGTACTAGTTCGGGTGTGGAATGATGGTTCTAGAAGTCGTTTTAGTAGTCCTCACCATTTTGTAAAATAATGTATCAATAATTGAAATGAGGACTTATTTGAGTGTGGATATTGTCTAGATGACAATATTTGTATTTAAACTCACAGTTTTTATGTTGTATTAATAAAGTTGTAGTTGTTTCTGTACCATGTATTTTGACGACTCAGAATGGGTGTTGTATGTAACGACCCCAAAATAGGTCCATTCCATTCAACCCATTCTGAGTCGCCAAATATATGGTACGAAAAACAACTACAACTTTATTACAACAATTGTCGTGCAAAATACAACAACACATATGCTGTGAGTTTGGATACAAATATATACCAACTGTAGCACTTCGTAATGACACCTTACATAAAGGTATAGTCAAAAACCGCTTTTAAATTAGAATCTTTGGGAAGTGCTCAAGAAACCTTCGTATACGGGGAGGCCATGCTTTTAGGTTATGGTAGATATCATATGGCCACGTAATTATCCTTGGTTGACCCTAATAGACCCCAAAGAAAAACGAGAAGATTACTATCATATTCTTCCCAATGGTGAGTCTTCTCTTGACATATCATTATCTCCACTGTCTCTAATTGGGTATTATACTCCAAACACACACCAAGATTATATAGGTAGTGCTTGTAAATATACTCAGTAAGTGGATGAGCACAACCATGTCTTATGATGACACGAGGTTGTATGTTATTAGACATCTTGTATGATAGTGGCAAAACACCCTTCCAAGTTAAATTCACCTCACCCTCAACATCTATAGACCACCATTCTATTCCTCATTATCCTCGCCGCCACCCAAATTTACACTTTTATTACCTGAAAGGAATTGTGAAGCAGAAGGGTGAGCACAAATAACCCAGGAAAAGAATATCATGACTAAAGATAATTAAATTATCAATAGCCTTCGTTAGTAATAAATCGAGATTTAGAACATATGGTAGATGATAAAATTTTTCAACCATAGTTGCAATGAACGAAGCAATCCATTAGAAGAGTCAAATAGACCATAAAATCTATCATCTTCTCCATGTTAAAAGTCCACCAACAATGTTTTATCCTCAGTAACATCAATCAACAATTCCCCGGCCCACAATCACGTGTATAACTCATAATCGTAATTGTTGTTCTAAATTCTTTTCCTCATCCGTGACAAAGATAATTTCATCACCGTCTTTACCCGAAACATCAAATATCATGGTTATACCAAATCACGCCTCGCTCATAATCATACTAATAAATTCATCTTTGCACCACGGGCAAAGATATTCATCAACAGATTCATCTTTACACTACAGTGTGAAGATATTCAATAACAGTCATCTTTGCATTACGAGCAAAAGATATTCAATAAATAATTCATCTTTTACTACAAAGCTAAAGATATTTAACAACAGTCATCTTTGCATTACAAGCAAAATATTCTTCAATAATTCATCTTTGCACTTTCTGTGCTAAGATATTCATCAACAAGTCATCTTTGCACTACGAGCCAAAGATATTCATATATCAAAGAAATACATAATCATTTCGTGGTTATATAACAATAATTATAACCATGTTGATCAATTCACCTTTGCACTTAAGCTAAAAATATTCAATTGTAAATTCAATGGTCATGATCATACCAAATAACAATTCAACTTTTGCACTCATCGCCAAAGAAAACCTATAGTCACGATCATACCAATAATCTACTCATCTTTACACTCAAGTCAAAGAAAATATCATCATTAGGGTTATAAGAATGTTATATAAAATAATATAATCAAAACATGGTTTTAATTTCAAGAGTAAGATTCATAAATCAACGATAATTTGGTCGAGAAGAAACCAATTTGTCGTGAATAAGATCCCGTATTCGTACATAGTAATGCCGTATACGCCCATAAGAACTCCTCGACACAAAAGAGATAAAGTTTCATAATAAAATCCATATCAATATTTATAACACCTTAATCCAAATGTTATAAAATCACTTAATAATATCAAAATCTTAATATTCTTAATATTACAACAATATTTAATAATTTCTAAAACTTATAAACAATTTAATTAAATTGTTTACAATTTACTAATTAATGCATTTAATCATCATAAAATGTCAAACTCATAAGATTTCATCACCAATAACCAAAACCCTCATAAAAAATTTGCATATACCTCATATATGATTCTCAAGCCATAAAATCATATTTTCCAATTTTCTTACTTCACATAACATATTTAATTCATTTACTCATAACTAGAATATTTTCATGAAAAATACCAAATCAGTTCCAAAAATATTTCTTTTCTGGGATTTAGCATAACATAGTCCCATATTGTACATATATTTTTCTCTAAATTTTAAAAATTCATTTACTATTTTTCATATGGCCAAAACCACCGAATATTTAAACCTTTATCATAAATTATACTTTTATCCAAAAATTCTGAAATTTACACGGTATACTGATATTATATAGATGTACTCCCAATAAAAATTTCATCAATTTTGGAGTTAATCACAAGGAGTTATAAACAGTTAATTTTAAAATAGTCTTTTCTCATAAAATCCATAACTCCTAATCTATACATCCAAAAATCGCTATTTTTGGACACAATCTACAAAACTCATCAAAATATCATTTCAAATTTTTCCAAAATTTTTGAAGGTCCGAAAAAATACAAAACTGAAAAACATAATCACCCTTAAAAAATCCTTTACTATCCCTTACCTCAAAAAAGAAAGTAGATTTAACTAGAATAACGCCGAATCTAACTTGCAATCAGAGTAGCAATACTCAAAGTATACTCAAAATACTCACAAGAATACGCCGATAATATAGAGAGAAAAACTTCGCTTTAAATGTGATTTTCAATTCTAACCTAAGCACCCTATTTATAGAAATTGCTAGAATCACAAAAGCGTAAAATTTAATATAATATATTATTAATAATAAATTTTCCTACGCCTCTTTGGAAATCAGCTCCTAACTTTTTCCACATGCCAACCTTCTAGAAAAGTAATAAAAAACGTTTTTCAAAAAAATAAATAATTAAAACTTACAAAAATCAATTATTTCGGAGCTTCTGAACTTCAATAATTCATAATAAATAGTCATTTTATCAAAAAATTTGAATCTAGAGTGTTTTTATAGGAAATTAAATTCTCTACAAATTTGCGTAAGAAAGTTTTTCAAATTCCAAACAAAATTGGAATCAAATCCACAAACGGGCAATTTTACAAAAGCTATAATCAAATTTCAATTCAAGAAATGGGGTCCACCGACACATAAAACATGCTTTAAATATTTTTGGTAACAAAAATACCTCCTCCACATATACTCATATATCCCACATTCATCGTAAAAATATCATCATTATTATATTATTAAAATATAATTATATATTTAAATGAATTATTTTATCGTAAAAAGATAAAATTTCAATTTTCAACGATTGTTACATTAAAATTTTCTCCATCTATATCCATATAAAATCAATATTTTTCTCATCATATGAATCAATAATTAATTATTCACAAATAATATTACTGAATCATAAGATCTTGCAACCGTGTAGTTCCCAAGAAGAAGAGGGGGCTTTTCAATAAGGATCTCTCTTCTTTGCCGCAATTAGGTGACCAAACCTCTCCTTAGATGTAATTTTCTAGACATTGCCAATAATGTTATCCAATAATATTATTCGGATAATATGAATTATTGCTCGATAATGGAAAATACCGTGTAATGACAATTATTAAAACAACAATAATATAAAATATCAACGCAAAGAATTATTGAATCAATAAAATAAAATAATCGAATAGTAATTATCGTAACAATTATTGAGTAGTGTCTTCTTACGTAAAAATCAATAATTGGTGCAATACTGGTAATCTTTCTTGTGTTTTAACCAATCGAGTATTTTAACAAAGATTAATCTGCAGAATAACTACGCCTGTCATTTATAAACAACTTATATTTGTCATTTTCTTCATCCAATCGCTTTTCACATGGGCCCACATAAGGTCGCTATCGTCGCATCGATATTCTCGACAAAAAAGAATATTCCACGACCAAACGAATATTCTCCGACAACAATAAATATTTTATAACCACTTGCATATTTTGTAAAATTTGCATATTTCACCCATAACTTTAAACTTTTATCAATTTAACCATTTACTAAATAATAATTATAAGAAAAATTGAATACTTTTATTTCATAAAATCCGGGGTCTTACATTGTATACCTGTTTTGGGGGCGTCACAATATTACCCATTCATCAGTGAACTTGTAAGTTGATCGAGTATGCTGGAGTAGTTAATTTTGGTTCATTGACTAATATAGTGTCATAAGCAGGTCAACATGTGATCAATCTCTCTGCATGTCGGCATTGTATTGGTCAATTAAACAACTTATCATAAAGTTAACTTTATGGTAACCGGATCCCAATGTGGCATACTGTGGTAGGAAAATAAAATAAAATATTACATTTACAATTAAATAAAAATCTTCTTAAAATAAAATTAAACAAGATAATTATTATTATTTTTAATTTTATAGTATATTAAAATTAAAACAAATTTAGCAATTATTAACCTATTAAGCAAATTAAACATATAAAATATATTTAAAATGTCAACTTAATAAATTAATTAAACAAATTAACCTTATTATATAAAGTAAACATAAAAAATTTAGTAATCTAACAATAATAATAAATATATGAAGGCCACAAAATTGTAAACAACTATTGTTCCTAGATAGGTTCACTCACCAAAAAAGAATAAGGCTTATTCCCAAGCTTATTTTTCCTCTTCTTCATATTTCTGATCCTAAATAGGTTCACTCACCAAAAAAAAAGCAACTAAGCAAAACATCAATCACATATTCTTATATATACATATACAAATAAATATTACTCAACCAGTTGCTAGAAGAACTATTACAACAACTATCATTTCCATCGTTGATCAACATATTTAATGGCTAAGATTAAAAAAATATATGTCCCAACCGCTACAATCAGTAGCGGCATTGAAAACACTTGTTATGCGGCTCGAGCAATTACTAAAAGGCCCTCATATAATTATTATATTATTCCCATCAAATAATGTCATGGCGCTACAACATGCATGTAGCGATTGGCTTATGCTTGAATCCCAATATATTGCTTCCTCTTGTAATATTATATTATTATTGTAATATTTATATATTATATTGTTAATATATAATATTATATTATTATATTCCTAAATAAAATAAATTATATTATTAATATATAAATAATGACATGCCACTACAACATGTAGCGGTTGGCTTATCCCAATATATTGATTTCTCTTGTAATATTATATTATTATTATAATATTAATATATTATATTATTAATATGTAATATTATTTTATTATATTACTAAATAAAAAGTCAACTAAAATTGACATAATTTTTGAAAATATTAACATGATTTATGAAAATATTGAAAATAATAAATATTTTAAGATTAGAATTTTTCAAGTTAATTGTAGAAATCTGAATTGGAGATTACCATATAATAAGTTATCTTTTGCACAAAGTTTTTAATTGTGAGTGAATACACCTACAACTGCATTGATTTGGAAACATTCTACATGACCGCTAGGAATCTCTATTGCTTTAAAAACCTTAAATGTTACTTCCTCATCTTGTACTCTCATAGTTAGCTCACTTTTTTGCACATCGAGAGAGTTCTTTCTATAGCCAAGAATGGTCTCCCAAGAATGATAGGTATATATCGATATTCTTCATAATTTAAAATAATGAAATCTATCGGGAAGATGAACTTATACACTTTAATTAGAACGTGTTCGACAATCCCCTTTGGATAAGTATACGACCTATCTGTCAGTTGCAACATGACATTGGTGGGCATCGCATCCTTCAAACCAAACTTTTTATACACTGAAAGTGGCATCAAGTTGATACTAACCCCCAAATCACAAAGGGCCTTCCCAAAAAATTGACCGCCGATCAAACATGGTATTGTAAAACTACACGAGTCTTAAAGTTTTCAAGGTAACTTCTTCATAATGTAGCTTTACATTCCTCTATCAATGCAAATGTCTCAAAGTCTCTCACTTTCGCTTCTTGGATGTGACTTGCTTCGTGAACTTAACATAACTTAGAATCGCTCCAATGCCTCATGCAAAGAAATGGGATATTAATGTGTAGTTTCTTGAACACTTCCAAAATTTTGTAAATCCGCTTCGCTTCCTTTTGCCTTTTGTAGTCTTTGTGGGAAGGGAACCGACGATACATATGAGTTTGGCTTGGCCACTTCAATTTTCTCCACAACTCTATCCTTACTCTACTTCTTTTACTCATCCACTTGAACTTCCCTGCTTTCTTTGATCCCTTGCTTTGCGCTTGTTTCAATTTTTCCTTAGTAGCCTCTTCTAGTTCTTTCCCATTCCTCAAGGTAATAGCCTTATAGTGCAAGTGTTCATAGCTGATGTTAACTGTCCGATCTGATTCTCAATGTTCCACAGAGTTACCTCATGAGTGTTTTTCCATGCTTCATTATCATTGATGTATTTTATCTATAACCCTAAGTTTGATTTCCTTTCTTGTTGTGGAGGTTGTTCTTGCCTAACTTGAAATCCGAGGTCTTTGCTTTGTCGGGATGCTTGTGGTTGAGCTTGGGGTGGGTTTTGATTGTTACTCCATGAGAAATTTGGGTCATGATTTCTCCACCCCATTATAATTGTTTGAATTTATCCCATACTACCGCTACCAAAATTTCCCACAAACTACAATCGATTCGTGTTGATAGCACATTGATCTGAAGGATGAGCCCCGCATAACTCGCATACCACTTCTACTTTCTGAACATTTTTTACACCTTAAGCATCAATCTTATCAAAGAGAAATTCTGAGTTGTTACCTGTGCTGACAATGCTGTCACGACGTCTAATTTGAATACCTCTGCCACCTTTAATTGGTTGAGACGTCCTGCTCGTTGGCCATTGGTAGTTATTGGCCACCATGGTTTCTAATAATTCATAGCTCTCCTCACAACTAGTTGCAGTCAAAGCTCCACCTGTAGCAACATCGATACTAGTCTTAAACTACTATCAAAACTATTGTAGAAGGTATGCACTTGAAGCCATAAAGGTAGCCCATGATGTGGACATTTCTGAAGTAGATCCTTGAACCTCTCTGAAGCTTTATATAATAACTCTGAGTCAAACTGCCTGAATGAGAGAACGTTGTTTTATATTTTGGCCGTCTTAACTGGTGGGAAGAACTTGGCAAGGAACTTTTGTGCCAAGTCATTCCATGTTGTGATTGACCCCGATGGAAATGAATGTAGCCAACTCTTGGCTTTATCCCTCAATATGAATGGAAATAGCATCAGCCTTACTGCATCTTCCGACACCCCATTGAATATGAATGTATCACAAATTTCCAAGAAGTTGATAAGGTGATCATTGGGGTCATCATTCGGTGCTCCCCCAAACTGCACTGAGTTTTGGATCATATGAATCGTACCTGATTTGATCTCAAAACTGTTAGCTGTAATTGCAGGTCGTGCTATACTAGACTGAATGTCCGTAACTTTTGACATACTATATTCCCGAAGTGGTTTCTGTTCTTCCTTAGCCATTGGTTCCTGATTTTCAACTGTAACATGATTTGATTTTAAATTCCTCAAAATGTACGTTCGATTTATTTGTCGTGAGAACTAAATCAAGGCCCTTGGATCGTGTTTGCATAAACCAATCGAATTTACCCCAAAGGCACACGCAAATCCCGTGATCACCTTGCTTGAATAGACTTGAAATGAAGGAAGCTCAGTAAAAGCAAATAAAATAAAATAAAAATCATTTAAATAAACTAAACTAATAAAAACTAATAATAAAATAATTATTAGAATCGTTCCCCGGCAATGGCGCCAAAAACTTGTTGTTCGTTTTATAAAATGACAAATACGCTAAAAATGCATTATGGACAAAGAAAGTAATAATGAAGTAAGAAGAGTGTCGAACCCACAGGGAACAGCCAATAACAATTATTCTAATTATCCAGTTTCTACTGATTTATCCTATTTAAACAGTCATTCCATTTGAATTGTGAAAATTAATTAAAATGAAAGTAATTAAGAACTATTAAACCGACAAAGATTGAGTACCAAGTGATTAATTAAGACATAGAATACAATTTCTCCAATTGCTTTGCAATAATTCCCTACCTTATTCCCACTTGATTTTATCCAACGAATTGACAACTAGGATTGCCTTACGATTTACTAACACCTTTCAATGATTAATAAAATATATATTCTAGTTATTTTGTTATTTTCATGCAAGACACTTGATTAAAACATATTCATTAAGTTCAAACTCCTATCACAATTGCGCATGACGTACAAGTACTTTCGCCTCATACGTTATTATGTTATCCTATAAAGAATCAACAAGTTCATGCATTATTATATTCAGATCTAATCTAAGATTTCCTCTTTCAATTCAATCAAAGATATTAGATTAATTGCTGGCCAAACAATTATTAAATTAAGCACATAATATAATAATCAATTCTAAAGAATCATCAAGTACTGAAAATAATGATAATTGAATTAAAGCATTGCAAAATGTTCCATTTTACCCCTAATTGAGAAATTAGTTCATCATCATAATAATTAAAGACAAGAAGATTAAAATTAAATAACATTTCAATTACATATAATTAAATTAAGAGAAGAAGAAAAAACTACGTAATAATCTCCAATCTCTAAATCTTCAATCTCCTTCTTGTGTGTTCTTTAACAAAATCTCCAAGCTCCAATAGAAGTGGCTCCCAATGAATTATCACCAAAAGTTCCTCTCCCTTAAACCCTAGTAAACAACTAATACTTGTAGTCCTAGCAAAATCCTATTACATAAGGGAAGTCCAAATCCTCCATGCACCAAGTCAACTTCTGCATTAAAGGAAACAAACCAAAGATTAAATCCAGTCAGGATCAGCACTTGCCTGCCTTGCCTTCTTTCACTATATAGGCGGCGCCCGCTAGGTATACAATGTTTCTCTTCACTCGTGCCGTCCGCGCGCCTTCCTTAGGGCAAAAGTGGCGCTCCCCACGCCATCCTGTTAGTGTTTGTAATTCTTCTTGATTTTTTTCCTACTTCAGCTTTCTAGCCCATCCATGCTCTATTCCTGCAAATCATACAAAAATCATCAAAAGTAACATGCAACACTCAAGAATTAACAATATATGAAGCCTAAAAATACCAGATTCGTGGGTCTTTAACCCACTCATCAACTTTTTAAAAGTTAATTTAAAACATTTTTAAACTCAAAAATTTAGATGATTCATTAATAATTATGAAACTACATCTCTTACAATAAGTGGTGCTTTTTAGATAGTTTACAATAGTTATTATTGTACTAATTAAAATTATTAAAAACCATGTTAACTTTAAGTTTAAAAATCTCTTTTAAATTTTAAAAAAATTAATAATAATCTTATATTTTAAAACAAAGAGAATATTTGAATAATTACCGTGAGACCCCAGATTTTATCAATAAAGATTTAAATTTTGTCAAAATAATTTTTAATATTATGGTGTGAATTTGAGATAATATTATAGTTGTGGGTAGTATTTATAAATTTTGCAAAGTATGCAAGTGGTTATATTATATTCGATTGGTGGGGAATATTCTATTTAGCGGGAATATTCGTACAACGGCTCAATCATTGGTGGACCTACAATAGAATTATTGTCGGGATTGAGAAAACGACAAAAATATTTTATTGAAATAACGGTGGAAGTTTTACCGTTGATCTTCGTTGAACTACTCTCATTAGTAAAAGACAAAGAATACGATGTCAGTGTAGTTGCAAGTAGCACTGCGATTGATTATCGATGCTTATGTGAGAAGTCACCGGTTTGATTCTATTATCATCGATTAATAATATGAATTATTATAATGATAATGACGCTTTTGTTTTATTCAGTATTATTAACGTAATAAAATGTAAACATCTTTTATATAAAATAGAATACTTTATTAAAGTTATTCTATAAATAGAATATATTATATTTTATTATGCATAGTGTTGCATAGTGTTTTTTTGCATAGTATTGCATAGTGTTTGCATAGTAAAATGTTTTTATATAAATAGAATATATTATATTTTATTTAAAAGATTTTTCTTTAAATATGGACCGCCGATTAAAGTAAATCAATCTGGACCGTTCATGGATTATTTACTATGCATTCCATTTTCCTATAAATAAAGCTCATTCTTTCATTATTTTCTTTAATTCATTGAAACTCTGTAGAGAGAAATTATAGAGAAAATTATAGAAAGAAGAAGAGTATTCTCTACTTCACTACTTCTATATTCAGCTCTTTCTACGGTAAGGGTGTTATTCTTTCTTCTTGAAGAGAACTTATCATTCCATTCACTATTATTCTCATTGGAATAACTTTTGTAAAAGTGGCATACCCTATACATAACCTCGTATACGCCAGCATACCCTATACTTGGTGAAATCCTTATGTTATTCCATTGCTTATTATTCATTGGAATAACTTTTGTATACGCTGTGATTTACCCTATACTTGGTGACATTCTTCTATTATTCTGCTGGAACATCCTGTCATGTGTTTTTACACCGAACCTCGGTTCCGTCTTTATTATTCTGTTGGAACATCCTCATCATGTGTTTTACACCGGACCGGTTCCGCTTTTTATCATTCTCGTTGGAATATCCTATCTCGTGTGTTTTTACACCGGATCCGTTCCATCTTTATTATTCATTGGAACATCCGCTTGCGTGTGAATTTCACGACACGTTCCGTTATTATTATTATGTTGAATAACTCTTGCCTATCTGAAGTACCGCATGCATGGTGATTTCTTTTGTTATTCCATTCTTTATTATACCTAGTTGGTTAAAACTTTGACTTCTATACTCCATGAAATTAGTAGAATATCCTTGATATTCATGTTTCATCCAAAGATCTTTTTTCATGGAAATATTCTTCCGATCATTCTTGAATTTTACTCTACGAAAGCAAGATTATCGTGTTGACAATTTGGACGTTAATAATTCATGGATTAAATAATTCTTGAACTTGTTTTATTGAATTATTATGTCATTGTCATCATCCTCATGTTATATTATGTTATTTTTGGCTTACGTGCATAGATGAACTTAGTATGATTATGACCGGGATCATTCGGTATAATCACGACTTGATATAAATGATGTGACAAAAGTCCTCGGTGGCCTGTAATGCAAGTTGATGGATAGTTTTTGGTATGATTATGACCGGGGGTGATTCTAAGATAGTCATGACCATTGATAATTTGATGAAAATCCTTGACCGTGGTACAGGGATGATTAGATGTGGTGGTTTATTTATTAAAAGTGAGTCTCAAATGATAAAAATTGATGAAAACTTTTAAAACCTAAAAGATAGTAGACTTTATTTCTCTACTTGACTCTTTTAATGGATTGCTAATTCATTTACAGCAGCTTAAACCGGTTTGTCATTGTATTTTATCGCTTTAACATCTTTGTTGAAGGCTAATGATAATTTATTCTCGCATTATCTTAGTCATAATATTTCTTCTTGGGCTAGTTGAGCTCACCCTTTCTTTCATTGTTCTCTTGTGAAATGAGAACATAGCCGGGACGAGTCGAGGAACGAAGTAATGGTCCGAGAGGATAACATTAGTAGTCCTCACTATTCTCGAAAAATAGTGTGATAATAGTTGTAATGAGGAATCCTTTTGAGTTTGTATAATATCTAGTAGACAATATTTGTATTCAAACTCACGCTTTATGTCGTATTGTACACCTACAGTTATATTAGTAAGTTGTATTTGAATTTATGTACCATGTAAGTGGCGACCCCAAGATGGGTGACGATACCTAATTTTGGGGCATCACAATTGGTATCGAGCTTAGGGATATGATCCACGGCTAAGATGTGAGATAAGAACTAGGAGGAGAGAGACGGAAATTCCTTCGCTAGTATGACTTTCTCAGTAGGCGACATCGTGAATGAAGATGGCAAGTTTATAGGTATCATTGTGAGGTCTTTATCTAGGTTAAGGGATAGAAGTCACAAATTGGTACCAATGTGACGTATCTTATCCAAGTCTTGGACGAGAGTAAAAGTTTTGAATGATATTTCTATCATTAATAAATTTCTTGGCGTATTCTTGAAGACTTCCTAGCCTACCCTAGAGCGTGAAATCGAATTTTGTATTGACCCCAGTACAAAACCCATTTCTTAAACCCTCAAATATTTCTTCAACTAAAATGAATAGCTTTACGTGGTTTATGATGAAAGTCATAATAAAAACATTGGACTAATGAAAATCATGGGTATATGAAGTATTAGTAAGTGTTATGATGAGTTATGTGGTTATTATGTGAAAACATGAAAGTTTCTTAGAAATCACAAAGGGTTGAAAAATCGATTTTGGTGAAAACGTAACATGAAATTCAATTGACCATATCTCCTATTATATTTTGAATTTTTGAGTGTGGTCAAGTCCTAGAGTTAGATCTATGAGTTACCTAACTAATCCAAGTGGAATTACTGGAAAAGGTATTGTAGATTTTTGTGTGGACTGATTTTAGCAAAGGAGGCCAAAGCTGTAAATTTTGAAAATGCTACTGCCTGAGAAACTTTCAGGGACTGTTTCGGCCACTTAAATTATGAGAAAAATTCTGGCCTTTTGGGACATGAAGGTATATGGTATAAAGTACCTCCTGTCCAAAAATGAGCTCATTCTGACTTAAAATGAGCAAGTTATGACTATTTCAATATTTAGGTTTTTCCCGAATTTAAAATGCTATAACCGGAGTTCTATAACTCCGATGACCATGAAATTTAAACTAGAAGCTCACGTTAACATGTGTAAGATCCTGCCAAGATTTGGGAATTTTTGGAGTTAAACTTGAGGTAGCTAATTTCTTAAGGAATTAATTAGAAATTGATTTTTGAAAATATAGTAAATGAATTTTAAAATTCCGAGAAAATATATTTTCATCATGGGACTATATTATGCTAAATCCCAGAAAAGAAATATTTTTGGGACTGATTTGGTATTTTTCATGAAAATAGTTTAGTTACAAACATATGAGTTAAATATGTTATGTGAAGTAACAAAGTTGAAAATAGGATTTTATGGTTAGAGAATCCTATATAGAGTATATGCATATTTTTTGAGAGATTTGATAATTGGTGATGATATCTTATGAGTATGGCATTTTGAATAATTAAATACATTATATGGTAAAGCGTAAATAATTAAGATAAATTGTTTATAAATTTAAGAAGTGATTAAAATATTGTTATAATATTAATGATATTAGATTATGAAATTATTAAGTGATTGATAACATGGGGATATTCTTGAATCTGGAT
The DNA here is from genome assembly GCA_020205615.1 of Panax quinquefolius. Classification (NCBI taxonomy): domain Eukaryota; kingdom Viridiplantae; phylum Streptophyta; class Magnoliopsida; order Apiales; family Araliaceae; genus Panax; species Panax quinquefolius. The sequence continues at coordinate 28,519,754 of CM035151.1, forward strand.
AAATTATATTATAAATGTTTAATATTTATCCTTTATCTCATTCGATTGATTCTTTATATCATTATCCTCATGCTTATATTATGTTGAAAGTCATCTCATGGCTCAGTAGTGCATAGATGGACTTGGTATGATTATGACCGTGGATTGTTCTTCGATAATCATAACCAGTAATTGAAAACACAATTATCTTTGTCAGTAGTGCATGGATAATTTGTGGTCGTGATACTAATGAATACACAATTATCTTATCTTTGGTAGTAGTGCATGGATAATTTGTGGTCGTGATACTAATGAATACACAATTATCTTTGGTAGTAGTGCATGGATAATTTGTGGTCGTGATACTAATGAATACACAATTATCTTTGGTAGTAGTGCATGGATAATTTGTGGTCGTCGTGATACTTAATGAATACACAATTATCTTTGGTAGTAGTGCATGGATAATTTGTGGTCGTGATACTAATGAATACACAATTATCTTTGGTAGTAGTGCATGGATAATTTGTGGTCGTGATACTAATGAATACACGATTATCTTTACCGTAGTAGTGCATGGATAATTTGTGGTCGTGATACTAATGAATACACGATTATCTTTGGTAGTAGTGCATGGATAATTTGTGGTCGTGATACTAATGAATACACGATTATCTTTGGTAGTAGTGCATGGATAATTTGTGGTCGCGATATTAATGAATACACAATTATCTTTGGTAGTAGTGCATGGATAATTTGTGGTCGTGATACTAATGAATACACAATTATCTTTGGTAGTAGTGCATGGATAATTTGTGGTCGTGATACTAATGAATACACGATTATCTTTGGTAGTAGTGCATGGATAATTTGTGGTCGTGATACTAATGAATACACGATTATCTTTGGTAGTAGTGCATGGATAATTTGTGGTCGTGATACTAAATGAATACACGATTATCTTTGGGTCGTAGTGTATGGATAATTTGTGGTCGTGATACTAATGAATATCCTCGGCACAGTAGTGCGGGGATGATTCGATGATATGGATTAATTATTGAAATGAGTCTCAAAGAATGAAATATTAATTCATGGATGTGGTAAAAGTCATCTTTGGTCAGTAGTGCATTGATGGACTTGGTATGATTATGACCGAGTGATTATTCGGTATAATCATGATAGTATTGAAAACACACGAATATCCTTAGCCAAGAAAGTGCATGGATAATTCGTAATTGTGATACTATTAAGTCGAGTCTCGAAGATTATTGGTTTTACTGATTATATATATTTGGCCCAGTAGTGCAAAGATGAATTGTTAATGAATATCTTTGGTAGGATTATCAAGATGAATTTAATATTTTAACGATAAAGGTATTCAAGGTATCCTCATCTCTTTATCATATCGTAGTCGCACCCTAATTTCGAGGCTTAAATTCCATAAGGAGGGGAGATTGTGAGACCCCATTTTATCAATAAAGATTTAAATTTTGTCAAAATAATTTTTAATATTATGGTGTGAATTTGAGATAATATTATAGTTGTGGGTAGTATTTATAAATTTTGCAAAGTATGCAAGTGGTTATATTATATTCAATTGGTGGGGAATATTCGGTTTAGCGAGGGAATATTCGCATAACTACTCAATCATTGGTGGACCTATTAATAGAATTATTGTTTGATTGAGAAAACACAAAAATATTTTATTGAAATAACTATGGAAGTTTTACTGGTTGATCTTGTTGAACTACTCAGAGTAGTAAAAGTACAATGTACGTGTGGTTGCATAAGAAGTATACCAGTATTGATTATCGATGCTTATGTGAGAAGTCACCCGGTTTGATTCTATTATCATTTATTAATAATATGAATTATTATAATGATAATGACGTTTTGTTTTATTCGTATTATTAACGTAATAAAACGAAACATCTTTTATATAAAATAGAATACTTTATTAAAGTTATTCTATAAATAGAATATATTATATTTTATTATGCATAGTGTTGCATAGTAGTGTTTTGCATAGTGTTTTGTAGTATTGCATAGTGTTTGCATAGTAAAATGTTTTTATATAAATAGAATATATTATATTTTATTTAAAAGATTTTTCTTTAAATATGGACCGTCGATTAAAGTAAATCAATCTGGACCGCTTCATGGATTATTTACTATGCATTCCATTTTCCTATAAATAGAAGCTCATTCTTTCATTATTTTCTTACGAATTCATTGAAACTCTGAGAGAAATTATAGAGAGAAATTATAGAGAGAAAATTATAGAAAGAAGAAGAGTATTCTCGCTACTTCACTACTTCTATATTCAGTTCTTTACTGTAGAGGGTGTTATTCTTTCTTCTTGAAGAGAACTTCATTATTCCATTCACTATTATTCTGTTTGAATAACTTTGTAAAAGTGGCATACCCTATACATAACCTCGTATACGCAGATACCCTATACTTGGTGAAATCCTTATGTTATTCCATTGCTTATTATTCTATTGGAATAACTTTTATATGCCATTTACCCTATACTTGGTGACATTCTTCTATTATTCATTGGAACATCCATCATGTGTTTTACACCCGGACTGGTTCCGCTTTTATCATTCTCGTTGGAATATCCTATCTCGTGTGTTTTACACCGGACTGGTTTCCGGTTTTATCTTTATTAATATCCTATTCATGTTTTTACATCCCGCATTCCATCTTTATTATTCTCCATCCTCGCTTGTGAATTTCACGACTTTGTTTCCGTTATTATTATTATGTTGGAATAACTTTCTACATGGCAATCCGCATGCATGGTGATTTCTTTTGTTATTCCATTCTTTATTATACCCAAATAAGTTAAAACTTTGACTTCTATACTCCATGAAATTAGTAGAATATCCTTGATATTTGCGTTTCATCCAAATCTTTTCATGGAAATATTCTTCCGATCATTCTTGAATTTTACTTACTACGAAAAAAGATATCATGTTGACAATTTGACGTTAATAATTCATGGATTAAATAATTCTTGAACTTGTTTTATTGAATTATTATGTCATTGTCATCATCCTCATGTTATATTATGTTATTTTTTGCTTTACGTGCATAGATGAACTTAGTATGATTATGACCGAGAGATCATTCGGTATAATCACGACTTGAAATAAATGATGTGACAAAAGTCCTCGATGGCACGTAATGCGTTGATGGATAGTTTTGGTATGATTATGACCGGGGGTGATTCGGTATATAGTCATGACCATTGATAATTTGATGAAAATCCTTGATCGCGTGGTACGGGGATGATTAGATGTGGTGGTTTATTTATTAAGTCGAGTCTCAAATGATAAAAATTGATGAAAACTTTTTAAAACCTAAAAGATAGTAGAATTTATTCTCTACTTGACTCTTTTAATGGATTGCTAATTCCACCGCAGCTTAAACCGGTTTGTCTATTGTATTTTATCGCTTAACACTTGTTGAAGGCTAATGATAATTTATTCGCATTATCTTAGTCATAATATTTCTTCTTGGGGCTAGTTGAGCTCACCTTTCTTTCATTGTTCTATTCAGAAATGAGAACATAGTGGGGGCAGTCGGGGAACGTAAGTAATGGTCCGAGGATAGCATTAGTAGTCCTCACTATTACGTGAAATAGTGTGATAATAGTTGTAATGAGGACTCCTTTTGAGTTTGTATAATATCTAGTAGACAATATTTGTATTCAAACTCACGCTTTATGTCGTATTGCATACCTACGCTTTATATTAGTAAGTTGTATTTGAATTTATGTACCATGTAAGTGGCGACCCAAGATGGGTGACGATACCTAATTTTGGGGCGCCACAATTACTCTCTCAAATAGACATGATAGTGTGGGCTTTATCCGCCGCCGTATCTAATGGTTTGATCATTGTAAACTTTAATACTCCATCGGTTACGTAAAAGAGTTTATCTACAAAATTTATAAATATTATACATGCATTTATTGTTTTGGGTTTACCCTTTAAAAGAATAAATTGTTACTTAAATAACGCTAACATGATAGTAAAATTATGATGAAAAATTATCATTTTATAATACTATGAATAAAAAGAGAATAATTTATCTAAAACTAATTTGTTTGACAAATAAAACTCATTTTATAAAACAAAGAGGGTATATATGGCAACAAATTTATTTCAATATTAGAAACCGACACAGGTGGATACACATGATAACATGTACTCCCTTTGTCCCTTAATATAAGATTTTTTAGAGTTGTGCACAAGTATTAAAAAAATAATTGTACAACATTAAATATAATACTACATTCATTCCTAAAAATTGTCGCTTTAAGGTTTTTGCACATGAATTAAGAAAGTGATTTTATACTACTCCTCCATCCCTAATTATTTGACGTTTTAGAGGTGGACACAAGAATTAAGATAATGATTGGAAATCATTAAATATAGTACTCAATTGTCTATAATACCCTTAAATCTTTTGTTGGGATAAGGAGAGTTTTGTTGGGATAAGGAGAGAGAAAGAGTTTAAGTATAGAGTAATGAGGGGTAATTTTGGAAAAATTGTCATTAATTCTCCTAGATTTGAACAAACGTCAAATAATTAGGGATAAATGAAAAACTCTAAAACGTCAAATAATTAGGGACGGAGGGAGTATCATTTAACAAGTAAAATTTATTTAAAATTTCATCACGACTCCTTTATGGGAAGTTGAAAACTATTAATATAAGGGAGAGAATTTATTGGGACAATGAGATAAGGTAGCGGTGATATAGGAAAGTAAATGATTTATTCTCCTAGAAAGTTATAAACGACAAATAAATTAGAACAATTTTTTTTTTCCAAAACGATAATCTTTTAGGAATGGAGGGAGTATCAAATGTCTATATTGCCCTTGTATTGGAAAAGGAGATTGTTATTTATTGGACAAAAAATAGTGAGAGAACCAAAGTTATATTTAATACTTGGGCTGATATTGAAAACTAAGCACTTAATGCTTACTTGAAATTCTAAAACGTCATATATTAAGAGACAAAAAAATTTCTCTAAAACGTCTTATATTAAGGTACGGAGGGAGTACTAACAAAAGGGTCCATATATTATTATTCAAATCAAGATATAAACTTATACTCTCCCCGTTCCTTCATATAAATTGTGACGCCCCCAAAATAGGTATACATCACCCATTCTGAGTTATCAATACATGGTACAGAAATAACTACAACTTTATTATTACAACAAGAAAAGCGTGAGTTTAAATACAAATATTATCTTCTGATAATATCTATACTCAAATAAATCCTCATCACATTTATTGATACATTATTTTACAAAATGGTGAGGACTACTAAACAATCCTTTCTAAAACCTTCATTCCATACCCCCACTTGCATCGCTTATATTCTCGCCTCCTGAAGAATGGAACAAAAAGGAAAAGGATGAGCTAACTAGCTCAAGAAAAGAATATTATGACTAAGATAATATACAACAAATTATCGTTAGTCTTCAACAGGAAAAATTTAATAGAATACAATAGACAACAAATTTTAAATCAATATTCGCAATGAAATAATAATTCATTAGAAGAGTTAAGTAGAGAATGCAAACTACTATCTTCTATGTATGAATTTAAAAGTTCATCGCTCATCTTTTATCCCTCGTAACAACAATCCATAAACATCTCGAATCAAATATTCATCTTTGCACTACAGCCCAAAGATATTCATCACCGGGTCATGTTCATTTAAACACTGCTCATCTTCGCACTACGGGCCAAAGATATTAATCACTTCATCATGTTCATCTCAACACTTGTTCATCTTTGCACTACAAAGCCAAAGATATTCTTCGAATCATTCATCTTTGCACTACAAAAGCCAAAGATATTCAATAATATCATCATTTAAGATCGAGGATGATGAAAAATATTTTTAAAGAAACGAATCCAAAGAAACAAAATGACAAGGATTAAGGATTAAGGATTCAGATTTTGTTTTATCCATGTTCAAAAATACCCCAAAAATAATCTTAGTGGTGTAAAATTCAAGAATGATCAAAACATGGATACAATCAAAGCTAGATCCGTAATATCAGATAAGGAATACGTCGAGATATTGAATAAAGTGCCGATACATGAATAAGAACCGACACCAAAAGATCAGAAATCTCCATCTTCACGCTTCATTTTAAGATTGAATAAGAATCGTAATAAGAATCAAATGAATAGTAATCTACATACGAAAAGTTCCAAATTTGATAAAAGTTCCAACCAATATTTCAAAGATAACGATATCAAGAAATAATATCATTCGGTAAGAAAATAACATCCCTACCTCAAAGAATCAAGATTTCTGGACGAAAGATCTGTGACGAAATAAACTCAGGATCAACAAAGAACTCTCAAAAGATCTAAATCCACAAAATACGCCTCAATAATATAGTAGAGAGAAGAGAGAAAACTTTGTTTACAAAGGATTTTCAACGGACTCACCCCACTACTTTACTGCCACTCCATTATCACCACCCACCACATTTCGAAATAAATTCAGACATTTTTTCACCAACCACAAGTGGGGCCCACTAATTCTAGAATTTCCACCAAAATCAATTATAAACCTAATTTCCTAATCACCACCTCTAAAATTCATAACAAATCATTCGCTCATTTTTAATCGCTCAAAATTTGCATATACTTAACTTACGTATTTGATAACATATCCAAAATTACAACGATCCAACTATTTGATTAAAGAAATTATAACTCACGCATATATCGTAAAAATAATGATTTGATTTTTAATACCTTCATTCCAACAAAATTACCATAAAACACCTCAACATTAAATCATTCAATTATAAACTACATAAATAAATAAATTCGCCATTTATATCCACATCAAATAAATATTTTCAGATTATATAAATCAATAATTAATTATTCACAAATAATATTACAGTAATCACAATTACGATAACCGCGCCGCTCCTGTGAAAGATTTCCAATAAGATCTCTCCTTACCTACGCTGCCAGCAATTGTTGACCAAACCTCTCCTCAGAAACTTTCTATATCGCTAATAATGTATCTAATAATATTATTCAAATAATAATGTAATTATCGATCCGATAATCTTAAATAATTTCAAGAATATTATCAAAACAAAGAATAATATAAAATACCAACGCAAAGAATTATCAATCAATAAAATAAAATACTCGAACAAGAATCATCAGAATAATTATCATTAAAGGCCTTTCAAGCTGATCAATAATCGATGAATACCGCTTGCTCAACAACGCCAGATTATTCCAATGAAGATAATCTGTATTACGCCTGCTATTTTAAAACAACTTATATTCGCGCTTTCCTCATCCAATCGCTCATCATGTACTATTATTATCAAGGCCGCCGCATTTAATATTCCCCGACAAAGACGTAATATTCCACTAAAACGAATATTCCCCAACAACAACGTAATATTTTATAACCACTTCGCTTATTTTAAGAGATTTCACAGATTTAACCCCTAATCATCCACATTAATCAAATCAACCCTTACTATTTCAAAATAATAAATAAAGGAAATTCCTTTTTATTTAAAAATAGAAATTTAATTACTTGAATCAGATCTTGGATAATCAAGCATGAGAATCTTTGGAATCTAGTAATATAATAGATGTATTTGGATAAAAAAAGATTTAAGAATATTTTAATGATTGAATAATTCTGTATCACGTTGAATTCTTATTAGCTAGTATCGTGAATAGTCTTCCAGAAATCACGAAAGCGAATACGTTGCATAAAAGTCTTTTCCCGCTCAAATAGATGGCTAGAAATGGCGCTAATAATCAATCTTCAACCATGAATAGTACTAGTGAAAAAGTACTCCAAATAGTAACTTAATGAATAGTAACTCAATCAATAGAGAACTCGAACAAAAGAATTAACCAATTTGATAAAGTTATAAAATATTTCCGAAGTAATATTGATCATTGGAAAAATTATAATATCGAAATTGGATTATTGAAGAAGAAATAACATCCGCTTACACCGAAGAATCGATCTTGGGAAGGAAGATCGGAAGTGATCAACTTATCTAACAGACATTGAACGACAACAGACTATAAATATCTAAATCTTCCACGAATTAATCCACAAAAACATCTTCACGCTTTTCCGCTTAATAAAGACTTTGTAATAAGAATCCCTTAATAAGAACTCCAATAAAGAATCTCATATTTAAAAAGCTCCAAATTGATAAAAGCCCAACCAATATTTCAAAGATAAACGATATCAAGAAATAATATCATTCGGTATAAAATAACATCCCTCACCTCAAAGAATCAAGATTTCTACGAAAAGATCTAAGTACTAATAAAACTCAGATCGAATAAAGAACTCCTCAAAAGATCTAAATACTCACAAAATACGCAATAATATAGTAGAGAGAAAGAGAAACTTGCTTCCTGTGCTTCATGATTTTCAATTCTAACTAATTTCTCATTTATAGTGAAAACGTTAAATTACCAAGCAGACTTGACCATAAATTACTTCATTTTTACACCAAATCACACTCCACCACATTCAAATAAAATTCAAAGACATTTTTTCACCAACCACAAGTGGGGCCCACTCAATTCTAAATTTTCCACCAAAATCAATTATAAACCTAATTTCCTAATCACCACCACCTCTTAAAATTCATAACAAATCATTCTGCTTCATTTTTAATCTGGCTCAAAATTTGTGACATATACTCAACTTATGTATGTATAACATATCCAAAAATTACAACGATCCAACTATTTGATTAAAAATTATAACTCACGCAATATATCGTAAAATAATTTATTTGATTTTTAATACCTTCATTCCAACAAAATTACCGATAAAACACCTCAACATTAAATCATTCAATTATAACCACATAAAATAAATAAATTGGCATTTATATCCACATCAAATAAATATTTTCAGATTATCATAAATCAATAATTAATTATTCACAAATAATATTACGTAATCACAATTACGATAACCCGCGCCGCTCCTGTGAAAGAGGCCTTTCCAATAAGCGATCTCTCCTTACTTGCCGCAATTGTTGACCAAACCTCTCCTGTATGTAACTTTCTAGACATCGCTAATAATGTTATCTAATAATATTATTCAAATAATACGAATTATCGATCCGATAATGAAATATCGTGAATGTGACAATTATCAAAACAAAGAATAATATAAAATACCAACGCAAAGAATTATCAATCAATAAAATAAAATAATCGAATAAGAATTATTCGTAATAATTATCGAAGTAGCCTTCTTACGTAGGATCAATAATCGATGCAATACCGTGCCTTCATCGTTCAACAACGCTGTAATAATGTGCTTTTAACCACCCAGATTCCAACAAGATAATCTGTAATAATTACGCTGCTATTTTTAAACAACTTATATTTGCTGCTTTCCTCATCCAATCGCTTTCACATGTACCACACACATATCAAGGCCTGTCAGCATTTAATATTCCCCGACAAAGATTTAATATTCCACGACCAAACGAATATTCCCCACAACAATGAATATTTTATAACCACTTTGCTTATTTTCAAGTATTTACATGATTTAACCCTAACTATCCACATTAATCAAATCAACCCTTTACTATTTCAAAATAATAAATAAAAGGAAATTAAACTTTATTTAAAAAATTTGAGTCTTACATAAATCGTTTTAGAAAATTATTTTTGTTCGTAATATAAATTCGTTTGAGAATTTCAAGTGGCGTTAATTACTTGGTTTTCGATATTATCTCAAGTAATAAATCTGATTTTGTTCTCTAACTATTTTTTTCGACTAATAAATAACACTTTTATCCAATCTGAAAGCGATATATGTATAATTGATATTATATTTAATACTCATCCATTCCTAAATAAGTGACGTTTTGGAAGAAAAAAATTGTTCCAAATTATCTAACGTTTATAATTTTCAGGAGAATAAATTATTTACTTTCCATATCACCCTTACCTTCTCGTTGTTCCAATAAATTCTAACCCTTAGTATTAATAGTTTTAACTTCCCATAAAGGGGTATTGATGGAATTTTACACATATTTTAACTATTAAATGATAGTATTAAATGAATTTTCTTAATCTACGCCAAAAAAACCAAACGATGCTTATTTTTTGAATGGAGGGAGTATTATACAATTATTTTTTAATACGTGCACAACTCAAAAACAACTTATATATTAAGTAACGGAGGGAGTACATTATTATTCAAATCAAGATAGAAAGGATCCAAACAGATTAATATTAGATACCCACACATGATTTACACGAATATTGTTGTTCTGGCTATTGGCTTTCCTGCCTAAAAATTCTGCAATAGATAAGTCCATAAAAGCAAGATATAAACTTATCTGTAATAGCAAAATATAGTTCCCCAATAATGGTAGTTTTTTCCTCAATATTAGTACGTAGGATTTTTTTCTTTTTTGGGCCTAAGAATGCTACGACCATATGTGGATTGCATCATATTTAGGAGGAGTGGAAATTGTAGCATAACAAATAAGGTCACTGGTAGAAGAGCCAATCCGACGATTGGAATAAGAATCCAATTGTTATTCTGGGCGAAAACAAGATAGAGTGTTGCACTGAAAGATATAATCATGGATGTTATAGAAAAGAAAAGGGCAGCCAGACCCATTATTAATCTGTTGGGCAAGGAATAAAGATAATCAATGGTTGCATAGCGCGAGGTGAGGATGGATAAGAATATCAACAAGGTGCAAATAGATGAGAATAATGCGAGTGCATTTGATATTGTAAACACAATAAAGGCCGCTCCACCAGAGAATATTGGGGTTCCGACATCTTCTTTATTACCTCCCGGTACTGTGATGGCTGCTGCAAATGCTATTGTAGCAATGATTGTTGTTGCTACTGTACATGAATTTGCCATGCCAATCATCCATTGCCCTTCGTATACCTCCATCTCCTTGTGCTCCTTTCGAAATACCTCTAGAGGCGTCATCCCTTCCTCATTCTTTTGTTTTTTAAGTTCTGGCGGCACATGCCTTTCCAATTCCTGTATTAAATCAAGTGCATTTTGAATAAGAGTGCTAGCTGTTATTGCTCAAGAAACACATGAGGAATTACCAAAAAAAAACACAAGACAAAAGAATATAGTAGTATTATTTTTATTTTTAAATCAATCATCCTTTGTGCATGTAACAATCTTCTGTCTGCTTGTCAGATCGTTTAACTAATTCAATAAAATATAGTTCGACTTTGGAACAGAAAGATACAATTTTCTTGTGGCCTAGTAAGCAATTAATTACCTGAAACCACTGCAACTCGCGCTGCATCTGTAGAACTGCACTAGAAACATGGTCGAGTTGGTATTGCTTCGCTCTATATCCAGCCAAATGCAAGATATTGTTACCCTTGCTGTCCAAGAACGTTGATACGACGCCAAAGGATTCTCCAATTAGACCATAAATGACATTGAACACATTATCATGACGGTACATAACTGCAAGATGGATAGCATTGCGCTTATCTTCAACAAGAAAATTAATTACACTGGGAAATGACTTCAAAATCTCTTCTACAACTTCCAAAATTCCATATTGTGCTGCTAAGAGGAAGGAATGACCAAATATTACTAAAGCTTGGTCGGAAGATAAGCTCATGACTCCCTCGCAACAGCATCGCAGGAGTTCCATTGCTTGAAGATGCAACACTTTCGTCCTTCTAATATTCTTCAATTGTGGCACTGCAATGATATATTAATGAACTCAAGAATTACTAAAAATCTCGTGCACTCTACAAAAGAAAGCAAACTTACCAGTGAGTTATTGAAAGAAAATGAAAATAGTCAAACAGAATAATTCCTGACTTACAACCGCATGACTAGGGTGCGTTAAAAATTAATATTCTGAATTTGCCGTTACCTTATATTGCTATCACACCACCAATACTAATTAAATTCTTAGCAAATATATAGGGTATAATTGAAAACATAAAATAATCCTCAAAAGCTGTAATCCTAGTATTAGTATCACACCACCAATACTAATTAAATTCTTTGTTGTTTTTTTTTGAAAAAAAAACCTCTTATAGCACACTATATAGGAACCACTTCCTTTCCTTATCAATGACAACACGAAATTGAGGATATCTTTTCGATTCATATACACAAAAGGAGACATATTGTTGGGATTTGCTCATATTAATTTCAACAAGACTTGTCATAATTAGGCAAACTTGAATATATAGTGTGTTTTTTATTTTTTTATTATTAATTCATATAATTTCTGTGTGATTGGGTCGAATATTAGATTTTAAATCTAACATTATCATAGAAGAAAATATGATAGTTTAAACTTATAGAGCAATTGGTAGCTAAATAGTTTCTTTAAGTACTTATGCACATCCGATTTCAAGAAACTTCACACACTGCATTGCAAATAATTTAAATAGGATACCAAATTCTGGGTCCTGCTTGTTTTGTTGCATAAAATTTGGTGTGGGAGAATTTTTCTTCACCCCAAGAAAACCTGGCAAACAAAAATATTGATACAATTACACAATAGAATCTGTATACCCTTCTCAAGTAATTAATTAATTGCATCAATTCAAGTTAGTTCTTTGCCATTGCAAATTGAGGGTGGGAAAGCTAGGTCTATCATATGGGAAATGTTAAATAAAACTACTATGGTATAGACAATAAGTTGACCTTTTCAAAATCATTTTTATTTAGTATTGTGATGCATTTGAATCTCAAGCACTGCATTTGTGCCTCAAACACTACGTTTTTGAATTAAATAAATTACGTTTAAAATAAATTATGTTAATGCAAGATTCTAAAGTATTTTTGAATTCCTAAACGCACCAAACACACTAAATTACGTTAATGCAAGATTCTAAAGTATTTTTTTTTTTGCTTTTGACTACCAAATAATTAATGTGATTTATTGAACTGAAATTTTTATAAAATGCAGTGTTTTATGTGTCATTTGGATACATGTAAAAAATAGAGTTGTACAGCCTGTGCAACCCTATTTTTTACATGTATCCAAATGAGATGACACCTAAATCACTGCATTTTGTTAAAATTTCAGTTCTAATAAATAGCATTAATTATTTGATAATTAAAATAATAAATAAATAAAATAAAATTTCCGGAACTGTCACTACCCCGGTGTCGCGGTAAGAAGGATTCTATTTTGAATTAACTTTTTGCTTCATTTTTTGATAAGCCACATGTATCAGTATCACGACATTCTTCATACCTTATTCATATTTTAAGGGTATAAAAAACATATGGATTATAATTTTTTTTTGTCCGTAACAATGGATTATAAAATTTTAAATTACTAGTACTCCCTCCATTTCTAAAATATTATCGTTTAAGGTTTTGACACATGATTAAGAAAATATCATTTACCAAGTAAAATTTGTTTAAAATTCTATCACTACCCCTTTATGGGAAGTTGAAAACTATTAATACAAGGGAGACAATTTCTTGGGACAATGAGAGAAGTTAGGGGTAATATAGGAAAGTAAATAATTTACTCTCCTCGAAAGTTGTAAACGACAAATATTTTTGTTGGGCCATAATACTTTACACATGTTGAGGTGGGTCTTGAAAGTATTAGGTCGGTTCATTGGGCCAGCCCATTTAGTGGATATTATCTTTATTTAGGGCCTATGAAGTATTGAATTTGTGACGATGGTAGAATGACTAGATGAGTATGGTTCCACTTGGGCTTTGGCCAGGTGTAGATTGGGGATAGAACTTTGGTGACATTTCGCATGGCATTAATGAGGATGGGACAAGGCTTAGTCGGCTAAAGGTTGTGGGACCGGGAAGTCAGTCACATACAGGACCTTGGAGTATATGAGCAAGGATTACACACAATCTAGAGGTAACACTTAACTGATATTTTATCCCTCTCAATACACTAGATATTTTTATCCTCCATGGTTAACCTTGTGATCGCTGTCAGACTGACTCTCACGCCGAGCTATCCTCGACGGTCGGTAGTCGAGCTTTTGGTGTTGACTTGTTGAATATGCGGGATATCTCGGATAGCGTCTTGGTGATTGGGGCGTGGAGAAAGATCTTGGCGTTAACATTGGCGCTAGAAGGAGGGCTTTAGTTCTAGTGTCTTGGTATTTTTAATCACAAATTGTAGTCGCTTCTCGTCGGAATCCATGGTGAAGAATAGTAGAACAGTTACTTCTAAAGGATAGCTGATGACTATGACTTCGTCTACACAATGAGTATATGTCGAGGATTGATTGGGTCCTTCAAAGAATGCTCATGCTGATGCTTTTCAAGCGGTGTTTCGAGGGTTCTCGTTCGAGAGCCCAAGGTGATCTTAGAAGAAGATCGATTTTTTCTGAGAGAAGACGACCATGGTCGGAAAAGGATAGAAGGCATCTTGCTTAGAATCTATCTGAAAGTGGTCGGTGATGAACCGATCAAGTTAGAAAGAAGTCTACACTTTAAAGACATGTCTCAAGGCCGTCCTTGGGATCGAAGTAGACCAATGACCATTTTCTGATTGGTAGAAGAAGGGTATTCCGCCTATTGGTCTTGAGGATTATGGTCGAAGCGAGTAGAGAGTAACGAAGACCCACGGACCATTTTCTGATTAGTCAAGAAGGGTATTCCGCCTATTGGTCTTGGGATTATGGTCGAAGCGAGTGAGCGAAGACCCAACAGACCATTTTCTGATTGGTAGAAGAAGGTATTCCGCCCTATTGGTCTTGAATTATGGTCGAAGCGAGTAGGCGAAGACCTAATGACCATTTTCTGATTGGTAGAAGAAGGGTATTCCGCCCTATTGGTCTTGAATTATGGTCGAAGCGAGTGTAGACGAAGACCCAATGACCATTTTCTGATTAGCCAGAAGAAGGGTATTCCGCCTTTATTGGTCTTGAGGATTATGGTCAAGCGAGTAGTAGATGAAGACCCAACAAATTGCCATTTTCTGATTGGTAGAAGAAGGTATTCCGCCTATTGGTCTTGAGGATTATGGTCGAAGCGGACTCGAAGCCAGCACTCGAGAATCCACAGAGGGTACATACCTGTGAATACTCGTCTTCGAGAGAGCCCATCTAAAGCTGCGAGTTCGAATGGAAAAGACAAGACTACTCGGAAGAGACTTTGAGAAGGTTTACATCCAAACGGCGAGAAAGATGTTTGTCAATATTTGAGTGCGAGGAAAGGGCAAGAATGCTAAGAGGCGTTCCAGTGGACTTGGTACGTAAACGCCTTCCGGGAATAAACGACCTATTTTTATTCGGTGCCTTTATCGATGAAGCCCGCTCTCTCTCTTGAGCTATGTTATTTGTATCTGGCGGCTAGTTCGTTGGCGGTGGGAGCGATTTTGGTGCGAGAAGTTGAGGTGTAGCGACACCGGTTTGATATATGGCCGTGTCCTTAGGGATGAAGAAATAAGATGATGATAGTTATGGAGAATCAAGAGTCCGACAAAACCGCTGTAATGCTTGGCCAGAATCGAAATTAATTGGGCGTTGTTTGCGAGGTATTCTATTCTTATGGACCCATCTCCCACTATTGAGGAACTTTGGGTGCCGCCTTGAAGTCAAGATGTTATTCGGAGGGTTCGTATGTGAATCTTTGTGTCATTAAATGGTTCGATCCACACCAACCACCAAAAAGCTATATTCGATTTTATCTCCTATACCTCTTGTTATGCAGGGGTAGTCGTCTTTGGGTCCATTTCCTAGGGATCGAGTTAACAGAGCCTTGACTCATGGGATCGAAGTTTAAAACATTCACGAGGGACTTGGTAGCTCATCCATAGTCGAGAGTGCAACAAAATGCCACCTCGGTGTTAGGAGGTTGGGTGGACTCATTTGGCCATTCGATGGCGACCTTTTTCGGAGTGGTCCTTATGAGTTTGTCGTCGCCCTTACGTGGTAGGCAAACGTCATTGGTGTTAGGAGGTTCGGGTGGACTCGCTGGCCATTCGATGGTAGCCTTTTCGGCAGGTGGTCCTTATGAGTTTGTCAGGCCCTTCGTGGTAGGCAAATGTCATTGGTGTTAGGAGGTTCGTGGACTTCGTTGATCATTCGATGGTAGCCTCTTGGCGGTGGTCACTTAGATCTTGTCGAGGCCTTCGGGGTAGGCAAGTGTCATCTTCGAGACCTTATCGAGGCCCTTCGTGGTAGGCAAGTGTTGCACTTAGACCTTATCGAGCCCTTGAGGTAGGCAAGTGTCATCTTCGAGACCTTATCGAGCCCTTCACGGTAGGTAAAGCGTTGTCCTTTAGACTTTGTCGGGCCCCTTCGTGGTAGGAAAATGTCATCTCTTGGTTTTGTTAGGCCTTTCGGGTAAACAAATTCCTAATGAAGCGAATCTGTCTCACACTTGATGCGAATAAGTATTGCATTACTTTATTACACGATTTTTAAGTGTTGAGTTCGGGTCACATTATTATTTGATCTTATATGTTATATGACTTGCTTAGTTATTGACTAACGGTTTAAGATTATACATTTTCACGTTGATTGATGATGAATTATTGACAAGAAATGTTGAAAGGTGCAATAAGGATAAGAATTTGTTAATTATTTCATTGATATCTAGCTGCTTTACAAAGGAGATGTCTTTTCGAGAATCCAAAAGCTTGGATGATATCTTTAAGCTTCCTTATTGTCCTCATTGTCAGAAGAGTCGAGGAGAGTCGGGTTTACTTTGGCCACTACAAGTTTGGCTTTTTATTTACTTGGCGGACCTCGTACCCTTGAGTACATGTGGACAACTTCATTGTTCATTTCGTTGGATTTCACGTAATTTGCTTATCTCCTTGCGAATCGATCGATTAGTGGTGGGCCCAAATCCACAAGAGTCCTGGAGTTCTCGAAGTTTCTCTTCAAGCTTTTGACGATGGGCCATTTGCTCTGCATCTTTAGCTTGGATATCTTTATTTTGCTTGACGAGGCGAGTTGGATTGGGTCGGATCATCGATTTTCTTCACCAAAATTTCGTTTTCTTGAGAAAATCGATATTTATATCGATGATGACTTGATGAGTGGCAGGATGTCTTCAAATCTTCTTTGGTTGAGCGCAGGTCTTTTTCTGAAGGCACTTCATTGTCTTGAATAGCAACTTTGAGACTACTTCTATCTTTATGCCAAAGCGACTTAAGCGAGGTATTCTCTCTTGACGGCTTTCTCTTGACTTGACCTCTTGGTATTTGGGGCGGGGCGTCCAAAGAAACGATGTTTACTGCGGATGATCGGTGTTAATCTATCAGTTCAAAATTAATGGGCCGATATGAAAATGGATAAGTTAAGCTTACTCTAGCTTGGTACTTCATTCCCTCGTTGAGCAGGTCCATGATAGAGTTGTTGCCGAATCGGTGGTTGTCGGTATTACGGACGAAGGAGTTGTAGAGCTCAAAGGGAAAATTCTCTTGGATTACGGCGGAGAGTGGGGATTCCGAGGCTTGAACTGAAGTCAGGGAGGTTGGTTGTCTTTTCGAGAAAGTTTGAGTGATCGCTCCACTTGTTCTTGGGCTCTTTGTCGAAAAACAACAATTTCGGTAGGGGGTGGTTGGCGGAGGATTGGTTTCTACATTAGAGGTACTTGTGGTTCTTGAATGGGAGGATCTGCTTGGGTTTTCCTCTTTTTGGCGCGAAGGATTCGGATCCGTTCGTCAGAGGGCATATCGAGGAGGCACTCAGTGTGAGTTTGTGTGGGGTGTGTTTGGGTTTTCGGCCAGCTTGCTTTCTTCGGCGAGGTTGGCTTGTCCCTTCAATAGGAGTTGATTCGGTGGCTTGAAGATCTTGATTGATACTTGGCGGAGGTCGGCGAAGATGTCTAGAAAAAAATCATGCGGATCCTTGATTCGATTGGCGTTGGTTTGATCGAGAGACAACGCAATGATGAGGAATAATTGTTTACGATAACTACTAATGGAAATTGGGAGTTAAACAATAAAGTGGGTTCGAGACTTACGATTATGGTCGTCTGACCATGCTTGTTTACTCGAAGTCCGAAGCTCCATTCCTTAATGTGAATCTTCTCTAGAAGGCTTGCCATTTCTCTCACTCGTTAGTTGAAATATTTTCAAGTTTGGAGAGATGCGATCGGAAGTGGTCGGTCGGTATGGAGGAGATTTGGGTCCTTTGACAAAAAAACCACTCCTTATGCCATCCTTGGTTGCTCGAAGGAGTGTATCCGGTTTCTATTTGAATTATTGTTTGAGATTTACCTATTGGGCCTTGGTAAGTTGTATCTTGGGCCTTTGTTGATCTCATTATAATTCCTTTTATTCGGGCCGATTCCTTATACTCTTTCATTAAACCTCTGTTTAATAAAAAAGACTGAAGCGATGTTGGGCCATAATACTTTAGACATGTTGAGGTGGGTCTTGAAAGTATTAGGTTGGTTCATTAGGCGACCCATTTAGTGGATATTATCTTTATTTAGGGCCTATGAAGTATTGAGGTGTGACGATTAAGGTAGAATGACTAGATGAGTATGGTTCCACTTGGGCTTTGGCCAATTTGTAGATTGGGGATAGAACTTTGGCTGACATTTCTGCATGGCATTAATGAGGATGGGACAAGGCTTAGTCGGCTAAAGGTTGTGGGCACGGGAAGTCAGTCACATACAGGACCTTGGAGTATATGAGCAAGGATCACACACAATCTAGAGGTAACACTTAGCGATATTTTATCCTCTCGATACACTAGATATTTTTATCCTCCATGGTTAACCTTGTGATCGCTTTGTCTTGACTCTCACGCCGGGAGCTATCCTCGACGGTCAGGCCGTCAAGCTTTTGGTGTTGACTTGTTGAACTGTGCAGGATATCGGACGCGTCTTGGTGATTGGGACGTGGAAAAGATCTTGGCGTTAACAATTTTAAAACAAAAATTTTCTTCTAATACGACTACGGAGGGAGTAATATATGTTTAGATTCCGAAGAATAGTCAGTCTTTTGTCCCTTGTTATGCAAGTACACTACATCATCTCATGCAGTAAGTTTTTTAATCACTGTCAAGCTATCTGGTGATTAAATATGTTAGATAATCTAACTGCATCTATGTTTTCCAATTTCAGTGTAACAATTAATAAATGTTATACTACAATATCAAACAAAATGAAGAAAAATCCCCCTTTGAGCATTTGGAATATCAATTTATTTAAAAAAAAAAATTCCAAAAAGTACTCTAGTTCTTTCATAAAAAAAATCTTACTCATCAAAAGAATTATTCCAAAAAAGGTTTTTTTAAAAAAATTATTTATGATGGTAGTAAAAAATGGCAATACATTCCGAAGTCTGCATCATAATTTTATTACTGAAAATATGTATATAGCAACAAAACAATATCGATTTTTAATAACCGTGCTCATCAATGATCAATTATCTATGCATTTATATTAATTTACAGATTAATATAAATGCATAGAATTTACAGATTAATATAAAATTTGTATATGAAACGTAAACTAACCAGAACCAGTATAGAACTATGAATACGATAAGAAGATCAGGAAAACTAACCGGTGTAGATCAGGCGCTTCCAAAAGGCCAACTTTACTCCACTTTGAAAGGCAGTAGGTTCTTGGGCTAATGCTGTCAAAGGGGAAATGCTTGGATCCCTAGCCAACATGGGGTACCTTTTGATTAGTAGTAGAGCAATATCTGAAAGATCAAGTAAAAATATTAATTGGAAGAAAAAAATAATTACAATTTGTTTCAGTCGGATTTGGTAATCAGTAAATTATCTGAAATTTTATGGTTGGCTAAAAGAATTTCGACATTGGTGGTATGGGTTTGATGATTTCAATTATCCATACAAAATGTTTATTTTATACGGCATAGAATTAATCAGAATCAGACTGCTTCAAATAATAATTATTTAACTCACCATACAATCTTGAAGTTGTTAAAAAATACACAAGCTTAGCATCAGGTTGGCCAGCAAACGGGTTTGGCTGCACATTATCTATTTCCATGTTCAACAGGAAAAGTAGTACATCCCTATGGGCATGAAAAGCAGCAATATGCAACGGCAGATTGCCGTAGACATTGGAAATGTTGGCCAAATCTGGATTTTTGCTGACAAGTATCCTGGCCCCAACAACATTGCCGACCCTTGCAGCTGCGTGGAGGGCTGTTTCCCCTATGCCGTCTCTCCCAGTTAGTGCCTCATCAGGCATCATTCCCAGTAACCTACTCAGTATGAAATTTGATTTCTTCCCTTGTTTAGCCACTAAAATTAGTGCCGTCTCTCCAGCACCCGTAATGGGTTCCGTTTGAGCTGTTGGGATTTTTTCCAAAACTTCTTCGAGCAATTTCCAATCGTTCCTGCGTATTGCTTGCTGAAGTTGCAGCTTGTGGCCTGAATTTCCATCCTCTGATCGAGTTTTTTATAATTTAGAAACACAAAAACATCACTAACATTACTAATTAATAGCATGATCGATGCCTCTAAATAAATTTTATTATAAAAATAACAGAAATTATTAACAATACCTGCAGGTACTTCGATTATACTATGTGATGAGGAGGACGCCATTGTAACCTGGAACTCTTTATTTAATTAGCAAATAAAAAAAGAAATAGGATATGTGCAATCGTTTGTCTAAATTAAAACTACACAATTCATTCTTTTACATAATTGGTGGTCCTAAAGCATTTTGTTCTTTTGCTTTTAGACAAAAAATGAGAGGCTAAAAATAAGAGTGTAAACAAACTGAGTCCAACCGAGTATTGAGTTGTTCAAATTTGATTCACAAAATTTATCGAGTATAAAATAAGGTTTGATTGAAATTTCGTTTAATTTCTAAAATTAAGAAGACAATTGATCGTAGTCGGTTTTGCGGTTTGAACTTTTCGAATCGAATATGATCCGAGATAAATAGAAAATTACAATTTGAGGAGTTTTAGTATTTATCGAACTTTAAAATTTCTTCATATTTGACTATTTATATTTTGAGTTGAACTCAAATCGAACTTTTAATGAAATGCAGTCTGAATCGAACTCAAACTGTTTGCTTATTTTACGGTCTTAGCTAAAAATATATTCTCGTGATAGGGCCTACATTTTGGAAGGCTTTTAATTATTCGGTCGCAATTTTGTTGTCAGAGCACCGTTATGCTACTAAGGAGTTTTAAAAATTTTTAATAAATTTTTTTAAAAAATATCTAAATAATAAGAGAAATAAGTTTTTAAGGATTAATTATATAAATATAAAATTACCAACTATTATTACTTCATCATCAGTTACACTGTTATTACGTTACGCCGTTATTTCTCATGAAAGAGGAGGCCATAATTGCAGAATGAGTTTCAATCTTCTTCCCTTTCTCTTTCTTATAAAGATATATGCATACTCAATTAAACAAATCAACAATATTTAACCCTTTGTCGGGAGATGCAATTTCCATGAAAGAGGCTAGAGACGGGCATTATTGTTCTTTTGAGTCGACGACATTGAGTCTCATGGTTCAAGATTAATTTGTAAAATTTAAGCTCTGATATAATTTGTAAAATTTAGGTAGTAAAATTTATAATTTGTGATATTTAAGTGCTAAAATTTATACATATAATTTGTTAAATTATAGATACAATTTTAAAATTAAAAAAATATATAAATACAATTTAGAAAATTTAAGTTGTAATATAAATTTTTAAAATTCTGAAACGAATTTTAATTTATTTATTTTTCTATTTTTTTTACATATCTTGATTAAATTACTTTTCAATTAATTTTCTTACTCATAATAATTTTAAAAATAATGGGTCTTTTTTCTTTTTTTCAATTTTTCCTCCTCCTTTGGTATGTTCTTCCAATATAAAAGGGTATTATTATTTAATTACTTAAATTTTTGGGCACTTTTGTCAATTGTTTAAAAGTTTAATGCTATTTTGCTAAAATATAATTATTTATTAATTTAATGAAGACTCAAATTAATTCAATTATAAGTTTTTAATAATAATAATAATATTATTATTATTATTATTATTATTATTATTATTATTATTATTATGTGTGTGTGTGTATAGATAGATAAATAGATATATAGATTTTGATCGATATATATATACACAAAGATGAAAATGTAGTATGATTGATACATTGTTTAAGAAAACTAAATATAAATATATTTATTATATTTGAACATATATTACTACAATATAATTTATATTTAAAAATTATAAGCAGATGACCAAATTACGTACTTTTAAAATGATCAACCAAATAAACTTTTTACTTTATTTCATTCAATTAATTATTTGTGTCTGTGACACTCCACGTCAAGAATAAACTTTTAAATAATGCTACTATCACATAAAAAAAGGTTACATAATACTCACATACACATGCATATATACTGCGGGCCCCACATATCAGGCAGAGACCCATAATATGCATATGTGTGTATGTGAGTATTATGTGACTCTTTTTTATGTGATAGTAGCATTGTTAAATTTTTTAGTTTGCTTCATTCAAGTAAGTATTGGTACTATATATCCTCTTTGGGAATATGTGAAGCTACACGTCAAGAATAAACCTTTTACTTTTTGTCTTGTCAACAATATATGGTATACGAATAACAATATGCCACGTGGATAAGTAATTTCACTTTCACATTAAATTGGCTTTGGAATACATGTTCCGAAGAAAGGCAAGTATATATGTGGTCATACAGTGTTGCAGAACCCGACCCATGTGATGAATTGATTTTCAAATATAGCAAGAACATGGATGGATGAGAGGGCCTCCCTGAAAGAATCATAACGTCAATGGACCATTTACATAATAGCAGTCAGAGTCGAGTGTCCTCCATATTAATTTGGTACGCGTACAGGTTAAAATCTAATAGCTATTTTTTTCTTTTTGTTTTTATCTACTAATTTTCTTTCCAATTTCAACAAAAATTACTCGTAATTAATTCAATTGGTTCTTAATATCCACAACAAAATCACAACTAAAAAAAATAATAGCAGATGGCTTCTGGAATATTATGTATGGTATTAATATGGGTAATTAGAAAATGGCTTCTGGAATCTTTGGTATGGTCGTAATATAAATTGGGTGGTTGGTCGTCTATTTTGATGAGTAAAGGTGAGGACTAACTAAACCCCACTAGCGACCCACCAGATGGTTTATTCATTGCATTCCCTCCACTAAACCACTCACCTTATTTCAGATAAGATAAGACTAGAAAGGGCATCATTTATCTGTGGAACAATTTGATATGATATAAATCAAATCCATGTTGCCCGGCAGGCGTAGGGAGGCCGGAGGGAGTATCATTTACTAATGCCCACATTAAATATTTGTTTGAAATGTCTATATACGTACATAATTTACTAAAAACAGAGCATTCATGTGTGGATGCAATTATATATATATATATATATATATATATATATATATATATATAAGCTTTGCAATTATAATTCAGAAAAAGGGGTGTTAACGCCAAGATCTCTTTCTAACGTCCCAATCACGTAAAAGCGCTCGATCCTCGCGATACAAGAACACGATAAACACCATAATCTTAAATAGGACCGGATCACGGGATAAATTCGTGCGTGAGAGTCGATATCGTGTTCATGCTGGTTATAAAATGGAGGATGTAATGTACAGTGTATTGAGAGAGATAATAATTACCGGTTGTGTGTATGTGTGAATATGAATGTGAGCGTGTATGAGAATCGCATTTTTTGAAGACTTGGTTGATAGGTGATACTTCTCTTTTGCCTTTGCCATCTGCACCCACTACCTCTCCCGACACAACCCGTGATCGATGGTTCCTCACGGTGTGTGTATGATTCACCCACTACTTCGCCTCTGTTTTTCTACATCGGTAGTCAATGGGATCCCATCCACATTAATGCGTGGCGATAATAGCGATCAACCATCATGTTTTTCATTATTACAAATCAAAGTAGATATTAAATGATCCAATGGGTTAGTCCGATGAACCCAATCGGTGGCCTTATAGGGTTAAATAAAGTAATATGATGACTAAACCCGATGACTTTCGAGGTTCAATAATGAAGGCGATGGATTAATTTAATAAGTAAGTTCTCAACTTACTGGCCAAAGAGGAAATATCACGACCAACATTCTTTTTAGTTTTTTATTAAGCAAGGGAGGTTTAATAGAAACTATAAATGGCGTCAGTTCGACGAAAAAGGAATTATAATAAGACCAATAAAGACCCAAAATACGGACACAGAAGCCCATCCGGTGAACATTAAATAGCAACATAAAGGGTTCATCTTCACGACCTCTATATAAGTACCAATCAGAATCGCTTTTAACTATCGAAGCTCGAGCCATAGAATGAAATCTGGGTTCGGTAATAAGCGATCCATCCGTAATCTGGATGATCATTGGTTTGACATAGTTCCATCATGGGCATCGCTACCCATCAATTCAATCGATTGATTAATAATGGTCATTTCAGAAGAAACACTACCTTCTTGGTGCCTCGAGTCCCCAAATCTGAAAGAAGTCAAGAGGATCTGAAGAATCTAGAAGAGAATGCCAAGAGAATACCAAGAAGAGGAGGCGAAGGGAGAAAACCATTACGAAGTCCGTGTTTGGCAAAGAAAGAAGCAACCTTGACATTGTTCTTCTCAACAATGAATGACTTCAAGGATCTCGTGAGGTCAAAAAGAGTTGGAGACGATCGATGCCACACATCGGTCATCACAGGATATAAATGTCGACACCTTTTGAAGAATGAAATTTTGACGAAGAAGAATAAAGATCTGGCCGAGTCTAATCGAAGGCTGGCGAAGCAAAAAGTAATAATATCTGAAAAGTAGTATGCTTGCTTGGCCCAATCATGTTTGATGATAAAAGCGTATACTTTATAACAATCTTATTCGTTTATTAATAAAAGGTATTAATTTATTAAAGAACTTTTAATTATCTACGTGATCTTTGTTTACATAATATGTGATAAACCCATAGTTTTAAGAATGCTTTTAGAATAATGATGATGATCGTTCTAATGAGATCTAAATTCTTAGAAAGCTTAAAACTAAAATAGTTCCCAATCGTTGGATTACTTAAATTGGGGATTAGTGAATCCGGATAGATTAGTACATCGTTCTTTACTTTCGTTGGATGAGGATGATTGATCTCATGATCATTTGTGTGGAGACACTAAAAGCAAGTATGTAGTGCTTATTAGAGAATAAGTTCATTTGAGCATTGGCTCATTAAGGAATACCTAATGGAGTTTTATTTGCTTTTGTCGATAGGAATTCTGTAGTGATAGTAGTCTGAAGTAATCCTTTGGACTTGAGATCATCATAGTATCTTGTGTATGATGAGTTATACTTTGACTTATTCCTTAAGACCCTTAGGGTATATCAAAGGGTATCTTGGGTATAATAAATTGTCATACTTGAGATAATGTATGATCGATAAAGAATCTACCACTTCAATAAAAAGAAGAGAAATGTCTATGTGATTCGATAAATGACAACCCAAGAGTCCTTGGCGGCGAAATGAAATTAGAAAAGGAGTTTCTAATTTGCATTATTTGGAGTTGTGCGTTTAAGAGTCGAAATACATATAATTAAATAAAATAAGACTTGACAAAGTAATTCCATATCTTATATTTAATTGGGACGTTGTATGGTGGAAGGATTGAATTGTCATGATAACTATTTACTCAAAGGTTCTTTAATGATTAATGTTGAAATCTATATTATCTGGAAAGTCGTTGATCGTAGGAGAACTTTATCCTTATTGTAGAATAAATATTATTTAAATAAATTAATTGTTTAATTTATTTATTTAAATAAATTAAATTGTTACAATTGATTTATTCACAACCGGTTTAATATGGAGAACCTAAAGGGTCACACCATAAAAGGAAGAATAATTATTTAAGAAGTTAATGGCATAATCGTAATAATATGTTATGTATATTTAATTTAATCTATGGTGATAGAATAAATTAAATAGCTTAATATTTATTATTTAATATTTTAGAAATATGAAATATAAATTAATAAGAGAGTCTTTATTAATATTATTACAATTATTATTATTTTAATTTCTAAAAGAGTTTAGGAATTAATTTAATATAAATACTTTCATTTATTCCTAATAAGATTAGGAGGTTAAATTAATTAAAAGAGTTTAATTAATTATCCCTAATAAGATTAGGAGCTTAATTAATTAAAAGAATTTAATTAATTAAATAAAACTCAATTCCTTAATTGTTAAGGTGGGTTGCCCATCTCATAAATAAGAGGAGTCTTATTATGGGTGGGTATGGGTTGTTGACTTTTTTCAACATACGACATAATTCTAATTGTTGGGAGAGTACACCTTTATATAGAGATAGAAAAACTAGGGTTTAGCCAACCACCCTTCTTCTTGAATTTTCTTCTTCCTTGGTGGATCACCTCTGAGAGGCCAAACATTTGGGTGGCTAACGTTGATCGAAAGAAGGAACCAAACCCGGTGGATTCAAGATTGAACGAAAGGATTTGGAGGTGAACTTGTACTGAGGAAGCTTCGATCTTCGGTATGATTTTATTCTTTATCTTTTCGTTTAATTAATAATTGTGCATAAAGGATGATCCGGGTATATGGTTTGTAAATTTTTTTAAACTCTGATTTTACACGCTTCCGCAAAATTTATGCAATTTGATTGCGTTATGAATATTACAAACCTAACAATATCTACGCTAAAGAAGCAAGATATATAGCACTTCGTCAAAAGCTTGAAGAGGAATTCCGATAACTTCGGGCCCTTAGGAACTAGGATCCGCCATGTCAAGATATTTGTAAGAGATCAAGCGAGAATCTGAGAAAACTCAGAAATTGAACGATGAGATCGTCCATATATATGCTAAATGATATGAAATCACGAAGGGCCTGAAGAAGTCTGAAGGACAACGCTTGCCTACCACGAAGGTCCTGACAAGGTCTAAATGTCGACAATTTCCTACCACGCAGGGCCTGACAACGTCTTAAGGATGACACTTGCCTACCACGAAGGGCCTGACAAGGTCTGAATGTCGACAATTGCCTACCACGCAGGGCCTGACAACGTCTTAAGGATGACACTTGCCTACCACGAAGGGCCTGACAAGGTCTGAATGTCGACAATTGCCTACCACGCAGGGCCTGACAACGTCTTAAGGACCACCCGCCGAAAAGGCTACCATCGAATGGCCAGCGAGTCCACCCGAACCTCCTAACACCGAGGTGGCATCTGTCCGTGCATGTCAGACTATGGATGAGCTACCGAGGTCCCTCATAAATGCTTCAAACTTCGATTTCCACGAGTCAAGGCGTCATTAACATGATCCCTGAGCAATGGACCCAGTATGACTACCCCCAAACAAAGAAGAGGTATATGAGATAAAATCGAATATAGCCTTTTGGTGGTCAATGTGGATCAAACTATTTAGTGACACAAATACCCACATGAACCCTCCGAAGAACATCTGCGACTTTTTGACGGCACCCAAAATTCCTCAATAGTGGAGATGAGTCCAAAGTAGAATACCCGTCATAAAACAACGCCCACAGATTAATTCGATTCTGAAGCATCTGCCGCGGCGGTTTTTCGGACTCTTGATTCTCCATAACTATCATCATCTTATTTCTTCATCCCTAAGGACACGGCTTACATAGCAAACCTAAAAGGGTCTTACTTTGACTTCACACCAAAATCGCCTCCCATTGTCAACGAACTAGCTGCCAGATACAAATAATATATCTCAGCAAGAGCGGGCTTCACTAAAAAAGGCACCGAATAAAGATAGGTCGTTTATTCCCTGGAAGGCGTCTTCACAGCCCGAAGTCAACTGGAACGTCTTAGCATTCTTTGACCCTTTCTACGTACCAAAGATTGGCAAACATCTTTCTGCTTATTTGGACATAAACCTTCTCAAAGTCTCTTCTGAATAGCCTTGTCTTTTCCATTCGAACCTGCAGCTTTAGACGGGCATCTCCGAAGACGAGTATTCACAGGGCAGTATACTCTCGATAAAATTCTCGAAAGTGGCTTCGGATCTCGCTTTCGACCATAAACCCGTGAACCGATAGAGGAATTACCCTTCTTCGTCGAATCAGAAAATGGTTGTTGGGTCTTCATCTACTCTGTTTAACCATAATCCGAAGACCAATAGGCGCGGAATACCCTTCTTCTTGATCGATTAGAAAATGGTTGTTGGGTCTTCATCTACTCTGCTTCGACCATAATCCCGAAGACCAATAGGGGGGAATACCCTTCTTCGACCAATCAGGAAAATGGCTGTTGGGTCTTCATCTACTCTGCTTCGACCATAATCCCGAAGACCAATAGGGCGGAATACCCTTCTTCGGTCAATCAGGAAAATGGCTGTTGGGTCTTCATTGTTAGGTTTGTAATATTCAAGAATGCAATCAAATTGCAAAAATTAGCGGAAGCGTGTAAAATCAGAGTTTAAAAAAATTACAAACCATATACCCGGATCACCCTTTATGCACAATTATTAATTAAACGAAAAAGATAACGAATAAGAATCATACCCTTGAAGATCGAGCTTCCTCAGGTACGAGTTCACCTCCAATCCTTTTCGTGTTCAACTTGAATCCACCGGGTTTGTTCCTTCCTTTGATCAACGTTAGCCACCCATATGTTTGGCCTCTAGAGGTGATCCACCAAGGAAAATAAAGATTCAAGAAGAAGGGTATTGGCTCAAACCCTAGTTTTCCTATCTCTATAAAAAAGGCGTCTTCTCCAACTTTTGGAATTACAGTATGTTGTAAAAAGTCAACCACCTCTACCACCCATAATAAGACTCCTCTTTTTTATAGATGTGGGCAACCCACCTTAACAATTAAGGAATTAGGATTTATTTAATTAATTAAATTCTTTTAATTAATTAAGCTCCTAATCTTATTAGGGATAATTAATTAAACCCTTTTAACTAATTTTCCTTCCTAATCCAATTAGGAATAAATGAGAGTACTTATATTAAATTAATTCCTAAACTCTTTTAGAAATTAAAATAATAATAATTGTAATAATATTAATAAGACTCTCTTATTAATTTATATTTAATATTTCTAAAATATTAAATAATAAATATTAAGCTATTTAATTTATTCTATCACCATAGATTAAATTAAATATACATAACATATTATTACGATTATGCCATTAACTTCTTAAATAATTATTCTTCCTTTTATGGTGTGACCCTTTAGGTTCTCCATATTAAAAGCTATTGTGAATAAATCAATTAGAACAATTCTAATCTTATTTAAATAAATAAATTAAATAATTAATTAATTTAAATAATATTTATTCTACAATAGGATAAGCCTCCACTAGCGATCAACGACTTTTCTAGATAATATAGATTTTAACATTAATCATTAAAGAACCTTTGAGTAAATAGTTACCGTATAATTCAATCCTTCCACCATACAATGTCCCAATTAAATATAAGGCATGGAATTACCGAAGTCTTATTTTATTTAATTATATGTATTTTGACTCTTAAATGCACAACTCCAAATAATGCAAATTAGAAACTTCTTTCTAATTTCATTACGCCGCCAAGGACTCACTCAATGTCATTTATCGAATCACATAGGACATTTCTCTTCTTTTATTAGAAGTGGTAGATTCTTTATTGATCATACATTATCTCCATGTACAACTTATTATACCCAAGCATACCTTTGATATACCCTCGAGGTCTTAAGGAATAAGTCAAAGTATAACTCATCATACACAAGATACTATGATGATCTCAAGTCCAAGGATTACTTGTACTTACTATCACTACAGAAATTCCTATTGACAGCAAATAAAACTCCATTAGGTATTCCTTAATGAGCCACGCTCAAAGAACTTATTCTAAATAAGCACCTACATACTTGCTTTAGTGTCTCCACACAAATGATCATGAGATCAATCATCCTCATCCAATGAAAGCAAGTTAACGACGTGTACTAATCTATCCGGATTCACTAATCCCCAATTTAGTAATCCAATGATTGGGAACTATTTTAGTTTTTAAGCTTTCTAAGAATTTAGATCTCATTAGAATGATCATCATCATTATTCTAAAAGCATTGCTTAAAACTATGGGTTTATCACATATTATAAAACAAAGATCATGTAGATAATTAAAAGCCTTTAATAAATTAATACTTTTTATTAATAAATGAATAAGATTGTTACAAAGTATATGCTTTATCATCAAACATGATTGGCTTGTGTGCATACTACTTTCAATCTCCCACTTGCACTAAAGCCAATCGTTATGGTATCTTATACTCTTCTTCTAAGTGACGATTATCCCGCTTTTGGATAAGCTTTTAGTTAATGGATATGTAATGTTGTTCATGAGAGTCCACTATCTCTATAGTGATTTCCCATCTTTTAATGATTCTAATAATCAAATGAAAGTGCCACAACACATGTTTAGATCCAAGATGAGACTTAGGAACTATTCCTAATTACGTAATAAACTTTTAATCCAAACAATCAACTTGCGACTTCATTTATAGCTATATACTTTGTCTTTATCACTAAACCAAAGAACTCTTTCGCTATTTGGAACCTTTCCAATTCATCGCACCAATCGCTCAAGGTACCTTTTACCTTAAAGTGGATTTTTCCATCATCTTGAGTGCATCGAAAAACTTGAGTCATTAAGCCCTCTAGTTTTAATTAAGACCCACCATGAATATGATCACATCCTTAGTGCTTAAGTTAAGCACTTTAAGATATTTTCATGACTCATAGTGAACTTCTCCATAATATGGTGATCAACATCGGTCTCATACATTTCATTGCATGCATGATTGTCACTCATGCGACCGTCTTTTCGTGAGACCGTGGGGACTATTAAGAGAGATACACTCCATAGCTCATCGACATGAGACATCTCTTGGAGTTTGCCATGCTAAACGACTTTAGCATCAAATGAATATACGTTCTTGGGTTAAGTTGAGCATCCTTTTAAATCTATCTATATAGATTTGCATCCCTATTTAGATACTCTTCCAAAGCATTCATGGAGGAATGTTTAGACAACTTTATCTTTACTTGATTGTAGCATTAGTATGTCATTCCTTATCCGTAGTATATCAACATATAATACTAGGAATGTCACGACGCTCCAATCGACCCTTTTGTACACTGTAGAACTCTTACCTCATCAGTATGTAATCGGATCATCATCTTCTATGATGTGTACCTCATCATCATCATCTATGATGAATCCATACCTCTAGGTATCTTCTTGACTATTCCAATTTTATGATTCGGTTGTGGTATAATAGAATATCTATCTCTGTGTTCCTCTTATTTGACTTATAGTGTTTTGTGGATCATGAACTCTTCAAGATCTATAATCCTCCCACTAGCCCCTTTTAATGATAAACACCTTTATCTTAGAAGGAAGCGTGTTTCGCAATAAACACCTTTTGCTAAGTAGAATTATAGAACATATACCCTAAACTTACTTTAGGATGTCCCACAAATCGACACTTATAAAATCTTGTCCCAAGCTTATCCTTTGAAACCTTTTCACATAAGTTGGACAACCCTTTATCTTAACATACTTAAGATTAGAATCCTTCTTTATCCCATAACTTTTATGGAGTCTTGAAATTTGGATTTTGAGGTTACCTTTTTCGTAGATATCTGACCATTTCTAGGACATTATCCCATAAGGATACCGGAATGTCGGTAAAATCATTATGGATCGCACCATACGTCCAACAAGGTGCGATTTTTCATTTAGATACATCAATCAATTATTGCGTGTCGGGATGTGTCCATTATGAGAAAACCATTTGAGATGATCTAGAAACTTATTGCACAAGTATTTATTCCTCGATCTAATCAAAGAATCTTAATACTTTGTCAATTTGTTTCACTTATGAATTCTTTGAATTTTTCAAATAATTCACACTTGTATTTTAAAGAAATACACACATTCAACTCTTTGAATGATCATCTCCTTTTCTTATACTAGTTTGTTCAATTTATAAAATAATTTTTCACGTAAGTCAAGTATACAAAATCCATTAAGTAATCTTTTCGGTTCTATACAAAACATTATTATTATAAATAGAACAACAATTGTTCTTAATTATAATACCAAAAATTTATTGTCCAACAATAAAATGGAAATAATGTTTTTAACAAGAATAGAATACAATAACAACTTATTGACTTAATAGATTTGCCCAGTAAAGGTCTTTAAACTATAAGTTTCTATGGCTAATATGGCAACCTTTGCTACATTTCCGCACATAGATAACTTATATTTGTTTAGCTTTCTACTGCTTGGTCCTTCATAAATCTATATTTATGATAACCAAAGTCGGTATCCAATACCCAAGTAGAACCTTGACTTAAAGAAAATTTATTTAAATCATGAACAAAAAGCGTATTATGAACCAAACTTCACTAAGCTTCTTTGGTTAGCCTCTGCAAGATGCTTCTCGCAGCTTTCTTTCAGGTGTCGTCGGGCTTATTGCGGTGGAAGCAAACTCCTTTCTTATCCGTGATCGGTTTTGTTCTTATTATCCTTTGTTTTTGCCTTTCTATATACCTTCTTTGAATCGTTCTTCTTTTCGAAGATCCTTTGGCCCCTACCAAGAAGACTTGATCTTTCTTGGTTGGAAAGTGACTCTCAACATTTTTCAATATGTTAAGCAAGTCGGTGAGGGCGATATCTAGCTTGTTCATATGAAAAATTCACAACAATTGTGAAAGGAGTCCGGAGTGAGTGCAAGATCAAATTTTGGCTCAACTCTCCATCCATGACAAAAACCAGTTGTCTAATTGATCAATTAAATTGATTATGTTAAGAACTTTTTTCTGCATACTATAAAGGTGCCATTAGCCATTCTAGATCGGAAGAGCTCCTTGATATCGATATCTATCGGTCCTACTTTCCTCACCATCAACTACTTGATGTGCGAGAATATAGTAGAAGCATCCATAGTTTCATCGCCGACACCGGGCTCGTTACTTTCGTGGATGCGAGCATGATGCATCGAGCCAACTATGCATCATCTCGCCACACTTTCTAAAAGTAGCAATGTCTTCCTCCGGAGGCATTATCTCGCAACCATTCTTGAGGATAGGCGTATTAAGGACATAAGATAACTTTTCAAACCATGAGAACTATTCTCAAATTCCTTAACCAATCCGCTTAATTGATTGCGGTTAATTTAGCATCTAATATGCTTCATGATGATAGTAATTTTAGACATTGTAAAATTCTATAAATGAATTTGTAATTAACAACATTTTAACATACATTCTTTTATTAATTACCAAAATAATTTAGGTCTTGTTTTAAATTGGTATCTCCCACTATTTTTCTTCAAACTATATTACCCTCGGTTATATAGTTCGACAAAATCTAATTAAAGATTTGCTAGTGAGAATAAGGATCCCATTTCAAATGTATATAGCCTTGTGGTGACACAACAAACTATATATAAATAAATAGGTAGACAACTTTTGTCAATTACATCAACTATCTGAACTCCTTTTCTTTTGCCTCTTAGATTATTTTAATCAAGTGGTGGCACATCCAAATCAAAATTATCCAAGTTAAGTCCGACCCTAGCACTCCATATATTCAAAAAGAAAAATATCATCCTTGTGGTGACACAACAAAAAAACAATATTGTTCAATTTTCTTTATAAGCATCAAATGTGATAAATTAACATCTTAAATACTTAATACTTGCCTTGTGGTGACACAACAACAAACTCATATTAAATATTTAATACTCTATTAAGTTTATCATGCTAGAAAGCGACGTTCGATATTCCAAATATCTTTGAGCGCTTAGGACTTAATATAAAAATTGAGGGGTTTGTTATTAATTTGTCTCATCTTGTTTAATTTGCGTACATATATATATATAAAATACGGCGTCGTATTAATTAACATGCGAAGCATGTTTGTATAATATATAATATATATATATAGTATAAGCATGCACATATAGAATCTATATTCTACCCTTTGATTATGGACTTTTATTCTAGTTTGGTTCACTTAGAGCCACCAAGTGAACCAAAAAGGTCAAACCGAGGGGTGCAAGAAAATAATATTTAAATATAACTATTACATTTAAACCCTGGGCTCCATTACAAACGGGTCTTCAAGCGCCTTGCTCCTTGATTTCTAATTCTTCAAAAAATTAATTCTAACTATTCTATTACAAAACTATTTAAAATAAATAGAAACCTTGATCGTGATCGAGGGAAGTACATAGGAGGAGATAGAATTTACATTCGTAAAAAATTAGAGAAGGCGAAGTGACGCAGAATTCATTTAATAAAACCCATACATTCAATACATCCAACTAAAATAAAATCCAATCGCATTTCAATAATAGTCCTTAATCAATCCCATTTATTATCATACACATCATCATATGATCAATAAATAACATTCATCTTATGAATAATAAACATTTAATATATATATTGATATCATTTAATGGGCAACTTTAGTTAGTATAAAATCTAATTTTGAATTAAAATAAACTCTTTTATTTTAATCCAAATTTAAATCAAAATAAAACTATTTTATTTTAATTTATCCAATTTTGAATAAAATAAACTATTTTATTTTAATCAAAACTTTAATCAAAATAAACTCCTTTATTTTAATTAATTATGGAATCCAATTCCATGTAATAAAAAAAATCTTTAATTAAAGGAAACACGGATATTCTTTCCTATTCACAAATAAACTTCTTTATTTTGAATAATATGAAATCATATTTCATATCTAAATAAACTCCTTTATTTAAGGAAATTAGGATTCTCTTTTCCTATTCACAAATAAACTCCTTTATTTTGAATAATATGAAATCTTATTTCATATCTAAATAAACTCCTTTATTTAAGGAAAAAATAGAATCCAATTTCAACTCCAATTAGTTATCATGGAATCCAATTCCAACTCTAATTAGTTAAGATGAAATCCAATTTTAAAATTAAAATAAACCTTTTATTTTAATATTAAAATAAACTTTTATTTTAAAATTAAAATAAACTTTTATTTTAATTATAAAATAATTAATATATATATATATATATATATATATTAACCGTATAATATATATATATATATAATATCCGTATATAATTAGAATATATATATACGGTTAACCTGACTTCCTTTTTTTTTATTTTTAGGCATCATGTAACCTGACTTGTTCCCTTTTTAAAAATGACCCATGCATCCCTTAAAAAAAAGCAGCATGTTTTTTTTTTTTTTTTATAATTTCCGCTGCCTTGAAATCCGTGCATCATCCTTTTTTTTTCTTTACATGAAGCCAGCCGTGAATTAGAGAGAAAAAAAATTATACCAGCGAAATAAAAAAAAATGCCGTTTTTTTTTATTATTTATTTATTAAATTTTATACAATAAAATTATGCCCAATTAAATTGTTCTAAACACATATCAATATAGATATTAAATTAAAACAATTAATAATTTATATAAAGGTTTGGCTCTGATGCCACTGTTAGGTTTGTAATATTCAAGAACGCAATCAAATTACAAAAATTAGCGGAAGCGTGTAAAATCAGAGTTTAAAAAAATTACAAACCATATACCCGGATCACCCTTTATGCACAATTATTAATTAAACGAAAAGATAACGAATGAGAATCATACCCTTGAAGATCGAGCTTCCTCGCAGTGCGAGTTCACCTCCAATCCTTTTCGCGTTCAACTTGAATCCACCGGGTTTGTTCCTTCCTTTGATCAACGTTAGCCACCCATATGTTTGGCCTCAGAGGTGATCCACCAAGGAAAAATAAAGATTCAAGAAGAAGGGTATTAGCTCAAACCCTAGTTTTTCCCTATCTCTATAGAAAAAGGCGTCTTTCTTCAACTTTTGGAATTAGTATGTTGTTGTAAAAGTCAACCACCTCTACCACCCATAATAAGACTCCTCTTTTTTATAGATGTGGGCAACCCACCTTAACAATTAAGGAATTAGGATTTATTTAATTAATTAAATTCTTTTAATTAATTAAGCTCCCTAATCTTATTAGGGATAATTAATTAAACCCCTTTAACTAATTTTCCTTCCTAATCCAATTAGGAATAAATGAGAGTACTTATATTAAATTAATTCCTAAACTCTTTTAGAAATCAAAATAATAATAATTGTAATAATATTAATAAGACTCTCTTATTAATTTATATTTAATATTTCTAAAATATTAAATAATAAATATTAAGCTATTTAATTTATTTTATCACCATAGATTAAATTAAATATACATAACATATTATTACGATTATACCATTAACTTCTTAAATAATTATTCTTCCTTTTATGGTGTGACCTTTTAGGTTCTCCATATTAAACCTAGGTTGTGAATAAATCAATTGAAACAATTCTAATCTTATTTAAATAAATAAATTAAACAATTAATTTATTTAAATAATATTTATTCTGATAAGGGATAAAAGCTCCCTAATGATCAACGACTTTCCGGATAATATAGATTTCAACATTAATCATTAAAGAACCTTTGAGTAAATAGTTACTGCACAATTCAATCCTTCCACCATACAATGTCCCAATTAAATATAAGACATGGAATTATTGTCAAAGTCTTATTTTATTTAATTATATGTATTTCGACTCTTAAATGCATTAACTCCAAATAATGCAAATTAGAAACTTCTTTCTAATTTCATTCTGCTTTTAACCAAGGACTCTTTGGTTGTCATTTATCGAATCACATAGACATTTCTCTTCTTTTATTAGAAGTGGTAGATTCTTTATTGATCATACATTATCTCCATATACAACTTATTATACCCAAGCATACCCTTTGATATACCCTCGGGGTCTTAAGGAATAAGTCAAAGTATAACTCATCATACACAAGATCTTATGATGATCTCAAGTCCAAGGATTACTTGTCTACTATCACTACAGAATTTCTATTGACGAATGAAATAAAACTCCATTAGGTATTCCTTAGCGAGCCACGCTTCGATTGAACTTATTCTCTAATAAGCACCTACATACTTGCTTTAGTGTCTCCACACAAATGATCATGAGATCAATCATCCTCATCCAATGAAGCGAAGCAACGTATGTACCAATCTATCCCGATTCACTAATCCCCAATTTAGTAATCCAATGATTGGGAACTATTTTAGTTTTTAAGCTTTCTAAGAATTTAGATCTCATTAGAATGATCTTCATCATTATTCTAAAAGCATTGCTTAAAACTATGGGTTTATCACATATTATAAAACAAAGATCATCGTAGATAATTAAAAGCCTTTAATAAATTAATACTTTTTATTAATAAATGAATAAGATTGTTACAAAGTATATGCTTTATCATCAAACATGATTGGCTTGTGTGCATACTACTTTCATTCATCTACTCTGCTTCGACCATAATCCCGAAGACCAATAGGGCGGAATACCCTTCTTCGGCCAATCAGGAAAATGGCTGTTGGGTCTTCATCTACTCTGCTTCGACCATAATCCCGAAGACCAATAGGGCGGAATACCCTTCTTCGGCCAATCAGGAAAATGGTTGTTGGGTCTGCTTCGATCCCGAGGACGGCCTTGAGACATGTCTTTAAAGTGTAGACTTCTTTCTAACTTGATCGGTCTGTCAGTCTGACCACTTCGATATAGGATTCTAAGCAATATGCCTTCTACCCTTTTCCGACCATGGTCAGGTCTTCTCTCGGCAGCAAAAATCAATCTTCTTCTAGCATCACCTTGGGTTCTCGAACGAGAACCCTCAGAAACCTGCTTGTAAGCAGTACCAGCATGAGCACTCTTTGAAGGACCCAATCAATCCTTGACATATACTCATTGTGTAGACGAAGTCATAGCCATCAGCTATCCTTTAGAAGTAACTGTTCTACTCTTCTTCACCATGGATTCCGACGTAGAGCAGCTACAATTTGTGATTGAAAACTTCAAGAACACTAGAACACAGCCCTCATTCTAGCGCCAATGTTAACGCCAAGATCTACTCTGACGTCCCAATCACGTAAAACGCCTACGATCCCTTGCGATAAACACGATAAACACCACAAGCTTCGATTTTACCGGACCACGGGGGGGATAGCTCAGGCGTGAGAGTCAGTATACGTGTTCACAAGGTTAACAAATGGAGGATGTAATGTCTAGTGTATTGAGAGAGATAATAATTCTCAGTTGTGTGTATGTGTGAATATGAATGTGAACGTGTATGAGAACGTACCTGTTTTTGAAGACTTGGTTGATAGGTGATACTCTCTTTTGCCATCGTTCACCCACCACCTCCTCTCGACCACATGCCCGTGATCCGATGGTTCTGCCGGGTGTGTGTGATTTCACCCACTACTTCTGACCTCTGTTTCCTACCGTCGGCCTTCACCGGATCCCATCCACATTAATGCATGGCAGTAATAGCAGTCAACCATCATGCTTTTTCATTATTACAAGTCAAAGTAATAGATATTAAATGATCCAATGGGTTAGTCCAATGAACCGACCCGGTCTTATAGGGTTAAATAGAAGTAATATGATGACTAAACTCAATGACTTTCAAGGTTCAATAATGAAGGACCAATGGATTAATTTAGTAAGTAAGCTTCAACTTACTTCCTACCTAAAGAGGGAAATATCACGACCCAACATTGCCCCCTAGTTTTTTTATTAAACAGGAGGTTTAATAGGAAACTATAAATGGCATCGGTTCAGGACAAAAGGAATTATAATAAGACCAATAAAGACCCAAAATACGACTTACCGAAGCCCATCTGGTGAACATTAAATAGCAATATAAAGGGTTCATCTTCGCTGACCTCTACAGAAGTACCAACTGAATCGCCTTTAACTATCGAAGCTCAAGTCATAGAATGAAATACTGGTTCGGTAATAGCGTGCGTCCATGATACCGATGATCATTGGTTCGGACATAGTTCCATCATGGGAATCGCTGCCCATCAATTCGAGGACGGAATCCTTATAAGAGGGCTCGTTGTAGCGACCCAAAATTTTTAGATAAATAAAATAAGAATTTAATAAAATAAATTTCTTATTTTATTACGTGTTATATTATACTGCACTTATTAATTATATGCGATTGTAATATGTAGGTATGTATGTGTGTGTTGTGGTGTATATATTTAAATATATTTACCACATGTTATTAAATTGTTAAAGTAATTTCTAATGGGAAGGATATAAATTTTGGTGAATTAAAATAATTTATGAAAATAAATTATAATGTGTTTATTTATTAAATAAATTATTTTTATTTAATAAATAGTTTCCATTTTATGGAAAGAATTTATGGATATTTTATGGAATATTTGAAGAATATTGTGTATATTTAATATACATAATTTGGAATGCGATATATCTTCAAGGAAATATAAATAAATGTATATGGGTATCTTTGAACTTATTGTAATATAATATTAGATATGTATTACCTATATACGGGAATATATATGTATATATAAGTTACATATATAATGTGTGTGAAGTTGAGTTTAGGAATGAGTTATTTTGGGTTAAAATTTGGAAGTATCAATATATTAGAAATAATAACACTAAGCT
Organism: Panax quinquefolius; assembly: GCA_020205615.1. Classification (NCBI taxonomy): domain Eukaryota; kingdom Viridiplantae; phylum Streptophyta; class Magnoliopsida; order Apiales; family Araliaceae; genus Panax; species Panax quinquefolius. The sequence goes on from CM035151.1 coordinate 28,559,380, forward strand.
CAAAGATGAGGTGTTTATTTGTGAAGTAAGAAAGCGGAACACTAAGCAACAAACAAAGCATGAGTCATAAAACTCTTGTATGATCAAAGATGAAAGTTACTATTACTCCTCTGTTCCTTCTCCATCCCCGATCCCTTCTATTAGCGAAAAAAAAACTAATTCCCAACTTCTTCAATTTCTATTGAAATCACCAAGCATCTGAAGAGATGGGAACTAACAAATAAATCGGTGGGAAGTAAAAAGCAATTGTTGCAGAAGGATTACACTTGTTCATCACCAAGTTAGAAATAGTGTTTGTTAAATTTTATTGAAAAGGTATGTAAGCTTCCTTAGTAAATTCATGGAAATTTAGTAATTGTTTCTTGTTATTGCCATGTTTGGTTGTGGGATGTTATTTGGATGGTGGAATCAAATGGAGTCGAGGATATAAGAAGAATTTTGAAAGGAGATGGCATGATTACATGTTTAAAATCCATGAAAAATCGACTTTTACATGCTATGCATATTACATGTTCGATAAAATGGTTCAAAGAGACTATTATGCTAAATCATGAGAATTGGCTAATGTTAGGGCCAAGATAGTATATTTACATGAGTTATAAGATAACTAAAGTTGTTTAAGTGTATTAAATCAAGTTTAAAATGAGTTTTATAGATTTTCTATCAAATTGGGTGAAACCAAAATCTGTGATGTTTGAGTACCCATCTATTTTATCTTAAATAAAGATGTTGGTAAGAATGAAACTCTAATGTAATTTTACCTTGTAATAAAGTCTAGAGGTAGGAACACGTTTCGTGTTAATTGGTATGAACCAAGAAGAAGTTAAAAGCGAATTTTATAGTCGATTGGTTTAGTAAAATATATTAGAAACCGAAAACTAATTTGGTCACTTGACCTTGAAAAAATTCGGACTACCTAGACTTTCCGAGAAAATTCTGGGCTTTTGGGGATGTGTAGTACACTTTGAATAAGCTTTCCATAGATTTCTGAACGGAATGATTCCGACTTGAGCAAGGAGTTATGACAGTTCAAAGTAGTCGCGTCGAATCTGCCAAAATTTTGGAAAACAGATTTGAAGCAGCCCTTACACGAATTTTCTGGAATTCTGTGTCTAGAATTTGAAAATGGTCAAAGAATAAAAGTTGTAGTCCTGGAAATTAGCTTCGTGTGGGCTCAAGAATCGCTCAAAAATGTTTTGAAACGAAGAAGTTATGACTGTTTTAAGCGCAATGTGGTCAAGTGGAAAATAATTAAAAAGCTGTTATAATGAGCATTTTTTGGAGCTTTGTTTGAATTTGCTTAAAGTTTAAAATGGGTGGCTTATATTTTTTTAAAAATAGTCTACTAGTGTGTTTTCAATATATAAAAAAGTGGTTGCAATTCGAACTACGAGTGAAAAGTTAAAAATGCGCAAACTAGGCATTTCGTTATTGGGCCAATGACCAAATTTCATCTGGCATTTACCAGACCAATGCACCAGACGTGACGTCATCGTATTTATGCTATATGCAATTCACCCAGCTAGTTTTGGCTTGTGGTTTTGGCAATTTGGTTTTCTTGTAATGCTTGGATTATAATGTTTATAATTAGATGGATATACTACCTAACATATCCAAAATTCAAAGCAAATGAACGAGTAGTTTAAAAGATATAGCATCACGAAATGAGTGTCAAAAGCAAAGGAATCGAAGTAACGCCGAAAGCAGAAACTTAAGCTAAACCACAGCGAGAACCACCTGAGGCCCAATTGCTAGCATGACATTGAGAACATTTGGCGATTGATTCCGCGATACGATTCTTGGTTGGCTTTAATAATTTGGTATGTAGCAAGACACCGAAATGGAAGTAAAAATGTAATATAACAACTTTATGCCATGAAAACTCATCTTGAGCGCAAGGAAAACAATAAACTTGTAATGTAAACATAAGTTTACATGTTTACGCAAACGTAAGCCGAGAAATAATATGCAAAACGGGTATAAAGCTAAATGAAATGCACGAACCCGTTTAAAATTATATTGGACATAAAAGTGTTAAAACGAAAGTGTCTGAAGTTCGAAACGGAGATTTTGAACACAAAATTACATAATGTTATATGTATGAATTTAAAGTACAAGCGAAGCGAAAATGTAAGTTATTCATGGGAATAATGCGAAGCTAAGCTACATATAAAGTGCAACATTCACGTATGTGGCGATAACGTGATTTAACACATGAACTATCGAAAAGGTATGAAAATTACCGAAATTAAAGAAATGATGTAGTAAGCCATGTTTATGCAGTAAAAACTATTCATAAACCATATGGTTCCGAATTTACTATAAAAGAGAGGAATATTCTTAAAATAGAATATAAGTGGTTTATGTTTCGGGATGTAAAGTATTTATACACTAAAGTCATGTGAGAACCTTATTATGTATAAAAAGGTTTAAACAAATAAAGTTTCTAAAGAAACCGAGAATAGTTATAAAACAAGAATAAAAGATTATAGGTTATGGTAACTAATGATCATGACTTATATGATTATTTAATATGTGCAGGTCATGTGACATAATTGGTTATCTAATATGCGTGTATGTGAACACGATTGTGTAGGATTCGTGAGAAGAAGTTAAAGTAAACTATAGCGGTAATCCTCAATTAAGGCAAGTTTTTCAGTTCTGTTATGTTTGTGGATGGAATGTGGTTATGTGCTAAATTACATATCATGCTCTATGAATTTTTAAAGTCAAAATATGACAAAGTTAATTGGGTTATGGAACTCAATTTATATGTGATTTGTGAAAACACATATTGTATGATGTAACTCGATAAATTAGAAATGTATAATGCATGAATGTATGCTTTGTAAGGAATTATTGATGCATGTAGGATATGCGTAGTAAAGAATATATATTGCGTGCGGATATGCATATTAAAGGAAATGTAGTGCATATAGAATTGTGTCTTTATGTGAAACATGATAGATCATTAAATTTCTTTGGGTATGTCGAAATTTCATTCTTGCAAACACAAACTTTTTTGCGAGTTAATGACGTTATCAATATTATTTGTTTTATGGATGATGAAAGATGAATGATGGATTTAAATGAATACATTTCTTTGAATTAGAAATGGTATAAAGTTGTGATTGATAGTTGCTAAATGTAAATGGGCAGTTATGTATAGTTATAAATGTTGAATAGATAAAAAATGTTTATTCTGAAATGAGAATAAATATAATTCTAGTGTAATAAAGAATTGTAAAGGTTGCGATTCAGGGAACGAATGAATGAAAATAAAGAAGAAAATTAAAATTTATTCTGCATTTTAGCTATTTTAACATTTAATAATGTTTTAAAGTTATAACAAGATAGTATTAACGCACAAAATTGGGAAGGAAAATAGTCCCGATTTTGGGATCGTATAATTGTCTGGACCTTCACTGGTAATCCTAACCAGATATGGCTAGCATGGCTTCTTTGAGTTTATGTAGGTGATTAAATAAGTGACATATCACGTGTAATATCATATTTAAGTTATTTGCTTGTGTGTATGGTTAATTGCCGGTGGAAATTAAAGTTTTAAGGTACAATAGTAGTATCTTTAATTAAGTTGGATGAAATAATTGTAATGTAGTAGTTAAAGAGAAGAGTTGAAGTTTGTTGCAATAGATCTACGTGAACTTGTAAGTTGATTGAGTATACTGGAGTAGTTAAAATAAAGTTAATTTTGATTATTTGATTAATACGATTAATAAATGCGGGTTGATCGGTCTCTCTGCATATAAGATTTGACGGTCAGTTAAACAACTTATCATAAAGTTAAACTTTATGGAATCCCATCCCAATCGCCAAGGCATCTTGTGGTGGGAAAAAATAAAATATTACATTTACAATTAAATAAAAATCTTATTAAAATAAAATTAAACAAGATAATTAATTTTTTTTAATTTTATAGTATATTAAAATTAAAACAAATTTAGCAATTATTAACCTATTAAGCAAATTAAACAAATAAAATATATTAAAAATGTCAACTTAATAAATTAATTGAACAAATTAACCTTATTATATAAAGTAAACATAAAAAATTAAGTAATCTAACAATAACAATATTAAATATATGAAGGCCACAAAATTGTAAACAACTATTGTCATTTATGCTCCTGCATCATCTCACCATCGTCCCAGTATGTTCACCCACAAAGAATAAGGCTTATTCCCAGGCTTATTTTTCCTCTTCTTCATATTTCTGATCCTAGATAGGTTTACTCACCAAAAAGAAGGCAGCTAAGCAAAACATCAATCACAGATTCTTATATATACATATACAAATAAATATTACTCAACCAGTTGCTAGAAGAACTATTACAGCAACCATCACTTTCATCGTTGATCAATATATTTAATGGTTAAGATTAAAAAAAATATGTCTCAACCGCTACAAGCTGTAGCGGCATTAAAAACACTTGTAGCGGCATTAAAAACACTCTTAGCGGCTCGAGCAATTACTAAAAGGCCCCTCATAATTATTATATTATTCCCATCAAATAATGTCATGGCGCTAGAACATGCATGTAGCGGTTGGCTTATGCTGGAATCCCAATATATTGTTTCCTCTTGTAATATTATATTATTATTATACTATTAATATATTATATTATTAATATGTAATATTATATTATTATATTCCTAAATAAAATATATTATATTATTAATATGTAAATAATGACATGCCGTTGCAACATGTAGCGGCTGGCTTATCCCAATATATTGCTTCCTCTTGTAATATTATATTATTATTGTAATATTAATATATTATATTATTAATATGTAATATTATATTATTATATTACTAAATAAAATGCCAACTAAAATTGACATAATTTATGAAAATATTAACATGATTTATGAAAATAATAAATATTTTTAAGATTAGAATTTTCCAAGTTATTTGTAGAAATCTGAATTGGAGATTACCATATAATAAGTTATCTTTTGCACAAAGTTTTTAATTGTGAATAAATACACCTAGAGCTGCATTGATTTGGAAACATTCTACATGACTGCTAGGAATTTCTATTGCTTTAAAAACCTTAAATGTTACTTCCTCATCTTGTACTCTCATAGTTAGCTCGCTTTTTTGCACATCGATGAGAGTTCTTCCTGTAGCCAAGAATGGTCTCCCAAGAATGATAGGTATATCTCAATATTCTTCATAATCTAAAATAATGAAATCTGTCGGGAAGATGAACTTATACACTTTAATTAGAACGTCCTCGACAATCCCAATTTGGATAAGTTTACGACCTATCTTTCAATTGCAACATGACATTGGTGGGCTTCGCTTCCTTCAAACCCAACTTTTTATACACTGAAAGCAGCATCAAGTTGATACTAACCCCCAAATCACAAAGGGACTTCCCAACAAATTGACCGCCGATCGAACATGGTATTGTAAAACTACATGGGTCTTTAAGTTTCAGTGGTAACTTCTTCTACAATGTAACACTGCATTCCTCTATCAATGCAAATGTCTCAAAGTCTCCCACCTTTCGCTTCTTAGACAGGACCTGCTTCGTGAACTTAATATAACTTGGCATATGCTCCAATGCCTCAGCAAATGAGATATTAATGTGTAGTTTCTTGAACACTTCCAAAAACTTTGTAAGTTGTTTCACCTTCTTTTCCTTTTGTAGTCTTTGTGGGAAGGGAACTGACGATACATATGAGCATAGCAATTTTCTCCACAACTCTATCCTTACTCTACAATTCTTTTACTCCTCCACTTGAACTTCTTGTTTCTCTTTTATCCAAGAATGGTCTCCCAAGAATGATAGGTATATCTTAATATTCTTCATAATCTAAAACAATGAAATCTGTCGGAAAGATGAACTTATACACTTTAATTAGAACGTCCTCGACAATCCCAATTTGGATAAGTTTACAACCTATCTTTCAATTGCAATATGACATTGGTGGGCTTCGCTTCCTTCAAACCCAACTTTTTATACACTGAAAGCAGCATCAAGTTGATACTAACCCCCAAATCACAAAGGGCCTTCCCAACAAATTGACCGCCGATCGAACATGGTATTGTAAAACTACATGGGTCTTTAAGTTTCAGTGGTAACTTCTTCTACAATGTAACACTGCATTCCTCTATCAATGCAAATGTCTCAAAGTCTCCCAGCTTTCGCTTCTTGGACAGGACCTGCTTCGTGAACTTAACATAACTTGGCATCTGCTCCAATGCCTCAGCAAATGAGATATTAATGTGTAGTTTCTTGAACACTTCCAAAAACTTTGTCAGTTGTTTCACCTTCTTTTTCTTTTGTAGTCTTTGTGGGAAGGGAACTGACGATACATATGAGCATATCAATTTTCTCCACAACTCTATCCTTACTCTACAATTCTTTTACTCCTCCACTTGAACTTCTTGTTTCTCTTTGATCTCCTTGCTTTACTGTTGTTTTGATTTTTCCTTAGTATCCTCTTCTAGTTCTTTCCCATTCCTCAAGGTAATAGCCTTACATTGCTCCGTTCCATTCCTTGGATTTGTTTCTGTCTCGCTCGACAATGTTCTTTGAGGGCGAGTGTTCATAGCTGATGCTAACTGTCCGATCTGATTCTCAATGTTCCGCAGAGTTACCTCATGAGTGTTTTTCCATGCCTCATTATCTTTGATGTATTTTATCTATAACTCCTCAAGTTCTGATTTCCTTTCTTGATGTGGGAGGTTGTTGCTATCTAACTTGAAATCCAAGGGGTGCTGCTTATCGGGATGCTTGTGGTTGAGCTTGGGGTGGGTTTTGATTGTTACTCCATGAGAAATTTGGGTGATTTCTCCACCTCGAATTATAACTGTTTGAATTTATCCCATACTGATGCTTACCGAAATTTTCCATAAACTGCACTGATTCGATGTTGATAGCACATTGATCCGAAAGATGAGTCCCATCACATAACTTGCATCCACTTCTACTTTCTGAACATTTTTTTACACCTTAAGCATCAATCTTCTTTGTCAAAGAGAAAATCTGAGTTGTTACCTATGCTGACAATGCTGTCACGACGTCCAATTTGAATACCCCTGCCACCTTTAATTGGTTGAGACGTCCTGCTCGTTGGCCATTGGTGCTTATTGGCCACCATGGTTTCTAACAATTCATAGCTCTCCTCACAACTTTTTGCATTCAAAGCTCCAGCTGCAGCAGCTTCGATGTTAGTCCTAAACTAATATCAAAACTATTGTAGAAGGTATTCACTTGAAGCCATAAAGGTAGCCCATGATGTGGACATTTTCGAAGTAGATCCTTGAACCTCTTTGAAGCTTCATATAATAAATCTGAATCAAACTGCCTAAATGAGAGAACGTTGTTAATTTCACATTTTGGTCGTCTTTGCTGGTGGGAAGAACTTGACAAGGAACTTTTGTGCCAAGTCATTCCATGTTGTGATTGACCCCGGTGGCAATGAATGTAGCCAACTATTGGTTTTATCTCTTAATGTGAATGGAAATAGCATCAGCCTTACTGCATCTTCCGACACCCCATTAAATATGAATGTATCACAAATTTCCAAGAAGCTGATAAGGTGATCATTGGGGTTATCATTCGGTGCTCCCCCAAACTGCACTGAGTATTGGATCATATGAATCGTACCTGATTTGATCTCAAAACTTTTAGCTGTAATTGCAGGTCGTGCTATACTAGACTGAATGACCGTAACTTTCGACATACTATATTCCCGAAGTGGTTTCTGTTCTTCCTTAGCCATTGGTTCCTGATTTTCAACTGTAACATGATTTGATTTTAAATTCCTCCAAAATGTACGTTCGATTTCACTGTCGTAAGGAACTAAATCAAGACCCTTGGTTTGTGTTTGCATAAACTACTGAATTTACCCCAGTGCACACGCAAATCCCGGATCACTGCTTGAATAGACTTGAACAGAAGGAAGCCTGTAAAAGCAAATAAAAATAAAATAAAAATCTGTTTAAATAAACTAAACTAATAAAAACTAATAATAAAATAATTATTAGAACCGTTCCCCGGCAACGGCGCAAAAAACTTGTTGTTCATTTTATAAAATGACAAATACGCGCAAGTGCACACGGTCAGTAAAGTAATAATGAAGTAAGAAGAGTGTCGAACCCACAGGGAACATTCAATAACAATTATTCTAATTATCCAGTTTTTACTGATTTATCCTATTTAAATTGTCATTCCAGTTGAATTGTGAAAATTAATTAAAATAAAAGTAATTAAGAACTATTAAATTGACAAAGATTGAGTACCAAGTGATTAAGACATAGAAATACAATTTCTCCAATTGCTTTGCAATAATTTCCTTACCTTTTTCCCACTTGATTTTATCCAACAAATTGACAACTAGGATTGCCTCACGATTTACTAACACCTTTCAATGATTAATAAAATTATATATTCCAGTTATTTTGTTATTTTCATGTAAGACACATAAAACATATTCATTAAGTTTAAACTCCTATCACAATTGTGCATGACATACAAGTACTTTCGTCTCATACGTTATTATATTATCTTATAAAGAATTAACAAGTTCAAGCTTTATTATATTCATATCTAATATAAGATTTTCTTTTTCAATTCAATCAAAGATATTAGATTAATTGTTGGTCAAACAATTATTAAATTAAGCACAAAATATAATAATCAATTCTAAAGAATCATCAAGTAATCTTGAAAATAATGATAATTGAATTAAAGCTTTGAAAATGTTCCATTTTACCCCAAATTGAGAAATTAGTTCATCATCATAATAAAGACAAGAAGATTAAAATTAAATAACATTTCAAGTACAGATAATGAAATTAAGAAAAGAAGAAAAAACTCTGTCGAATAATCTTCAATCTCCTTCTTGTGCGTTCTTTAACAAAATCTCCAAGCTCCAATAGAAGTGGCTCCCAATGAATTATCAGTCAAAAAGTTCCTCCTCCCTTAAACCCTAGTAAACAACTAATACTTATAGTCCTAGCAAAACCCTATTACATAAGAGAAGTCCAAATCTTCCACCAAGTCAACTTCTGCATTAAAGGAAACAAAATCGAAGATTAAATTAAGTAAGACCCAGGCACTTTTGACCAAAGTTCCTTCACTAAGAGGCGTGGCCCGCGCTAGGTATATAGTGTTTCTCTTCAGCTCGGCGCGACTCGCGCCATCCTGTTAGTGTGTGTAAATCTTCTTGATTTTCCTGTAAATCATACAAAAATCATCAAAAGTAACATGCAACACTCAAGAATTAACAATATACGAAGCTGATGAGTGAGTTTTATACCCATAATTGAGTGCGTTTGAGCTTAATCTTTTGGATGTTTTTAAATTTTTGTGTCTATTCATGCATATTTTACGTTTTTTTGTAGGAATTGGGACAAAAGTTACTTGGATCGACGTTTGGGGTGACTAGATTCGAATTTTTGGCTTGCCATTTACACAACAGTCACTTCAGAGCCAATTTGAGTATTTCTTCGGACCTTATTTCGAAAAACTCAAAGAATGAAAGTTGTAGATCTACGTCTCCACTTTCCAGAACATCTTAAATCATCGAAATCGGAGTTCGAACGAAGAAGTAATAGCCATTTTTCCAAAGGATGTCAGAGCAGAAAATGTCAGAAAAGTGGCCAGCGCCGGGGCGCCCATTTCATGCCTATTTGCAGCGCCGGGGCACTAGGGGGCAAGGTTCCAAAGGTCTGTGTGCCATCTTTGAAATTTGGAGACTTTGGGAAAGTGATTGGTGAGGCTTGGACGCATTTTGGGGCGAATTTTGACACCTTTTTGACTCCAAATTGGATTGGGTTTGTTCCTAAGCTAAAAATTGGACTTGTAACCTATAAATACATGATGTAAGGCATAAAATAAGGGGTGATTACATAGATTAGATTAGAGATACACTCTATTAGATTAGAACATAAACCCTAGTTCTTAATTAGCCATTGGAGATTGAAGCAAATTGAAGAACACTGAAGATCAAGAGCAAAAGCAAGAGGGGAGCATCAGATTTGCTGACAACAGATTCTATTCTCTTCTCTTATCATACTTTTATCTTTTAATGTCTATTCAATTGTGGATTCTTGGTTTTAATCCATTAATTATGAACTAACTCTTTTATTAAGATTTCAATTGAACCTTTTATGTCTATAAATTAGTTATTCAATGTATTCCAATTATTTGTGTCAAATTGAATTATTTATCTTTTCTTGAGCCTATTGATTAATTATCTGATCAGTAATTACCTTGTTAATCTAGAAGGAATTGAAAGAGGAGATCTAGGGTTAGAACTGGGCATGATAACACGTGACTTAGTTATTTGAATGGCAAATAATTAGGTTTGTGAATTGAATGGAAATATCTGTTCATCGCATGTAACACATAAGGAATTGGGATTGAAGGAGTTTAATTCAATTGTTTTGCATAAGAATATAGCAAGATTAATCTGGATTAAATAGAAGTCAATTGATCACTTGGAAAAGGACTTTTGGCATTTGAGAATTCCTGTTAACAATTCAGTAGGCATAATAATTGGGATAATTGGATAATTGATTTATAGTTCATAATTGGGGATATTGAAGTCTTAATCTTTATTTATCTGAATTCATTCGTTGAGTCTTAATCTTTATTTATTTGAGTCTTAATCTTTATTTATTTGAATTAATTGTCTTAATCACAATTTGTAATTGTTTAAATAAAATTGATTTGGTTAAGATTTAGTAATTGATAATTTTTATTAAATAATTTCTTGTGGGAATGATACTTTTCTTATCACTTTATTACTTGTTGACCGTGTATATTTGCACGTATTCATTGATTGCGAAATCGATCAACAGAAGCCTAAAAATACCAGATTTGTGGGTCTTTATGTTAGATCCCGAATTTTATGAAATAAAAGTATTCAATTTTTCTATTTAGTAAATAGTTAACTTGATAAAAGTTTAAAGTTAAGGGTGATATATATAAAATTTTCAAAATACGCAAAGTGGTTATAAAATACTCATTTACGCTTGGGAATATTCGTTTGGTCGTGGAATATTCTTGTTGTGAAATATTCGCATGCGACAGTAGCGACCATTTGTGGGCCCTATAATGAATAACCGGATGATGAAAAAAATGACAAGTTTGAGTTTTATAAATAACGGCGTAAATGTTACCATTAACACTTTGTTGGAATACACAGTGGTTAAAATTGATGTACGTGTGGTTGTGCAAAGATGCATTACGGTATTACCGATATTTTTGAATTATTGATTCTTACGTGAAGACACACTCACTAATAATTGTTACGATAATTCTTGCTTAATATTTTATTTTATTGATTCAATAATTATTGTGTTGATATTTTATATTATTTTTGTTTCAATAATTGTTACAAAGACAAGATTTCCCATTATCAAATCAATAATTCATATTATTTGAATAATATTATTAGATAGCATTATTGGCAATGTCTAGAAAGTTACTGTCAAGGAGAGGTTTGGTCACCTAATTGCTACCCAAGAAGAGAGAAATCCTTATCGAAAACCCCTATTTCACGGGAAATCGTCCGTCATTATTATTGTGATTCGTAATATTATTTGTGAATAATTATTTATTGATTTATATGATAAGGAAATATTTATTTTATGTGAATATAAATGATGGATATATTTTATGTGGTTGTAAGTGAAGGAATTAGTATTGAGGTGTTTTATAAGTATTTTGTCGGAATGGAGGCATTAAAAATCAAATCGGTGTTCTTAAAGCTCTATTGCGTGAGTTATAATTTTAATCCGACCGTTGGATCGTTGTGATTTTTGGATATGTTATACATATATAAGTTGAGTATATGTCCACAAATTTTGAACCGTTAAAAATTAACGTATGATTTGTTATGAATTTTAAGAGGTGTTGAAAATTGTCCGTTTGTGGAATTTGGATATCTTCTGTTGGAAATTTGGAAAAACTTTCTTCTGTAAAGTTGTAGAGAATTCGATTTCGTGTGGAATGGACATAAAATTCATATTTTTCTGATAAAAGGCTATTTATTATGAACTACTGAAGTTTCAAAAAATAAAATGATTTTTATTAAAATTGGGTGGGACCCACTTTTGGTTGGTGTAGAAAGCATGTGCTGAATTGGTGGGCCCCACTAGAGGTGGCTAATTTTTATTCAAAGCATGCATGCGTAGAAAAAATTATAATATTATTTTATTATTTTAGTCTCCTTTGGCGTTCTAGCATTTTCCTATAAATAGGCGTTTAAGTTAGAATTAAAAATAACACCAAAAACATAAGTTTTCTCTCTCTATATTGTCGAGCGTATTTTTATGAGTATTTAGATACTTTGAGAGTTACTATTCAGTACAAGTTTCCTTCGGCTGTACATCCGAAATTTCAGTCAGAAATACTGTTCTTTTGAGGTAAGGGATTGTAAGGGTTATTATGTTTTTCAGTTTCGTAATTTTTCTGACCCTCAAAAATTTTGGAAAACTTTGAAATGATGATTTGATGAGTTTTCTAGATTGTGTCCAAAAATGGCGATTTTTGAATGTATAGATTAAGAGTTATGAATTTTATGGGAAAAGACTATTTTAAAAATAAACTCTTATAACTCCTTGTGGTTAACTCTAAAATTGGTGAAATTTTTATTGGGAGTACATGTATATAACAGAAGTATACCCTGTAAATTTCAAAATTTTTGGACAAACGTACAGTTTATGATAAATGTCTAAATATTCGACAGTTTTGGCCATACGAAAATAGTAAATGAATTTTAAAAATTCCGAGAAAAAGATATGTTAAATATGGGACTATATTCTGCAAAATCCCAGAAAAGAAAATTTGTTTGTACTGATTTGGTATTTTTCATGAAAATAGACTAGTTATGAGTAAATAAATTAAATATGTTATGTGAAGTAAGAAAATTGGGAAATAAGATTTTATGACTTGAGAATCCTATATAAGATATATGCAGATTTTTTATGAGGGTTTTGGTTATTGGTGATGAAATCTTATGAGTTTGGCATTTTAGGATGATTAAATGCATTAATTAGTAAAGTGTAAACAATTAAAATAAATTATTTATAAGTTTAAGAAATGATTAAAATATTGTTGTAATATTAATAATATTAGATTATGAGATTATTAAGTGATTGATAATATTTGGATTAAGGTGTTATTCACATAATATTAGTAAATGAATTTAATGTTATTATATAATGAATAATATTAAATAGAGTTTAAAAGAGGAATAATGAATTGTTAATATTAAATGGAGTTTAATAATATTAGTAAATGAATTTAATATTATTATATAATGAATAATATTAAATGGAGGTTATAATATAATGATTAATGTTATTATCTTAGTTAAATATTTGTTGAAATATTATTCAAATCATTATTGACATAATATTATTCTTGAATTTTACTCCACAATTGGTGACCATGTTAACAATTTGGACATTATTAAATTTTGGATAAATTATATTGTTAAAGTCTTTAATATTTTTCATTTATCTCATTTGATTGATTCTTTATATCATTGTCATCATTCTCATGCTTATATTGTGTTGAAAGTCATCTATAGCTAGTAGTGCATAGATAGACTTGGTATGATTATGACCAGAGATTATTTGGTATAATCATGACCGTAATGTTACAAATGATGTGGTAAAAGTCATCTTTGGCCGTAGTGCATAGATGGACTTGGTATGATTATGACCGAGGATTATTCGGTATAATCATGATCGTATTGAAAACACGAATATCCTTGGCCCGTAGTGCATGGATAATTCGTGGTCGTGATACTTATTAAGTGAGTTTGACATTATTGGTTTTATGATTGTATATCTTTGGCTTTGTAGTGCAAAGATGGATTTGTTGATTATTAGTTTCTGATTGTATATCTTTGGCGTGTAGTGCAAAGATGATGGTATTTGTTATTAGTTTTTTAGTTGTATATCTTTGGCTGTTGTGCAAAGTTGAATTTGTTGATTTACTTGATTATAAATATGAATTGTGATTTAATTATAATCTGTGGTGGTTTAGGTGAAGACAGTGATGAGAGTTCTCTTTGTCTTGAGTATAGCAAAGATGTGACGCCCCAAAATAGGTATACATCACCCATTCGAGTTGTCAATACATGGTACGTAAACAACTACAACTTTATTATTACAACAAGAAAAGCGTGAGTTTGAATACAAATATTATCTTCTGACAATATCTATACTCAAATAAATTCTCATCACATTTATTGATACATTATTTTACAAAATGGTGAGGACTACTAAACAATTCTTTCTAAAACCTTCATTCCATACCCCCAGACTCTGCATCTCGCTATATTCTCGCCTCCTCGAGAAGAAAAAATGGAACAAAAAGGAAAAGGGTGAGCTCAACTAGCCCAAGAAAAGAATATTATGACTAAGATAATATACAACAAATTACCGTTAGTCTTCAACAGGAAAAATCTAATAGAATACAATAGACAACAAATTTTAAATCAATATTCGCAATGAAATAATAATTCATTAGAAGAGTTAAGTAGAGAATGCAAACTACTATCTTCTATGTATGAATTTAAAAGTTCATCGTCTATCTTTTATCCCTGTAACATCAATCAATATACATCCGAATCAAATATTCATCTTTTTACTACAGCCAAAGATATTCATCACCGTCATGTTCATCTAAACACTGTTCATCTTTTGCACTACTGAGCCAAAGATATTCTTCAAAATCATTCATCTTTTGACTACATGGCCAAAGATATTCCATAATATCATCATTTAAGATCAAGATGATGAAAATATTTTTAAAAAACGAATCCAAAGTGAAACAAAATGACAAGAATTAAGGATTAAGGATTCGTACTTTGTTTTATTCACGTCCAAAAATACCTCAAAAATAATCGCAGCGATGGTGTAAAATTCAAGAATGATCAAAACATGGATACAATCAAAGCTAGTATCCGAATAGATATTTTGACGAAAAGAAAAATTTTCATTTTTCATGAATAGTCTTGTATTCGTGAATAATGTCGTATTATACGTGAATAGTCCGTATATCGTGAATAGTAACTCAGACACCAAAAGTTCTAAATTTGATAAAACTTCAGATCAATATTTCAACATAATGATATTGAAGAAATAATATCATTACAAAAAAAAATAATATCCCTTACCTCGAAAGATTAAGTACTTTCTAATTTGGAATACTGGGATATAGTCTTTGAAGGGACTTCTGCCGCCTAACAATACTCAAAGTATACTCAAAATACTCACAAGAATATGCTCGATAATATTGAGAGAAAAACTTCAGCTTTACGGTGTGATTTTCAATTCTAACCTAAGCACCCTATTTATAGAAATTCTTTAGAACAAAAGCGAAAAATTTAATAAATTAATAATATAATTATATAAATTTCCTACACATGCCTAGAATCTGATTTCAGCCATCAAAAACATGCCACATTCTAGAAAAAGTAAGAAAAACGTTTTTCTAATTTTAAATATTTTAAACTTCCAAAAATCAATTATTTGAGACTTTGGAACTTCAATAATTCATAATAAATAGCCCTTTCATTAGAAAATTCGAATCTCGCGTGTTTTTATAGGAAATTCAATTCTCTACAACTTTGCGAGAAGAAAGTTTTTCCAAATTCCAAATAGAAATTGGCCAAAAAATCCACAACCAAGCGATTTTACAAAAGTTATAATCAAATTTCGAATCAATAAATGGGGTCCAATGAGCATGTTTAACATGTTTTAAACATTTATTGCAACAAAATACTCTTCTTCCTCGTATACTCATATATCCCACATTCGTTGTAAAAATATCACCATTATTATATTATTAAAATATAATAATATATTTAAATAATTATTTTATCGGAAAAAGATAAAATTTCAATTTTAACAATTGTCACATTAAAATTTTTCTCCATCTATATCCACATAAAATCAATATTTTCCTCATCATATGAATTAATAATTAATTATTCACAAATAATATTACGAGAATCACAATATTGATGATCGTGCGGTTCCTGGAAAGAGGGGCTTTCAATAAGAATTTCTTCTTCTTGGCGCGCAATTAGGTGACCAAACCTCTCCTTAGATGAACTTTCTAGACATTGCCAATAATGTTATCTAATAATATTATTCGAGATAATATGAATTATTGCTTCGATAATGAAAAATATTGTGTAATGACAATTATTGAAACAACAAAGAATATAAAATATCAACGCAAAGAATTTTTAAATCAATAAAATCTTTGAGCGAGTAATTCATCGTAACCATTATTGAGTAGTGCCTTCTTACGTAAGAATCAATAATTGGTGCAATACTGAAGTATCTTCTTGTGTTTTAACCACCGGGTATTTTAACGATGATTAACTGGTAATAACTACTGTAGCTTATTTTTAAACCACTTATATTTGTCGTTTTCTTCATCCAATCGCTTTCCAGTTATGGGGCCCACACATGGTCGCTACCGTCAGCATTTACGAATATTCTCGACAAAGCATCTAATATTCCACGACCAAACGAATATTCCCTAAACAACAATGAATATTTTATAACCACTTGCTTATTTTGAAGTATTTGCATATTTTACCCCTAACTATCCACATTAATCAAATCAACCCTTACTATTTTAAAATAATAAATAGAAAATTAAATTTCACTAATAATAAGTTGGGGTCTTCTGACCTCCCTCCTTATGAAATTTCGTCCTCAAAATTGACCGTCGTGCACAGTGTTTTTGAAAAGGTGAGGATACCTCGCTTTCATTTCGCTTTCCAATTCCCGGTCATTTCCTCTATAAAGCATGATTCCTCCACAAAACTTTAACTTGTGGTATGACCTTTCTTAGCGTAGGACATGCTCCTTCCTATCCAAAATCTTGACAGTACCTCCTCACACATACGTTAAGTCTTCGGCTATCTCGTCCGGTTCTAACTCTATAACGTGGTTCGGGTCTTTCACATATTTACGAAGTACAGATATGTGAAACACATTATGAACACGAGACATACTCGGAGGTAACGCGAGTCTATAGGCTACATTTCCTACTCGGTCAAGAATTTGAAATGGACCAATAAATCGTGGATTGAGCTTTCCTCTCTTCCCAAATCTTGTAACTCCCTTCCATGGAGCAACACGCAATAATACATGATCCCCTACACTAAATTCCACGTCCTTTCGATGAAGATCCGCATAACTCTTTTGTCGATCTTGTGCCGTTTGTATACGTTGTCTAATCATTTGGATCTTTTCGGTAGTCATACGTACTAACTCGGGTCCCAACAATGTTGCTTCACCCACCTCATCCCAACATATTGGAGAGCGACACTTTCGTCCATATAATGCTTCAAATGGAGCCACACCTATACTTGCCTGATAACTGTTGTTGTAGGAGAATTCCACCAATGGTAAATACTTATCCCAACTTGCCTTTGAAGTCTGGGACACGAGTCTTAATAAATCTTCAAGAGTTTGAATAGTCCTTTCGATTGTCCGTCCGCTTTGAGGATGGTATCTTTGAATCAATCGTAAATCCGTGCCCATAGTTTTTTGCAAGCTAACCCAAAATCTTGAAGTGAATCTTGGGTCACGATCCAAACTATGGATACAGAGCATGCCATGCAACCTCACAATCTCATTCACGTATATACTAGCAAGACGTTCAAGTGAATAAGTCTCCGTGATCGGCAAGAAATGAAAGCGGACTTGGTTAATCTATCAACAATAACCCAAATAGCATTGATGCCACGAGAAACCGTAGGGAAGACCCGTAACGAAATCCATGGTAATGTGTTCCCACTTCCATTTCGGAATCTCAAGTGGTTGCAACGGACCCTTAGGTACCGGATGCTCGCTTTACACGTTCACAAGTTAAACACATTGAGATAAACTTTGCAATCTCTCTTTCATATTGATCCACCAAAATGTATGTTGAAGATCACGATACATTTTAGTACTTCCGAGATGGATTGCAAATGGTGTATTGTGTGCCTCCATCATAATCTTGTACTTCAAATCGTAGTCGTTAGAAACACAAAGTCTAGAGTGGACTCAAGTATTCCTTCTTCATCAATTCTCGCTTAGGAATAGCTCCTTCTTGTACTTTCTTCTTCATACGCATTAGCTCAAGATTGCGGTGGCTTGAGCAACCTTAACTTTTCTATTAAAGTTGGCTCTACGCGTATACTTGACATCATCGACTCGTTCCTCGCATATGATCTTCAACTCAACGCGTCGGCTACCACGTTCGCTTTTCGAGGATGGTATTGAATAGTGTGGTGTTAGTCTTTCAATAGCTTGAGCCAACGTCATTGCCAAGCGTGTTGAGTTCTTTTTTTGAGTGAAGAAATATTTAAGACTTTTATGGTCCGAATATATCTCCACTTTCTCCCCATATAGATAGTGCCTCCATATCTTTAAGCGCGCAACGCATCACCGCTAACTCTGAGATCATGAGTAGGATAATTCCTCTCATACTCTTTAAGTTATCGCGAGGCGCATAGGCTATGAATTTCCCACGTTGCATGAGAACACATCCTAACCCTTTGCACGAAGCATCATTTGTAGATAACAAATCCATCCGAACCGGATGGTATTGTTAAAACAGTCTTAAAAATAAGTCTCTCTTAAGCTCTTGGAAACTCTTCTCGCGTTCTTCGCGCTCCAAACGAATTTTGTATCCTTCCGAGTTAGTTTGGGTTAATGGAGTAGCGATTCGAGAAAACCTTCCATGAATCTCCGATAATAACCAAATAAGCCCAAAAAACTACGTGACTTGATCCACCGACTTGGTTGCTCTACTTTGTATTGCTTGAATCTTCGTCGGATCAACAGATACTCCATGTTTTGACACCATGCGTGCCCAAGAAATGCTACTTCCTCAAGCGAACTCGCATTTCTTCAATTTGGCATATAGTTTGTTTTCACGAAGCCTTTGAGTACCGAAATTCAAATGGTGCTCATGATCTTCACGACTTTTGGAATATATAAGGATGTCATCAATAAAGACAACAACAAATCGATCCAAATATTCCTTGAATACTCGGTTCATCATATCCATGAAAGTCGCGGGAGCATTAGTCATTCCGAAACGACATGACTAAGAATTCATAATGCCCGTCTCGGGTTTAAAGGAAGTCTTTGGAATATCCTCGATTCCTAATCTTCACCGATGATATCCGAGCGAAGATCGATTTTGAAAAGAATTGTGCCCTTTGCAATCGGGTCAAACAAGTCATCAATACGAGGTGGAGGATACCTATTCTTGATGGTGACATGGTTTCAATTCCCCGATAGTCAATACAAAGTCGCATACTCCGTCTTTTCTTCTTTACAAATAAAACAGAGCACCCCAAGGAGATGTACTGGGGCGAATGAAACCGATGTCCAACAATTCCTCAGAGTTGGACCTTTAACTCCGTGATCACCTCGTTTGGGTTCTCGCATTATGACCGATCCACAACAAACGCTCTTCCGGAATCGTTGACTTTGACTTTTACGGGACGATCTTTTGAGTCACCGTCCCCATTGAACTAGGTTTCATTCTTCGTCTGATCTCGGCGATATGTCCTTCCTTTCCACAAATATAGCATACCTTGAACTGTTGTGGGCGGTTTGGTGATATGTCCCTCTTTTCCGCATTTGTAACATATGAATGGGTGGTCGTTCTCCTCCCTTAGAACCGATTCTTTACTTGAAGACGCTGTCGTCTTCACATAGTCATTGTTAAATCTCCTCTTCTTTAAAATCTCCTCCCGACTCGCTTCTTCTATTTTCATGGCCATGATTACCACCGTGGTTACCATTTTTGTCCGTCTGCTTTTCTTCTCCATTGGTTATCCTTATTCTATTGATCGCTATCTCTCGTACGCGATCCTGGTTGTGGTCCTCGAGTTGACCGTACTTCGTTATCTCGCTTTCTAATAATTGAGCCACATTTTACAATATCTCGAATAGAGAAAAATTTATGAGAAATGAGATCTTGGCGTATCGTCGGGTTTCAAACCTCTAAGAAACATCCGCGTCATCGTTCCTCATTCTCCACCAAATGAGGTGCAAACTGGATAACTCGCAAACTTTGCCTCGTCTTCGAGACACCGCCATGTTGTTACTCGCTCGGTCTAATAAACTCCACTTCCTTCATATAGCCGAACACTTTCGGAAAGTATTTGTCATTAAATAGTTCTGAAACGCCTCCCAGAGACATCTTGAGTGAAATTTGGATGGAGTGCGCTTCACGATTCTCCCACCGAAGAGTCTGCCTTACCTCGCCACGGAACATAAAGGTGGCGAATGGAACCTTCGTTTCCTCCGTGCATCCCAAGACATCGAATATCTTGGTAATTTGTTTGACCCATGTTTCCGCCATGATCGGATCTGTCTTTCCCTTAAATTACGGTGGTCCCAACTCTTTGAATCGCTGGGTGTGACAACCCGTGAATTGCTATCATTTCCTCCTCAGTATTTTGAACACGAGTCTCCTCGTCGATTTTGCATGAACCGCAAAAAGCTTCTAAACATCCCTCGTTCATCATCTCGCTCAATTGGTGTTGTTCACGGGAGGAACATTGCCCGACTGTTGCACGTTCTCCTCGTTGGTGAGTACAAAGGCGTCTCCACGGTCTCATTTCCATTGTTAATATTCTCAATCGACATTCTCAAATCATCGTCATAAAAAAGAGGGTTAATTAAGGAAATCAATATATTACATAATATCCTTATATCTTGACCAACTAAAAAAATAAGCTTAGTAGGACACACTAGCGAAGGATTTACTCGTCTCTCCCCTCCTAGTTCTATTCCCGGATCTCCGCCAGAGATCATATCCTAAGCTCGATACCAACCGTGGCGCCCCCAAAATAGGTATACATCACCCATTCGAGTTGTCAATACATATACGTAAACAACTACAACTTTATTATTACAACAAGAAACTGCGGAGTTTGAATACAAATATTATCTTCTGATAATATCTATACTCAAATAAATCCTCATCACATTTATTGATACATTATTTTATAAAAATGGTGAGGACTACTAAACAATTCTTTCTAAAACCTTCATTCCATACCCCGACTCGTACTCATTTATATTCTCGCCTCCCGAGAAGAAAATGGAACAAAAAGGAAAAGGGTGAGCTCAACTAGCCCGAAGAAAGAATATTATGACTAAGATAATATACAACAAATTACCGTTAGTCTTCAACGGGAAAAATCTAATAGAATACAATAGACAACAAATTTTAAATCAATATTACATAATGAAATAATAATTCATTAGAAGAGTTAAGTAGAGAATGCAAACTACTATCTTCTATGTATGAATTTAAAAGTTCATCGCTCATCTTTTATCCTGTAACATCAATCAATATACATCTGGAATCAAATATTCATCTTTTGCACTACGAGCCAAAGATATCCATCGATTAATCATGTTCATCTAAACACTGCTCATCTTTGCACTACAGGCCAAAGATATTCTTCAAAATCATTCATCTTTGCACTACGGGCCAAAGATATTCCATAATATCATCATTTAAGACTCAAGATGATGAAAAATATTTTTAAAGAAACGAATCCAAAGAAACAAAATGACAAAATTAAGGATTAAGGATTCGTACTTTGTTTTATTCATTCGTCCAAAATACCTCAAAAATAATCGCGGTGGTGTAAAATTCAAGAATGATCAAAACATGGATACAATCAAAGCTAGTATCCGAATAGATATTTTGGACGAAAAGAAAAATTTTCATTTTTCGATGAATAGTCTTGAGATTCGTGAATAATTAATAGATATCATTGAATAGTCTTAGATATCGTGAATAAGTAACTCAGACACCAAAAGTTCCAAATTTGATAAAAACTTGAGATCAATATTTCAACATAATGATATTGAAGAAATAATATCATTACGAAAAAAATAATATCCCTTACCTCGAAAGATTAAGTACTTACAATTTGGAATACCGGATATATAGTCTTTGAAGGAACTTCTTGCCGCCTAACAACAATACTCAAAGTATACTCAAAATACTCACAAGAATACGCTCGATAATATTGAGAGAGAAAACTTCGATTTACGGTATGATTTTCAATTCTAACCCAAGCACCCTATTTATAGAAATTCTTAGAACACCAAAAGCAGAAAATTTAATAAATTAATAATATAATTATATAAATTTCCTACACATGCCTAGAATCTGATTTCAGCCATCAAACACATGCCACATTCTAGAAAAAGTAAGAAAAAACATTTTTCTAATTTTAAATATTTTAAACTTCCAAAATCAATTATTTGAACTTGAACTTCAATAATTCATAATAAATAGCCCTTTCATCAGAAAATTTGAATCTCATGAGTTTTTATAGGAAATTCAATTCTCTAAAACTTTGCGAAGAAAGTTTTTCCAAATTCCAAATAGAAATTGACCGAAATCCACAAACGGTGATTTTACAGTATATAATCAAATTTCACCGATAAATGGGGTCCATAGACATGTTTAACATGTTTTAAACATTTATTGCAACAAAATACTCTTCCTCCTCGTATACTCATATATCCCACATTCGTTATAAAAAATATCACCATTATTATATTATTAAAATATAATAATATATTTAAATGAATTATTTTATCGTAAAAAAGATAAAATTTCAATTTTAACAATTGTCACATTAAAATTTTTCTCCATCTATATCCACATAAAATCAATATTTTCCTCATCATATGAATCAATAATTAATTATTCACAAATAATATTACGTAATCACAATATTAATGACCGCGCGTTCCTGGAAAGAGGGGCTTTCCAATAAGAATTTCTTCTTCTTGGCTGCGCGCAATTAGGTGACCAAACCTCTCCTTAGATGAACTTTCTAGACATTGCCAATAATGTTATCTAATAATATTATTCGGATAATATGAATTATTGCTTCGATAATGAAAAATATTGTGTAATGACAATTATTGAAACAACAAAGAATATAAAATATCAACGCAAAGAATTTTAAATCAATAAAATCTTTGAGCGATAATTCTCGTAACCATTATTGAGTAGTGCCTTCTTACGTAAGAATCAATAATTGGTGCAATACGCAAATCTTCTTGTGTTTTAACCACCGGGTATTTTAACAAGATAATTCTGAATAACTACTTCTGTGGCGTTATTTTTAAACCACTTATATTTGTGCTTTTCTTCATCCAATCGCTTTCCGTTATGGGGCCCACATACATGGTCACTTATGTAAATTTAATATTCCCCGATAGTTCGAATATTCCACGACCAAACGAATATTCCCCGACAACAATGAATATTTTATAACCACTTGCTTATTTTGAAGTATTTGCATATTTTACCCCTAACTATCCACATTAATCAAATCAACCCTTACTATTTTAAAATAATAAATAGAGAAAATTAAATTTCACTAATAATAAGTTGGGGTCTTACAAAAGAACTGTTGATGAGTATTACAGGAATGAAGTATTAACGATGGACTTTTAATCTAAATGATATAGTAGACACTATGTTCTACTTGACTTTTCTAATGGATTACTTATTCCGTTGCAGTTGTTGAACTAAAACTTGTTGTCTATTATATTCTAGCAGTTGTTATACTGTTGTAAACTAACGATAATTTGTTCTGCATTATCTTAGTCATAATATTTCTTACTGGACTAGTTGAGCTCACCCATTTACTTCACCACCCCTTTCAGGTAATAAAAGGGTAGCTGGGACTAGCAGAGAGAACATGGGTATAAAGTGGTGATACGAATTAGTCACAAGCCTAATCAAATTATGAAACGGTGTGGCATAATAATCGTACTGAGAACTTAAAATGTGTGTGACATGTTTTATACATCATTGGATATTTAATTTTGGTGAACAACAATAGGGTGAGGTGAATCAGACTTTGGAAGCGTCAAAGGTGCACTCCATTAGAATGAGAAGAACATATATCTTCTCGTGTCCCTTCGGGGACTTGATATATTTGATGTTGTACTTTATATGGCATTGTAATAATTTAAATATGAATATTGTCGTATTATATATGTAACAATATTTGTATTCAAACTCACAGTATATATGAGAATTTTTGAGTTTGAATACTGTCTAGAAGATAATATTTGTATTAAAACTCACAGCTCATGTTGTATATTTAAGTTTGTATTTGAATTTTGTACCACGTTTTTGGCGACTCAAGATCGGTGATGTATACCTATTTTGGGGGCGTCACACTTTAACCCACTCATCAACTTTTAAAAGTTAATTTTAAACATTTTTAAACTCAAAAATTCGGATGATTCATTAATAATTATGAAATTATAACTCTTATAATAAGTGGTGCTTTTTAGAAAGTTTACAATAGTTATTATTGTACTGATTAAAATTATTAAAAACCATGTTAATTTTAAGTTTAAATATCTTTTAAAATTTAAAAAATTAATAATAATCTTATATTTTAAAACAAAGAGAATATTTGAATAATTACTCTCTCAAATAGACATGATAGTGTGGGCTTTATTCGCCCATTATCCGTCGTATCTAATGGTTTGATCATGTAAACTTTAATACTCCATCAATTACGTAAAAGAGTCTTTATCTACAAAATTTATAAATATTATACATGCATTTATCGTATTAGGTTTATCCTTTAAAAGAATAAATTGTTACTTAAATAACACTAACATGATAGTAAAATTATGATGAAAAATTTAAACATATTTATCATTTTATAATACTATGAATAAAAAGAGAATAATTTATCTAAAAATAATTTGTTTGACAAATAAAACTCATTTTATAAAATAGAGAGGGTATATATGGCAACAAATTTATTTCAATATTAGAAACCGATGCAGGTGGATACACATGATAACATGTACTCCCTCCGTCCCTTAATATAAGACTTTTTAGAGTTGTACACAAGTATTAAAAAAATAATTGTATAACATTAAATATAATACTACCTCTGTTCTTAAAATATTGTCGTTTAAGATTTTTGCACATAGATTAAGAAAGTCATTTAATACTATTATTTAACGATTAAAATTTGTTTGAAATTCCATCGCTACAACTTTATGGGAAGTTGAAAACTATTAATACAAGGGAGAGAATTTCTTGGGATAATGAGAGAAGGTGGCGGTGATATAGGAAAGTAAATAATTTAAACTATTAATACAAGGGAGAGAATTTCTTGGGATAATGAGAGAAGATAGCAGTGATGAGAGCAGATCTTCTGTCCCCATTTTCCATGTCCCTTTGTGTCCCCCTACTTAAATTTTGACACCTGCCCTTTTATTTAATTTTAAAATTAATTGGCTATGTGTCAAAATTTAAGTGGAGGGACACAAAGGGGATAGGAAAAATGGGGACAGAGGATCTGCTCTCAGCGGTGATATATGAAAGTAAATAATTTATTTTCCTAAAAAGTTATAAACGACAAATAAATTGGAACACATTTTTTCTTCTAAAATGACAATCTTTTAGGAACGGAGGGAGTATCAAATGTCTATATTGCCCTTGTATTGGAAAAAGAGATTGTTATTTATTGGGCAAAAAATAATGAGAGAACCAAAGTTATATTTAATACTTGGGGTGATATTGGAAACTAAGCAATTAATACTTACTTGGAATTCTAAAACATTATTTATTAAGGGACACATTGTTTTCTCTAAAATGCCTTATATTAAGGGACGGAGGTAGTACTAACGAAAGAGTCCATACATTATTATTCAAATCAAGATATAGTTGTTGTTGTCCTCCACTCCTGCCTGTTCTCCCTGTGAATTGTCTGGGAACATAGCCTTGAAAGCGGGAATCTGCATCAACTGCCGGCGAAAATTTCCCATTTCCACTTGTTTCTTCTACATCTCTAGCATCATAGCCATCATCATCCCTTGTCCTTCCCGTGCTTCCTTCAACGCCTTGAGCATCTCCAGTTGAATAACATTTGCATGCTCTTCACTTTCTTCCTCGCTTTGCCTTCCCGCACCTGTCTGCCTGACATTCGCTAGTTGTTGATCAGCTATGTATGGTGATGTTGAACTTCCTTCCGATGCGTCTTCAAGGATGGGTTGATCGAAATTTAAATTCACGCCTTGGAAAGCTTGACTTGTTTGCCTTGAAACTGGACTCGGTGAGGTAATGCTATTTGTTGGTGAAGCTCTTCCTGTTGTTCTCCTACTTTGAGTTACGGGCATACCCTTCACGAATTCTACACCTCCCCATCAGAGTCGCCAAAGAAATGTGGGCAAGGAAATCGTGTCTTGTCAGTTATGGTCTCGTATTGGCTGAGGAGGAGAGAAATCCACGAAGAACATGGAATTGATTGATTGATTGAAGAGGGGAGGATGACAGGTGGGCGATTACTCCAATGACGCTTGGCAGAATTCCTAGAATCCAGAAACCGTGTTAGGGTTATTGGGATTGCAAGAGCCTTCTTCTTGAGTCCTTCTACTCATTGAATCCGAAAATCTTATTAGGGTTATTGGGATTCTAAGAGTCTTCCTGAGTGTTGAGAGAGAATGTCTAGGTCCTTTGATTTTTCAAGAGTCCAAGTCCTGAGTCTGAAGAGAGGTCCCAAACCCTTTTAGTGCTTTTAGGTGGAATATCCAAGCCTTAAATCACCAAAAAAGTCCTTCCTAGAATGGAAGGGGTATTTATAGAATTTTCTGGAATTAAATAGTCACATGTTAGGCACATATTTTCAAGAAAATTCCTGAAATACCCTTTAGTCATTAGAATAATGCCCATATTGCCCTGTCCTTCTAGCCACCAATCCAATCCCTCATCAATTAATTCCCAAATCGAGCCGCGTCTCCACGAGTCTTCTGCCTCGGGACACGTGGAGGCTTCTCTCGGGTCTAGCACACCTTTATTTCTGACCTCTCCGTCTTCATTTAATTAGGTTATACGAACCCTAATTTGCGCATTTAATTAATGAGGTCGTGGAACCCTAACTGTGCATTTAATTTAATTAGGTCATGTGAAACCTAATTTTGCACTTGGGCCCACAGATAATAGACCAAAAATTCATTAGCATTGAACATACCTTGAGGCTTGATGACTCGATTGATTTTACTGTACAAATAGGAGAGAAAAATACAAACTTAACACACAAAATTGTTGTGTATGTTAAAAAATGAAAACCATAAAGCTAAGCAACCTTGCGAATAACAATTTTTTTTCTCTTTCGCATTTTATCAAACAGGTAACTTGCATATGGCAGAGATATCAGAAAAATTAGAACAAATCAAATTTTAATATGCAAAAGTAAATATAGATTTGGAGGAGAAAAGAGTAATTGGGAGACTTAATCTTTATGTACTATTAGATAAAATACAATTTGCTTTCGACCTTATTTATGACTCGACGATCGAAATAAGTAGAAAGAATGGGTAAAGGAATATATAATTGTACATAAACTGAAATTGGAAGAAGAAGAAGCGGAAGAGGAAAGAAGAGAGAAAATCTGAATAGATGCGGACAATTTTGTCGATTGAAAGATGGACTAGATTCTAACTTGATTGATGGAAGAGGAAGCGTCAATCGATTACAGGACCAAATTCGTTTACAGGAGACCAATCGATTCTAAAATTGCGTGAAATTAGAGAAATCAACCGAGTTAACTCCTAATTAATTAAGAGTTAACTCACTCAAATTTTCAATTGAGAATCGCCTTTACGTCACTTTATATATAAGGATTGATTGTAATATTAATATATTATATTATTAATATGTAATATTATATTATTATATTGCTAAAAAAATATATTATATTATAATATGTAAATAATGTCATGCCGCTACAACATGTAGCGACTGGCTTATCCCAATATATTTCTTTCTCTTGTAATATTATATTATTATTGTAATATTAATATATTATATTATTAATATGTAATATTATATTACTAAATAAAACGTCAACTAAAATTGACATAATTTATGAAAATATTAACATGATTTATGAAAATATTGCAAATAATAAATATTTTAAGATTAGAATTTTCCAAGTTAATTGTAGAAATCTGAATTGAGATTTAATTTCCATATAATAAGTTATCTTTTACGCACGCTTTTAATTGTGAATGATTAGAAATTGCATAATAATTAAAAATCGTCAACTTGAAAAAGATAATTTATGAAAAATATAATACTATCTCATCAACTTTTAAAAGTTAATTTTAAACATTTTTAAACTTCAAAATTCAAATGATTCATTAATAATTATATATGAAACTACATCTCTTACCATAAGTGGTGCTTTTTATAGATAGTTTACAATAATTATTATTGTATTAATTAAAATTATTAAAAATCATGTTAATTTTAAATTTAAAAATCTCTTAAATTTCAAAAAATTAATAATAAACTTATATTTTAAAACAGAGAGAATATTTGAATAATTACTCTCTCAAATAGACATGATAATATGGGCTTCAGGCCATTATCCGCCGTATCTAATAGTTTGATCATGTAATCTTTAATACTCCATCGGTTACGTAAAAGAGTCTTTATCTACAAAATTTATAAATATTATACATGCATTTATTGTTTTAGGTATACCCTTTAAAAGAATAAATTGTTACTTAAATAACACTAACATGATAGTAAAATTATGATGAAAAATTTAAACATATTTTATCATTTTATAATACTATGAATAAAAAGAGAATAATTTATCTAAAATTAATTTGTTTGACAAATAAAACTCATTTTATAAAACAGAGAGGGTATATATGGCAACAAATTATTTTCAATATTCGAAACCGACACAGGTGGATACACATGATAACATGTACTATCTTCGTCTCTTAATATAAGACTTTTTAGAATTGTACACAAGTATTAAGAAAATAATTGTATAGCATTAAATATAATACTACCTCCATTCCTAAAAATTATTGTTGAAGGTTTTTGCACATTGATTAAGAAAGTCATTTAATACTATCATTTAACAATTAAAATTTATTTGAAATTCCATCACTACCCTTTTATGGGAAGTTGAAAACTATTAATACAAGGAAGATAATTTCTTGGGACAATGAGAGAAGGTAAATGTGATATAGGAAAGTAAATAATTTATTCTTCTAGAAAGTTGTAAACGAAAAAAAAAAATTGAAACACATTTTTTCTTCTAAAACGACAATCTTTTAGGAACAGAGAGAGTATCAAATGTTTATATTGCCCTTGTATTGGAAAAAAATATTGTTATTTATTGGGCAAAAAATAGTGAGAGAACCAAAGTTATATTTAATACTTGGAGTGATATTGAAAACTAAACAATTAATGCTTATTTTGAATTCTAAAATATCATATATTAAAGGACAAAAAAATTCTCTAAAACGTCATATATTAAGGGACGGAGGGAGTACTAACCAAAGGGTCCATACATTATTATTCAAATCAAGATATAAACTTATACTCTCTTCGTTCCTTGATATAAGTCGTTTTATAAAATTATTTTTGTTTCTTAATATAAGTCGTTTAAAAATTTTAAGTAAGCATTAATTGCTTAGTTTCCAATATTATCTCAAGTAATAAATACAACTTTGGTTTTCTCACTATTTTTTTGTCCAACAAATAACACTCTCTTTATTCAATAAAAGAGCAATATAGACAATTGATATTATATTTAATGTTATACAATCATTTCCTTAATACGTGCACAACTCTAAATTAAAATAACTTATATATTAAAGAACGGAGGGAGTACATTTTTATTCAAATCAAGATAGAAAGGATCCATACAGATTAATATTAGATACCCACACATGATTTACACGAATATTGTTGTTTTGGCTATTGGCTTTCCTTCCTAAAAATTCTGCAATAGATAAGTCCATAAAAGCAAGATATAAACTTATCCGTAATAACAAATTATAGTTCCCCAATAATGGTAGTTTTTTCCTCAATATTAGTAGGTTTTTCTTCTTTTTTGGCCTAAGAATGCTACGACCATATGTGGATTGCATTAAGGGCGTAAACGAATCGAGTCGATCTGAATATTGAGTTGCTCAGATTTGGTTCACAAAATCTATCGAGTATAAAATAAAGTTTGATTGAAATTTCGTTTAGCTACTAAAAATCGAAGACGATTTCAAATCGAATACCAAAAGCAGTTTGGACTTTTTCCAACGAATATGATCCGAAAGATCGATAGAAAATTATAATTTGAGGAGGTTCGAAAGAATTTATCGAACTTTAAAATGTCTTTCAAATTTGACTCATTTATATTTTCGAGTTGAAATTTCGAATCGAATTTTTAATCGGCGAAGACGAATCGAGTCCAGGCGAACTGTTTGTTCGTTTCAAACGTTAGATTGCATCATATTTAGGAGGAGAGGAAATTGTAGAATAACAAATAAGGTCACCGGTAGAAGAGCCAATCCGACGATTGGAATAAGAATCCGATTGTTATTTTGGGCGAAAACAAGATAGAGCGTTGCACTGAAAGATATAATCATGGATGTTACAGAAAAGAAAAGGGCAATCAAACCCATTATTAATCTATTTGGCAATGAATATAGATAATCAATGGTTGCATAGCGCGAGGTGAGGATGGATAAGAATATCAACTAGGTGCAAATAGATGAGAATAATGCGAGTGCATTTGATATTGTAAACACAATAAAGGCCGCTCCACCAGAGAATATTGGGGTTCCGACGTCTTCTTTATTACCTCCCGGTACTGTGATGGCTGCTGCAAATGCTATTGTACCAATGATTGTTGTTGCAACTGTACATGAATTTTCCATGGCAATCATCCATTGCCCTTCGTATACCTCCATCTCCTTGTGCTCCTTTTGAAATACCTCTAGAGGCGTCATCCCTTCCTTATTCTTATGTTTTTTATGAGGTGGAGCAAGCCTTTCCACTTCCAATATTAAATCAAGTGCATTTTGAATTAGAGTGCTAGCTGTTCTCTTATTGCTCAAGAAACACATGAGGAATTACCAAAAAAAAAAAAACAAGACAAAAGAATATAGTAGTTTTATTTTTATTTTTAAAAAGAATATAGTAGTTTTATTTTGGAACAGAAAGATACAATTTTCTTGTGACCTAGTAAGCAATTAATTACCTGAAACCACTGCAACTCGCGCTGCATCTGTAGAACTGCACTAGAAACAAGGTCGAGTTGGTATTGCTTTGCTCTATATCCAGCCAAATGCAACATATTGTTACGCTTGCTGTCCAAGAACGTTGATACGTTGCCAAAGGATTCTCCAATTAGACCATAAATGACATTGAACACATTTTCATGACTTCAAGATGGAGAGCAGAGCGCTCATCTTCATCACCAAAATAAATTACATCGGGAAATGACTTCAAAATCTCTTCTACATTGAACATATTGTGCCGCTAAGAGGAAGGATTCTCTAAATATTTCTGAAGCTTGGTCGGAAGATAAGCGCATGACTCCCTCGCAAGAGCATCACAGGAGTTCCATTGCTTGAAGATGCAACACTTTCGTTCTTCTAATATTCTTGAATTGTGGCACTGCAATGATATTAATGAACTCAAGAATTACTAGAAATTATAATCAATGTCTGTGCTATAAGTGGCAAAATGAAAATGAAAAAACAAATCAAAAATCTGAAAGAAATCTCTTGTACTCTACAAAAGAAAGCAAACTTACCAGTGAGTTATTGAAAGAAAATGAAAATAATCGAACAGAATAATATTCCGAATTTGCCGTTACCTTTTATTGCTATCACACCACCAATACTAATTAAATTCTTAGCAAATATATAGGGTATTATTGAAAACATAAAATAATCCTCAAAAGCTGTAATTTTCAAAATGTATGTTTTTAATTTAGGGACCGATGGAGTCTTTTGATTAGTGGTCTTTGTTGTTTTTTTTTTCTGAAAAAAAACCTCTTATAGCAAGCACTATATAGGAACCACTTCCTTTCCTTATCAATGACAACACGAAGCTGAAGTATTTAAAGTTTCAAGTTAAGAGAGGAATTATTGGATATCTTTTCCATTCATATACACAAAAGGAGACATATTGTTGGGATTTGCTCATATTAATTTCAACAAGACTTGTCATAATAAAATATGATAGTTTAAACTTTTATAGTGTGTTTTTTATTTTTTTATATATAGTGTGTTTTTATTTTTTATTATTCATATAATTTCTGTGTGATTGGGTCGAATATTAGATCTTAAATCTAACATTATGATAGGAGAAAATATGATAGTTTAAACTTATAGAGCAATTGGTAGCTAA
This sequence comes from Panax quinquefolius, assembly GCA_020205615.1. Lineage (NCBI taxonomy): Eukaryota > Viridiplantae > Streptophyta > Magnoliopsida > Apiales > Araliaceae > Panax > Panax quinquefolius. Next base: position 28,591,647 of record CM035151.1, read on the forward strand.
ATAGTTTCTTTAAGTACTTATGCACATCCGCTTTCAAGAAACTTCACAGTTCACACACTGCATTGCTTGTTTTTTTGCATAAAATTTGGTGTGGGAGAATTTTTCTTCACCCCAAGAAAACCTGGCAAACAAAAATATTGATGCAATTACACAATAGAATCTGTATACCCTTCTCAAGTAATTAATTAATTGCATCAATTCAAGTTAGTTCTTTGCCATTGCAAATTGAGGGTGTGAACTAGGTCTATCATATGGGAAATGTTAAATAAAACTACTATGGCAATAGACAATAAATTGACCTTTTCAAAATAATTTTTATTTAGTATTGCGGTGCATTTGAATCTCAAGCACTGCATTTGTGCCTCAAACACTGCGTTTTTGAATTAAATAAATTGCTTTAATGCAAGATTCCAAAGTATTTTTGAATTCCTAAACGCACCGAAGACACTAAATGACGCCATCTACTATACTATCTGGTGATTAAATATGTTAGATAATCTAACTGCATCTATTTTTTCCAATTTCAGTGTAGCAGTTAATAAATGTTACTACCTCCATTCCTAAAAGATTGTCGTTTAAGGTTTTGGCATATAGATTAAGAAAGTATCATTTACCAAGAAAATTTTGTTTAAAATTTCATCACTACCCCTTTTTGGGAAGTTGAAAACTATTAATACAAGAGAGAGAATTTTTTGGGACAATGAGAGAAGGTAGGGGTAATATAGGAAATTAAATAATTTATTCTCCTTGAAAGTTGTAAACGACAAATTTTTTGGAACAAATTTTTTCTTCTAAAACGACAATCTTTTAGGAACGGAGGGAGTATACTCCAATATCAAACAAAATCGTATGCATAAAAATCCCCCTTTGAGTATTTGGAATATCAATTTATTTAGATTTTTTTTTTTCAAAAAGTACTCTGTTTCATAAAAAAAATCTTACTCATCAAAAGAATTATTCCAGAAAAGGTTATTTTTTTTAAAATTATGTATGATGGTAGTAAAAAAATGGCAATACGTTCTGAAGTGTGCATCATAATTTTATTACTGAAAATATGTGTATATATATATATATAGCAACAAAACAATATCGATTTTAATAACCGTGCACATCAATGATCAATTATCTATGCATTTATATTAATTTACAGATTAATATAAATGCATAGAATTTACAGATAATATAATTTACAAATTTATATTAATTTATATATTAATATAATTTACAGATTAATATAAAATTTGTAAATAAAACGTAAACTAACTAGAACCAGTACATAACTATGAATACGATAAAGAAAACTAACCGGTGTAGATCAGGCGCTTCCAAAAGGCCAACTTTACTCCACTTTGAAAGGCAGTAGGTTCTTGGGCTAATGCTGTCAAAGGGGAAATGCTTCGATCCCTAGCCAACATGGGGTACCTTTTGATTAGTAGTAGAGCAATATCTGAAAGATCAAGTAAAAATATTAATTGGAAGAAAAAAATAATTACAATTTGTTTCAGTCGGATTTGGTAATCAGTAAATTATCTGAAATTTTATGGTTGGCTAAAAGAATTTCGACATTGGTGGTATGGGTTTGATGATTTCAATTATCCATACAAAATGTTTATTTTATACGGCATAGAATTAATCAGGATCAGACTGCTTCAAATAATAATTATTTAACTCACCATACAATCTTGAACCTGTTAACAAACGGGTTTGGGAATGGCTGCACATTATCTGTTTCCATGTTCAGCAGGAAAAGTAGTACATCCCTCCGGGCATGAAGAGAAGCAACATGGAACGGCAGATTGCCGTAGACATTGCAAATGTTGGCCAAATCTGGATTTTTGCTCACAAGTATCTTGGCCCCAACAACATTGCCGACCCTTGCAGCTACGTGGAGGGCTGTTTCCCCTTTGAAGCCTCTCCGAGTTAGTGCCTCCTCAATAATAAATTTGATTTCTTCCCTTGTTTAGCCACTAAAATTACTACCGTCTCTCCCAAATTCGTAATTGGTTCCGTTTGAGCTGTTGGGATTCTTTCCAAAACTTCTTCGACCAATTTCCAGTCGTTCCTGAGTATTGCTTGCTGAAGTTGCAGCTTGTGGTCTAAATTTCCATCCTCTGGTCGAGTTTTTAATAATTTGGAAACACAAAAACAGCACTAACATTACTAATTAATAGCATGATGCCTCTAAAAAAAATTATTATAAAAATAACAGAAATTATTATTATAAAAATAACGGAAATTATTAACAATACCTGCAGGTACTTCGATTATACTATGTGATGAGGAGGAGGCCATGGTAACCTGGAACTCTTTATTTAATTAGCAAATAAAAAAAAGAAGAGGATATGTGCAATTGTTTGTCTAAATTAAAACTACACAATTCATTCTTTTATATGTGCAATTGGTGGTCCTAAAGCATTTTGTTCTTTTGCTTTTAGACCAAAAATGAGAGGCTAAAGTAAAAGAGTGGTGCTAGAGACACAAACTATTTTACAAATATTTTATAAAGCTAGCGATGTAGGCATTAACGTATCATACCATTAATCAACAAATCAACAAATTGTTTAATGTAGTCTTCATTCATAAGTACTCTGCGATATCTTATGTGGGTATCTTGCCACATCGGTTTATAAAATGTTTGTAAAATAGTTTGTGTTTCTAGCATTATTCAAAGTGAAGAGTAAAAACATATTCTCGGGATAGGGCCTACATTTTGGAAGGCTTTTAATTATTCGGTCTCAATTTTAGTGTCGGAGCACCGTTATGCTACTAAGGAGTAAGGAGTTTAAAAAAAATTTAATTAAAATTTTGAAAAAATATCTAAATAATAAGAGAAATAAGATGGATTAATTATACAAATATAAAATTACCAACTATTATTACTTCATCAGTTACACTGTTATTACGTTACGCCGTTATTTCTCATGGAAGAGGAGGCCATAATTGCAGAATGAGTTTCAAGCTTCTTCCGCTTTGTCGGGAGATGCAATTTCCATGAAAGTCGAAAGAGGCTAGAGAGGGGCATTATTGTTCTTTCGAGTTGACCACATTGAGGTTCAAGATTAATTTGTAAAATTTATGCTCTGATATAATTTATAAAATTTAGGACATAAAATTTATAATTTGTAATATTTAAGTGTTAAAATTTATACATATAATTTGTTAAATTGTAGATACAATTTTAAAATTAAAAAAAAATATAAATACAATTTAGAAAATTTAAGTTGTAATATAAATTTTTAAAATTGTGAAACGAATTTTATTTATTTATTTTTCTAGTTTTTTACAAATCTTGATTAAATTACTTTTCAATTAATTTTTTACTCATAATAATTTTAAAAATAATGGGTCTTTTTTTCTTTTTTTTTTTCAATTTTTCCTCCTCCTTTTGTATGCTCTTCCAAGATAAAAAGGCTATTATTATTTAATTACTTAAATTTTGGGCACTTTTGCCAATTGTTTAAAAGTTTAATGCTATTTTTGTTAAAAATATAATTTGTAAGTTTATTGTCTTTTTGGTAATTAAGTTTTTTTTTTTAATTTTAAAATAAAAAATTGTATTTGATAATCTTTGTATTAATATTTAATTTTAATAATTTAACGTATACCAATTATTTATAAGGATTTATACAAATTTAATATGTAGAAATAAGTATTTATACAAATTTTATACGAATTTAATAAGCCAAACATGGTCAAACCGTATACAATTTCTGTATAATCGAAAATTTAGGTATTCCGACTAATTTTGGTCGGATTCTAAAATTGAGGGCTATATTGTATAGTAAATTATAAGCCCAAATATTTTAGGGGTCAAATTATGAATTCGATAATACTTGATATAATAGAAGTGTATTTAGCCCTTATTACAATCTAGATTCCCTTCTAATCATTTTATCTCCTTGTTTTAATGGCTTCTCCAAGTAACCAAATTGATTCCTCTTATTATGTTTCTTTTCAATCTTCACTCGTTGTTACTATCTTTGTAATTACAATCTTTGTAATTATTTATTATTTAAATAATTATTTAATAATATTATTAAATTAATAGTTAGTTTTTTGTCCGCATGAGAATATCAAAATATCATTAATTAATAATTAAGATAATATCACGAGTTAATTTCAGGACGACTATATAATCAAAATGTCAGAATGAAATATTCTTGACGTGGAATACCAATAAATAACTAAACTTTGAGCCCCCACCTGCTAGCTAATGTTGATGTGTCCCCATTGACAATATACTAAACATAAATAACTAATTGATATATATATATATATATATATATATATATATATATATATATATATCACATGTTCCAAATACGATGGTTCAATTTCTAGAGCTAAGTTTGAATTGTTTGAAATGATTATAATAGCTAATGTTGATGTTACAAATATGATGGTTCATAAGTATTATTAGCCCGTATTGTATACGGTATTTGGCCAGAAAATTAAGTATTCCGGTCAATTTTAGCCGAATTCTTAAATTGGGGGCTAAATTGTATCAAATTAGACACTTGATATAGTACAGTGTAAACCCAAATTCTTTAAAAGTCTAATAATGAATATAATGATACTTCATATAATAAATTGTATTTAGCCCTTAATCATTGGTACTATATATCCTCTTTGGGAATATGTGAAGCTACACGTCAAGAATAAACCTTTTACTTTTGCCATTTATTTTTTTGGACAATTTTTTATTTTTTAACATCTTTTGACGGACAAAAGAAGAAATATACAGTAGATCGAATAAGTAGTTTTGGCCAGGTGTTCAAGAACAAAGTTGGTATAGGGATATTAAACAATTAATTGTCTAGTAGCTACAAAGCACCATGACCACTCCTGAACCAACTTTGTTTACTTCCTTGGCTATAGTTGAAGGTGGGAAAATGATTTCTTACGTGATTAATGGCTCTAGCCTTGATTTTTCTTTCTTTAGTGCATCCTTTTGCCTTTTTATCATGTCCCTCATGTCTTAGAAATAGTGTGTGTTTGCATGAGACTCGTGCATTGGATACTGCCCAACCAAACTTAAAAAGAAACTGACAAGTAATTTATAGTAAAATGTCTCTATATATTTTCTTTTCTCTCTTCTAAAAAAATTCACAAACAAACAAGGGACTTTTAATAACTTTCTTATCTATATATAGCTCATTTACGGTAGTTTTCTACCATATATAGCTCTTAATGGAAGTGATTGTTCCATCAATCTTTCTTGCAAGAGTATCTCTCTCCCAAGACTTATGCAAGTATTGTTCTTCCGATATACTTCTGTATTTTCTTTTAATTATTTATGGATAAAAGGTTAGTTTTATTTATACAAATCATAAGAGATTTTTTTGCATTCATGCAGATGATGCTGTCGGCAATGTCAGGAAACAGAATGAGGGGGCTTGTTGCAGTTGTAGTCATGCTCGTGTTGACTGGCTTCGTGTATGGAGATTATGCAACTGCAGGCAGTAGTAATTATTTGCTTCTGCCAACACAAAAAGATAATGTAAATGCTAATTTCCCAACAGTGTCCCTCAGAACTGTTGGTATTTCCAGAGAAATATTCAAAAAATTCATCAAGGACATCCTAGATCTCGTGGTAAGCGGACCGCCTGTTCATGGATTATTGAGATTGCGCGACAACTCAACGGTGCCAATTTCTGAACGGTTTATTCTGGTGGAACTTTATAATTATGAAGCAACACCTATTACTGTGGCAATAGATGTCGTAAATTTATACGTGGTGGGTTATCGGACCGGAGATCAGTTTTACTACTTTATTGATTCTTCTGCTGACACATCTGGTATTTTCAGTGATTTAGAACATATTGAGCTCCCATTTAACAGTACTTATGGAGCTCTCGCCCAAGAGGCAGGAAATAGAACTGTTATTCCCTTGGGGATAGCTGAACTAGATCAATCCATCGAAGACCTTCGTCACTACAGAAGACCAGTCTTGGCTCGTTGCTTTACTGTTGTCATTCAGATGATTTCAGAGGCCGTAAGATTCAGGTAGTTAGCTAGCTAGACTTAATTTATTAAGAGCATTTATATAACTAGACAAAAAATGTCTACTTTATCTAAACAAAGTATTAATGGTTGTACTGTATAACACAAGCTATTAAACATTTGTCAAGATAAATTAAATAGATTTTGTCTAGTTACCTAACATTATTTGTTACGAAAATAGTATATATTGTGAATTTATTTATCCCAACATTATTCATTACAAAAAATGGTATATATTGTGAATTTATTTATCAATTTTTTGTTGCCAGTACTTGCGTTGATAATTACTGTCGATATGTTTTTTAAATGTGTAATATGCTGAATGCAACCTCACGTATTTATGTATTTTACGGCTGTAATTTGGCACAAAACTTTTATAATACATATTACAACTCTATTCATTAATTAATTATCGCTACAAATGGTTGCGACATATATGGAGAAATAATTATGTATACATATACAAATAAATATTACGCACTCAACACATATGTTTTTATTTTATATATATATATATATATATATATATATATATATATATAGTATAATTGTACGGTCATGATACGACTTTGCTGCTTTTTTTAAAAATGTACAGGTATATCGAGGATCGACTGGTGTCAACTATTGGACTTGATGGAAGCAGAGGAAACACTTACCCAAGTGCTACCATGATCTCACTAGAGACTAACTGGGATGCCCTCTCGACAAGAATTCAACAATCGGTTGAAGGGAGATTTACTCCGGCTGTTCCGTTAATGAATCGTGAGGATCAACCAGTGTCGGTCAGCTCGGTGACTCCAGGGTTGATTTTAAACATTGCGGTCATGCTTTTCGTGTGCAATGACCCTAATCCAAATCAACTCTCTCCAATGAGGCATGTAAATGTTGATCATGTTATGGGCATTAATGATGACCATATTTGTTCAGTCATTTCAGAACCTACCATCCGTATTAGTGGTCGAAACGGTCTTTGTGTAGATGTACAGGGTGACTGTTTCAGCGACGGAGTTCCATTAATTCTCTGGCCATGTAAATCTAATGAAGACCCGAATCAACTATGGACCTTGAAAACTGATGGTACAATTCGATCTAACGGGAAGTGCATGACTGCCTATGGATTTAAACCTGGACAATATGTAATGATTTATAATTGTGCGACTGCTGTGCCTACTGCCACCAAGTGGCAAGTATGGGACAACGGAACAATTGTAAATCCTGAGTCTGGAGTAGTGTTGACAGCAGGGTTATCAGGGAGCAGTGGCACTGAACTCACTGTGGCCAACAATATCTACGGCTCCCACCAAGGTTGGCTCCTTAGCAATAACACCGCACCCATTGTGACGCCTATTATTGGGTTTAAGGATCTTTGCTTGCAAGCAAATTACGGAAATACTGTGTGGATAGAGGAGTGTGTGACCAACAAAATTACACAAGAATGGGCAATTTATCCAGATGGTACTATACGGCCTAATGGGAACAAAGACAACTGCCTCACTCGGGAATCATATCCAAGAGGAGAAAATGTGGTGATTGATCCATGTGATGGCGGAGCTGGTCAGCGCTGGCAGTTTAATATTGATGGCACCATTTCGAATTTGGACACTGGGCTCGTGATGGATGTGAAAGGGTCTGATTTAAACCTTCGCCAAATAATTGTCTGGACCTTCACTGGTAATCCTAACCAGATATGGCTAGCATGGCTTCTTTGAGTTTATGTAGGTGATTAAATAAGTGACATATCACGTGTAATATCATATTTAAGTTATTTGCTTGTGTGTATGGTTAATTGCCGGTGGAAATTAAAGTTTTAAGGTACAATAGTAGTATCTTTAATTAAGTTGGATGAAATAATTGTAATGTAGTAGTTAAAGAGAAGAGTTGAAGTTTGTTGCAATAGATCTACGTGAACTTGTAAGTTGATTGAGTATGATGGAGTAGTTAGAATAAAATTAATTTTGGTCCATTGATCAATACAATTAATATATAAGCCGCGTTGATCGGTTGATCAATGATGTCATAAAAAGTTACTTTATGGTACTTTATAGATCCCAATCCCAATGCATCATACTTGTGGTGGGAAAAAAAATAAAATATTACATTTACAATTAAATAAAAATCTTATTAAAATAAAATTAAACAAGATAATTAATTTTTTTAATTTTATAGTATATTAAAATTAAAACAAATTTAGCAATTATTAACCTACTAAGCAAATTAAACAAATAAAATATATTAAAAATGTCAACTTAATAAATTAATTGAACAAATTAACCTTATTATATAAATTAAACATAAAAAATTAAGTAATCTAACGATAACAATATTAAATATATGAAGGCCACAAAATTGTAAACAACTATTGTCATTTATGCTCCTGCATCATCTCACCATCGTCCCAGTATGTTCACAGTTCACCCACAAAGAATAAGGCTTATTCCCTGGCTTATTTTTCCTCTTCATATTTCTGATCCTAGATAGGTTCACTCACCAAAAAGAAGACAGCTAAGCAAAACATCAATCACAGATTTTTATATATACATATACAAATAAATATTACTCAACCAGTTGCTAGAAGAACTATTACAGCAACTATCACTTTCATCGTTGATCAACATATTTAATGGCTAAGAATAAAAAAAATATGTCTCAACCATTACAAGCTGTAGCGGCATTAAAAACACTTGTAGCGGCATTAAAAACACTCGTAGCGGCTCGAGCAATTACTAAAAGGCCCCTCATATAATTATTATATTATTCCCATCAAATAATGTCATGGCGCTAGAACATGCATGTAGCGGTTGGCTTATGCTAGAATCCCAATATATTGTTTCCTCTTGTAATAATATATTATTATTGTACTATTAATATATTATATTATTAATATGTAATATTATATTATTATATTCCTAAATAAAATATATTATATTATTAATATATAAATAATGACATGCCGCTACAACATGTAGCGGCTGGCTTATCCCAATATATTGCTTAATTCCTCTTGTAATATTATATTATTATTGTAATATTAATATATTATATTATTAATATGTAATATTATATTACTAAATAAAACGCCAACTAAAATTGACATAATTTATGAAAATATTAACATGATTTACGAAAATATTGAAAATAATAAATATTTTAAGATTAGAATTTTCCAAGTTAATTGTAGAAATCTGAATTGGAGATTACCATATAATAAGTTATCTTTTGCACAAAGTTTTTAATTGTGAATGAATACACCTACAGCTGCATTGATTTGGAAACATTCTACATGACCGCTAGGAATTTCTATTGCTTTAAAAACCTTAAATGTTACTTCCTCATCTTGTACTCTCATAGTTAGCTCGCTTTTTTGCACATCGATGAGAGTTCTTCCTGTAGCCAAGAATGGTCTCCCAAGAATAATAGGTATATCTTGATATTCTTCATAATCTAAAACAATGAAATCTGTCGGGAAGATGAACTTATACACTTTAATTAGAACGTCCTCGACAATCCCAATTTGGATAAGTTTACGACCTATCTGTCAATTGCAACATGACATTGGTGGGCTTCGCTTCCTTCAAACCCAACTTTTTATACACTGGAAGCGGCATCAAGTTGATACTAACCCCCAAATCACAAAGGGCCTTCCCAACAAATTGACCGCCGATCGAACATGGTATTGTAAAACTACATGGGTCTTTTAAGTTTCAGTGGTAACTTCTTCTGCAATGTAATGCTACATTCCTCTATCAATGCAAATGTCTCAAAGTCTCCCAGCTTTCGCTTCTTGGACATGACCTTCTTCGTGAACTTAACATAACTTGGCATCTGCTCCAATGCCTCAGCAAATGGGATATTAAAGTGTAGTTTCTTAAACACTTCCAAAAAATTTAAAAACGCTTTCGCTTTTCTTTTTCCTTTTGTAGTCTTTGTGGGAAGGGAACTGACGATACATATGAGCTTAGCTTGGTCACTTCAATTTTCTCCACAACTCTATCCTTACTCTACAATTCTTTTACTCCTCCACTTGAATTTCCTGTTTCTCTTTGATCTCCTTGCTTTGCTGTTGTTTTGATTTTTCCTTAGTATCATCTTCTAGTTCTTTCCCATTCCTCAAGGTAATAGCCTTACAGTGCTCCGTTCCATTCTTTGGATTTGTTTCTGTGTCGCTCGACAATGTTCTTTGAGGGCGAGTGTTCATAGTTGATGCTAACTGTCCGATCTGATTCTCAATGTTCCGCAGAGTTACCTCATGAGTGTTTTTCCATGCCTCATTATCCTTGATGTAGTTTATCTATAACTCCTCAAGTTTTGATTTCCTTTCTTGTTGTGGGAGGTTGTTGCTATCTAACTTGAAATCAAGGGGGTGCTGCTTATCGGGATGCTTGTGGTTGAGCTTGGGGTGGGTTTTGATTGTTACTCCATGAGAAATTTGGGTGATTTCTCCACCCCGGATTATAACTGTTTGAATTTATCCCATACTGATGCTTACCAAAATTTCCCACAAATTGCACTGATTCGATGTTGATAGCACATTGATCTGAAGGATGAGCCCTCACACATAACTCGCATACCACTTCTACTTTCTAAACATTTTTTTACACCTTAAGCATCAATCTTCTTTGTCAAAGAGAAAATCTGAGTTGTTACCTGTGCTGACAATGCTGTCACGGCGTCCAATTCGAATACCCCTGCCACCTTTAATTGGTTGAGACGTCCTGCTCGTTGGCCATTGGTAGTTATTGGCCACCATGGTTTCTAACAATTCATAGCTCTCCTCACAACTTTTTGCATTCAAAGCTCCACCTGCAGCAGCATCGATGTTAGTCCTAAACTACTGTCAAAACTATTGTAGAAGGTATTCACTTGAAGCCATAAAGGTAGTCCATGATGTGGACATTTCCGAAGTAGATCCTTGAACCTCTCTGAAGCTTCATATAATAACTCTGAATCAAACTGCCTAAATGAGAGAACGTCATTAATTTTGCATTTTGGTCGTCTTTGCTGGTGGGAAGAACTTGGCAAGGAACTTTTGTGCCAAGTCATTCCATGTTGTGATTGACCCCGGTGGCAATGAATGTAGCCAACTCTTGGTTTTATCTCTTAATGTGAATGGAAATAGCATTAGCCTTACTGCATCTTTCCGACACCCCATTGAATATGAATGTATCACAAATTTCCAAGAAGCTTATAAGGTGATCATTGGGGTTATCATTCGGTGATCCCCCAAACTGCATTGAGTATTGGATCATATGAATCGTACCTGATTTGATCTTAAAACTGTTAGCTGTAATTACAGGTCGTGCTATACTAGACTGAATGACCGTAACTTTCGACATACTATATTCCCGAAGTGGTTCTTGTTCTTCCTCAGCCATTTGTTCCTGATTTTCAACTGTAACATGATTTGATTTTAAATTCCTCCAAAATATACGTTCGATTTCGCTGTCGTAAGGAACTAAATCAAGACCCTTGGATCGTGTTTGCATAAACCACTGAATTTACCCCGATGCACACGTAAATCTCGGATCACTGCATGAATAGACTTGAACAGAAGGAAGCTTGTAAAAGCAAATAAAAATAAAATAAAAATTTGTTTAAATAAACTAAACTAATAAAAACTAATAATAAAATAATTATTAGAACCGTTCCCCAGCAACAGCGCAAAAAACTTGTTGTTCGGTTTATAAAATGACAAATACACGCAAGTGCACACGGTCAGTAAAGTAATAATGAAGTAAGAAGAGTGTCGAACCCACAGGGAACAGTCAATAACAATTATTCTAATTATCCAGTTTTTACTGATTTATCCTATTTAAATAGTCATTCCAGTTGAATTGTGAAAATTAATTAAAATGAAAGTAATTAAGAACTATTAAATTGACAAAGATTAAGTACCAAGTGATTAAGACATAGGAATACAATTTCCCCAATTGCTTTGCAATAATTCCCTTACCTTTTTCCCACTTGATTTTATCCAACAAATTGACAACTAGGATTGCCTCACGATTTACTAACACCTTTCAATGATTAATAAAATTATATATTCCAGTTATTTTGTAATTTTCATGCAAGACACTTAAAACATATTCATTAAGTTCAAACTCCTATCACAATTGCGCATGACATACAAGTACTTTCGTCTCATACGTTATTATGTTATCTTATAAAGAATCAACAAGTTCATGAGTTATTATATTCATATCTAATATAAGATTTTCTCTTTCAATTCAATCAAAGATATTAGATTAATTGTTGGTCAAACAATTATTAAATTAAGCACAAAACATAATAATCAATTCTAAAGAATCATCAAGTACTGAAAATAATGATAATTGAATTAAAGCTTTGCAAAATGTTCCATTTTACCCCTAATTGAGAAATTAGTTCATCATCATAATAAAGACAAGAAGATTAAAATTAAATAACATTTCAAGTACAGATAATGAAATTAAGAAAAGAAGAAAAAACTCTGTCGAATAATCTCCAATCTCTAAATCTTCAATCTCCTTCTTGTGTGTTCTTTAACGAAATCTCCAAGCTCCAATAGAAGTGGCTCCCAATGAATTATCAGTCAAAAAGTTCCTCCTCCCCTAAACATTAGTAAACAACTAATATTTATAGTCCTAGCAAAACCCTATTACATAAGGGAAGTCCAAATCCTCCACCAAGTCAACTTTTGCATTAAAGGAAACAAAATCAAGATTAAATTAAATGCGCATTCCCATTAGTGTGGTACTTCTTGATTTTCCCAAATCATACAAAAATCCTTCACCAAGCAATATACTGGCGTGGCCCGCAGAACCTAGGTATCAACTTTATGTTTCTCTTTCAGATGATTCATTAATAATTATGAAATTACATCTCTTACAATAAGTGGTACTTTTTTAGATAATTTACAATAATTATTATTGCAAAAAAAATTAGCCAAAGCCCATCTTGTTAGTGTGTGTAAATCTTCTTGATTTTCCCATCAATACCAGATTTGTGGAATATATAGTAAAATTTTATCATGAAAAGAGTCTTTATCTAAATTTAAAATAATTTGTTACTTAAATAACACTAACATGATAGTAAAATTATGATGAAAAATTTAAACATATTTTATCATTTTATAATACTATGAATAAAAAGAGAATAAGTTATCTAAAACTAATTTGTTTGACAAATAAAACTCATTTTATAAAACAGAGAGGGTATATATGGCAACAAATTTATTTCAGTATTAGAAACCGACACAGGTGGATACACATGATATCATGTACTCCCTTCGTCCCTTAATATAAGACTTTTTAGAGTTGTGCACAAGTATTAAGAAAATAATTGTATATCATTAAATATAATACTACCTCTGTTCTTAAAAGATTATCGTTTAAGATTTTTATACATGGATTAAGAAAGTCATTTAATACTATTATTTAACGATTAAAATTTGTTTGAAATTCTATCGCTACAACTTTATGGGAAGTTAAAAACTATTAATACAAGGGAGATAATTTCTTGGGATAATGAAAGAAGATAGCGGTGATATAGGAAAATAAATAATTTAAACTATTAATACAAAGGAGAGAATTTCTTGGGATAATGAGATAAGATAAGCGGTGATGAGAAGAGGATCTTACGTCATTTTTTTTTCCTCAGTCTTCTTGTGTCTCAACTTAAATTTTGACACCTGCCCTTTTATTTAATTTTAAAATTAATTAGTGTTAAGTAAGAAACTAGGTGTCAAAATTTAAGTGGAGGGATACAAAGGGGACAGGAAAAATGGGGACAGAGGATCTGTTCTCAGCGGTGATATAGGAAAGTAAATAATTTATTTTTCTAGAAAGTTGTAAATGACAAATAAATTAGAACACATTTTTTCTTCTAAAACGACAATCTTTTAGGAACGGAGGGAGTATCAAATGTCTATATTGTCCTTGTATTGAAAAAAGAGATTGTTATTTATTGGACAAAAAATAATGAGAGAACCAAAGTTATATTTAATACTTGGGGTGATATTGGAAACTAAGCAATTAATATTTATTTGGAATTCTAAAATGTTATATATTAAGGGACAATTTTTTTTCTCTAAAACATCTTATATTAAGGGACAGAGGTAGTACTAACGAAAGGGTCCATACATTATTATTCAAATCAAGATATAAACTTATATTCCCTCCGTTCCTTAATATAAATCGTTTTAGAAAATTATTTTTGTTCCTTAATATAAGTCGTTTGAGAATTTCAAGTAAGTATTAATTACTTAGTTTCCAATATTATCCTAAGTAATAAATATAACTTTAGTTCTCTCACTATATTTTTTTACCCAATAAATAACACTCTTTTTATCCAATACAAAGGCAATATAGACAATTAATATTATATTTAATGTTATACAATTATTTCCTTAATACGTGTGCACAACTCTAAAATAATTTATATTAAAAAATGGAGGGAGTACATTATTATTCAAATCAAGATAGAAAGGATCCGTACAGATTAATATTAGATATCGACACATGATTTACACGAATATTGTTGTTCTGGCTATTGGCTTTCCTACATAAAAATTCTGCAATAGATAAGTCCATAAAAGCAAGATATAAACTTATCCGTAATAACAAAATATAGTTCCCCAATAATGGTAGTTTTTTCCTCAATATTAGTAGGTTTTTCTTCTTTCTTGGGCCTAAGATTAATGCTACGAACATATGTGGATTGCATCATATTTAGGAGGAGAGGAAATTGTAGAATAACAAATAAGGTCACGGGTAGAAGAGCCATGCAATCCGATGATTGGAATAAGAATCCGATTGTTATTCTGGGCGAAAACAAGATAGAGCGTTGCACTGAAGGATATAATCATGGATGTTATAGAAAAGAAAAGGGCAACCAGACCCATTATTAATCTATTTGGCAAGGAATAGAGATAATCAATGGTTGCATAGCGCGAGGTGAGGATGAATAAGAATATCAACAAGGTGCAAATAGATGAGAATAATGCGATTGCATTTAATATTGCAAATATAATAAAGGCTGCTGCAAATGCTATTGTACCAATGATTGTTGTCGCAACTGTACATGAATTTGCCATACCAATCTTCCATTGCCCTTCGACTTCCTCATTCTTCTCTTTTTTATGATGAGGTGGCACAAGCACTTCCTATATTAAATCAAGTGCATTTTGAATTAGAGTGCTACATGTTCTCTTATTGCTCAAGAAACACATGAGGAATTACCAAAAAAAAAAAACAAGACAAAAGAATATAGTAGTATTATTTTTATTTTTAAATCAGTCATCCTTTGTGCATGTAACAATCTTCCGTCTGCTTGTCAGATTGTTTAACTAATTCAATAAAATATAGTTCAACTTTGGAACAGAAAGATACAATTTTCTTGTGGCCTAGTAATCAATTAATTACCTGAAACCACTGCAACTCGCGGTGCATCTTTAGAACTGCACTTGAAACAAGGTCGAGTTGATATTGCTTCGCTCTATATCCAGCCAAATGCAAGATATTGTTACGCTTGTTGTCCGAGGACATTACCACGCTAAAGGATTCTCCAATTAGACCATTAATGACATTGAACACATTATCATGACGGTACATAACTACAAAATCGAGAGCATTGTGCTGATCTGTGTCAACATAATAAATTACATTGGGAAATGACTTCAAAATCTCTTCTACAACTTCCGAAATTCCATATTGTGCCGCTAAGAGCATGGAATCACTAAATATTTTTAAAGCTTGGTCGGAAGATAAGCTCATGAGTCCCTCACAAGAGCATCGCAGGAGTTCCATTGCTTGAAGATGCAACACTTTCGTTCTTCTAATATTCTTCAATTGTGGCACTGCAATGATATTAATGAACTCAATAATTACTGAAAATTATAATCAATGTCTGCGCTATAATTAAGTGGCAACTACAACAATTTGTACCTATGATGTCAAGGACTTTGGAAAAAAAAATCTCTTGCACTCTACAAAAGAAAGCAAACTTACTAGTGAGTTATTACCAGGATTTGTTCATATTAATTTCAACAACACTTGTCACAATTATTCAAACTTGAGTATATAATGTGTTCTTTATTTTTTATTATTCATATAATTTCTGTGTGATTGGGTCGAATATTAGATCTTAAATCTAACATTATGATAGGAGAAAATATGATAGTTTAAACTTATAGAGCAATTGGTAGATAAATAGTTTCTTTAAGTACTTATGCACATCCGCTTTCAAGAAACTTCACACACTGCATTGCAAATAATTTAAATAGGATACCAAATTCTGGGTCCTGCTTGATTTGTTGCATAAAATTTGGCGTGGGAGAATTTTTCTTCACCCCAAGAAAACCTGGCAAACAAAAATATTGATGCAATAACACAATAGAATCTGTATACCCTTCTCAAGTAATTAATTAATTGCATCAATTCAAGTTAGTTCTTTGCCATTGCAAATTGAGGGTGTGAAAGCTAGGTCTATCATATGGGAAATGTTCAAAATCATTTTTATTTAGTACTGTGGTGCATTTGAATCTCAAGCACTGCATTTGTGCCTCAAACACTGCGTTTTTAAATTAAATAAATTGAATTTAAAATAAATTGCTTTAATGCAAGATTCACCAAACACACTAAATGAAGACACCCTCTACAATACTTGTGGGCCTCAAGTTGTCGTATCAGGTCTAAATTAGGCTTTTACGGCCTAATTCTGAATTAACCTTTTGCTTCATTTCACAACATTCTTCATACCTTATTCATATTTTAAGGGTCTAAAAAAACATATGGATTATAATTTATTTATTTTTGTTGGTAACAATGGATTATAAAATTTTAAATTACTAGTAATATATGTTTAGATTCCCAAGAATACTCAAAGAGTCCTTTGTCCCTTGTTATGCAAGTGCACTACATCATCTCATGCAGTAAGTTTTTTAATCACTGTCAAGCTATCTGGTGATTAAATATGTTAGATAATCTAACTGCATCTATGTTTGTAGCAGTTAATAAATGTTACTACTACTCCAATATCAAACAAAATCGTATGCATAAAAACCCCCCTTTGAGCATTTGGAATATCAATTTATTTAGAATTTTTTTTTCAAAAAGTACTCTCTGTTTCATAAAAAAAAAATCGTACTCATCAAAAGAATTATTCCAGAAAAGGTTTTTTTTTGGTTTTATTATTAAATTATGTGTTAACGCCAAGATCTTTCCCCACGTCCCAATCACCAAGACGCTGCTCAATATCCCGCGTATAGTTCAACAAGTCAACACTAAAAGCTTGACTACCGACCGTCGAGGATAAATCCCTCCGTGAGAGTCAATCTGATGCGATCACAAGGTTAAGAATGGAGAGAAAAATATTATCTAGTGTCGAGCGAGAGATAGAATAAGAATTCTAATGAAAAAATGTATGTACATTTACCTCTTATGTGATCTTAATCCCATGCATACTCCACTATCCGGTTTATCGTACCACCCACCACCTTTCCGACACCTTTTTCCCTTACTTGGGTCACTTCACCAAAAAGTAAATAGTCCTACCTTCACCCCTCTCATATCGCTTGTTTGCGCCATGCCATCCGAGTCCCATCTTCATTAATGCCACGCAAAGAAAGTGGCGATATAATAGTCAAACGTCATTTGGCATAATGATTCTTGGTCAAAATTGGGATTAAGTGATAATTTGTATAATGGGCCAATATAATGACTAAGCCCAAATAATAAGAATGACCCAAGTGACCAGATCCAACCACGACTTAAAGATAACATGATCCAGGGAGGAGCCCAATAATTTCGACTTAATAAAGAAAAGGATTATGGCCCAACATTACCTCCTAGTCTTATATTAAGCAGGGTGTTTAATGAAAGACTATAAACAATATAGGCCCAGGACGTAACCATCTATAAAAAATCATAGGAGATCCAGAGTGAAACTTGCCAAAGCCCAAATTGTCATCAGGTACAGAAGTGAGAAACCCAATAGATGCAAGCCCACGAAAGTGAAGATATTTAGATCTAAAACGGACGAAACCCTTCCCATTCATCATCATTGCGATTGGATTAAATGTGCATTTTAATTATCAGGTAACTATCGAAGATAAAAGGTAAACTTTACCAATTCGATTTGCTTTACTGCTAATTCAAAATTTGAACCTTAGAGCTTTCTTCTTCTCTGCAAATTTCTTTCTCTGCTTCACAAAATTGAAACAATGGTGACCGAAACCTCTAGCCAGAACTCTCCTCTTCGTGCAACTCCCATTAGCATCGTTTCCCCCAACCCAAACCCTAACCAAGAGGGTTCAAGTTCCAACCCTCAATCATCCACCATGGGGGAAAACCCTTCTCTGACCTCTTCTACTTCTGATTTCTTCAAAGACGGGGAACAATTTCCTAACGCCAACATCCGTTCTTCGGTCACTGAATCGGAAATATGCATGCTCAGGAGTCGTTATCAGATTCCTGACATGTATGCAATAAGGGCCCCTGCTCCTGAAGAGCGTATGTACCAGCGACCGGACGGTTGGGTCGCCATGCCTGTCACTCTTCTAGAAAAGGGAGTTCGCCTCCCTCTGCATGTCTTCATCATTACCCTTTTAGGGTTTATAGGAGTGGGCTTCGCTCAACTAGTGCCCAACTCCTACATCCACATCTTGGCATTTATTGCCTTCTGTCATGAACTTGGGATTACTCCC
Source organism: Panax quinquefolius (assembly GCA_020205615.1). Classification (NCBI taxonomy): domain Eukaryota; kingdom Viridiplantae; phylum Streptophyta; class Magnoliopsida; order Apiales; family Araliaceae; genus Panax; species Panax quinquefolius. The sequence goes on from CM035151.1 coordinate 28,610,329, forward strand.
TCTGTTGACATCTTCTTCACCCTCTTCTCTGCTGGTAGGTCTCGAGAACGGGGCTTCAAAGTGTTGAGCAAGCAATCTCCTCGGCCCAACACAAGGTTCGAGAGGAGACCTCTGATGAACACTCCTTCCAGCAACAAAGGTTGGCATGAGAAGCGGTTTTTCATTACGGGACCTGAGATCTCTTCTCTTCCAGATTGGACCACCTCTGACCAAGTCTCTGCTGATTTCGGAGATATATCCGAAGAACGGGTGAGGGAGATGGCAGATTTCTTGAGGAAAATTCCTCCAAAAGAATGGAGCTTCACACTACTGACCAAACAAGCCTGGTTATACAACCACAAATGTAAGTTTTGATTAATTCTGTAACATAATTTCTGAGCTATATAAGTGATACATGTTCTGATGTGTGGTTTTTTGCAGTATCTCTGATCAAACCGACTTCTCTGGAGGTGAGAGACCTGGAAGATTTTTTGGCAGGGGAGAATGCAGATGCAAATGAAGAGCATCCGGCCGAAGGATCTTCCCAGGTTAACCCTTCTACTGCCGACCCTCCAACTTCTTCCCTTCAAACTGACGAACCTCAAACTGACGATCCCATTATTCCCGAAGAAAACCTTCGACCTCGTCGAAGAAAGAGATCCGCCAAACGAACCAAAACTACTCAACCAAAAACAAACCCTGACAGTGATCCTGAAACAATCCCCGAAGCAACCCCCCAAACAACCTCCACAACTAATCTCAATCCCCCAACCTCTGAACCTATCCCGGTTAGGAGAAGCCTTCTCGACATTCCTTTGCACGATCGGGCCAAGGTTCTTCGTGTAAAGAAATTAAGAACCAAAATAACTCCCTTGACTGCCGAAGAGCTTCGAGTCCCTACTTCTTCGGTTGTCATTCCTCCGACCACATCCACAGAAACCCCTGACAATGAACCAACCGGGTCAATCCGCACTCCTTCCCGAAAAAGAAAACAGCCATCAGACATTCACCCTGGTTCATCTCCTGTTCCCTCGCCAACTCTTGAACGCACGCCTGCTCGATCTCCTTCTCCCGAAACCATACACGTAGACCCCTCACCCCTTCGCGAAGAACTTCCACCTTCTCCGCTAAGAGAACAAACCACCGAGATTGATCGGGAAGCCATGGCCTCTCCAACAATGTGGCCCCGACTCAATGCTCATTTTCCATTCCAACTGTTCAACACCTTTGTTCGTGAAATCGACGATCATCGATTCGGGAATAGTTCGAATGGAGATTTACTCAGTGAAGGCACGAGCTACTTGGCGAAGGTAAACGAGTATCTTCTTTATTTCTGAATTTATCTGTATACTTATATATCTGAAAACTGATCAAATGATATTGGAAATACACAGGCCAATGCAGTGTTCGGACGTCTTCGTCCAAGGTCTCTCGAAGCTGAAGCAGAAGAAGAGATCTTGAGGAAGGAGAATGCCATGTTGAAGTCTACCTTGGCGAAGGAGAAAACTCAACGTGAATGCCTTCTTCATACAAATGAAGGTCTTCAAAAAGAGTTAGCCCAAGCCAAAGGAGATGTGAAGGCCTCCAAGGAAGAACTGAAGTCAACCAAAGCACAACACGAGGAGATCGTGAAAATGAACGTTGACTTGGTTCAGAGGAGCGAGATAAGGATGGAAAAGATCGAGGAGCTAAAAGCTGATGCGAAGATCTTGACCAAGACTATCCATAAGCTGGAGGCAGCAGAAACTCGTCACATGAGTAGGCGGCTCAAACTCGAAGAGGAAATCCGAGAACTCAAGGCTCTTCGGGACCTTGGGCCTCCATTAACCGACGACCTTCGCAAAACAAGATATCGAAGAGTAACGGAACTTCTGACGAGATCAATGGAGAAATAATGAAGATATACTCCAAGAGTTACGAGCTTTGCCGAAGTCGTGGCAAGGAAAAGCTGTCTGCAGCCAATCTGGACCCATCCTTGCTTGATTCTTCAGACGAAGATGGCGCTGAAGCTGATGTTCTTTTTTATGGCTTTCCTGTCTTTAATTTACAACATCTGTAAAAATGATCAATAGTGTAATTAAATTAAATATTGAATGAAAATGGCTTCATTCCTTATGACTTCAGTATATTTATTTTCTGCCAATACTTCAATATTTATTTAAGTGAAAAGATGCACAAACCCCTTCATGGGCTGAACCCGAACTGTTAGGTAACAACTAAATATGCCATATAACAGATAAGACGAAGTGTAAGAATGAAGCTTCCTGAACTCAACACTTAGAAAAATTTTAGGTAATAAAGTAAAGGGATACTTATTAGTTACCGAAGTGTGAGATAAATTTGCTTCGTTAGGAATTTGTTTACCCCTAAAGGCCTAACAAAACCAAAAGATGACATTTGCCTACCCCGAAGGGCCTGACAAAGTCTGAAGGATGACACTTGCCTACCCCGAAGGGCCTGACAAGGTCTAAGTGTCGATAATTGCCTACCACATAGGGCCTGACAACGTCTTAAAGATGACACTTGCCTACCACGAAGGGCCTGACAAGGTCTAAGTGTCGACAATTGCCTACCACATAGGGCCTGACAACGTCTTAAAGATGACAACGTCTTAAAGATGACACTTGCCTACTACGAAGGACCTGACAAGGTTTAAGTGTCGACAATTGCCTACCACATAGGGCCTGACAACGTCTTAAAGATGACACTTGCCTACCACGAAGGGCACTGGACAAGGTCTAAGTGACCACCGCCAAAGAAAAGGTCGCCATCGAATGGCCAAATGAGTCCACCCGAACCTCCTAACACCAATGACGTTTACCTACCACGAAGGGCACGACAAACTCATAAGGACCACCTGCCGAAAAGGTCGCCATCGAATGGCCAGCCGAGTCCACCCAAACCTCCTAACACCAATGACGCGTTTGCCTACCACGAAGGGCCCGACAAACTCATAAGGACCACTAACGAAAAAAGGTCGCCATCGAATGGCCAATGAGTCCACTCGATCCTCCTAACTTCGATGGTCCGATCAAGAATGAAGACAAAATTTGTTCGAGAAAAAGGAACTTTTATTGATGATGACATAAATATTTACACCTTCCCATATATACATCATCATTTTTACCGAAAGTACTTTCTAAGCTTCAAATAAGGCGTGCAAGTATTCTTAATTCACGACCCATCTAATGCTTTCAATCGATAAGTTCCCGGCTTTGGCACTTCAGTTATTTCATACGGTCCTTCCCAGTTTGGCATCAGCTTTCCTATATTCTGAGGTGTAGATGCTTCGGCTTCTCTGAGGACAAAATCTCCCACTTCGAACCTTCGACATTTTACTCCCTTATTATAATGCTTAGCCACTCTTCGCTGATAAGTCGCCAACCCGATTAAAATCAAGCTTTCTTTCTTCTTCAAGTAAATCAAGGTTGGCCTTAAGCCCTTCCTCATTGTAAATTTCTCTGAATTGGCTGACCCGAAGACTAGGAGATCCAATTTCAACTGGAACTAAGGCATCAGTACCATAAGCCAGTCTAAAGGGTGAATCCCCTGTTGTAGTCCTTGGAGTAGTTCGATAAGCCCACAACACGCTAAGTAGCTCCTCCGGCCATCTGCCCTTGGCTTCATTCAATCTGCGCTTGATCCCATTCAGCAACGTTCTGTTGGTCACTTCAACTTGTCCATTTGACTGTGGATGAGCCACTGAGGTCTTTCTGTGTTGAATCCCTAGTTCTTTCAAGAATGCCTCAAATTTCGATCCCACAAACTGGCGTCCGTTGTCCGATACCAACACCTTAGGAATCCCGAAGCGAAACACCACAGACTCCTTTATAAACTTTAGGCACTCCTGTTCCGTTATTGACCGAAGTGGTTTTGCCTCCACCCACTTAGTCATATAATCAATAAAGAACTATGATGAAAGTGACCGACCTTTAGCTTTCTAGTAGTGGACCCGATATATCAACCCCAGACAAATGAAGGGTATAGGAGATAAGATCGAGTATAGCTCTTCCGTGGTCATGTGGATCTGATTTGTTTAGTTGACATTTCTCGCACTTCTTGACGTACTCAGTTGCTTCTTTAAAGATGGTAGGCCAATAGTACCCCTGGCGAAGTACTTTATAGGCTAATGACTTAGCCGCCATATGGTCGCCACAAATACCTTCATGTACCTCCCGAAGAGCATAGTCAGCTTCAGATGGAGTCAAGCATTTCAATAGTGGAGATGAGAAAGCTCTTCGGAACAGATCTCCATCAATTAGAACAAAATTAGCACTTTTATACTTAACTTTTTTAGCGAGCATCCGATCCGAAGGTAAAACGCCATCTGCCAGATACTCTATATATGGAGTCAACCAGCAGTTGGTTCGGTCAATGCACATTACCGATTCATAATAGACACTAGGATGTTGCAAAGTTTGTAAATAAACCGACCCATCAAAAACGTTAACATCCGTAGTGGCTAATTTGGAGAATGCATCGGCTATTGAATTGTTATTACGCTCGATCCCTTGAAACTCATAAGATTGGAAATAATGAAGTTGCTCCTTCAATTCTGTTAGATATTTGATCATTTTTGGGCCTCGAGCTTCATATTCCCCAGAAAGTTGCTTAACGATTAACTGAGAATCACTAAAGATAATTATGCGTTGTACTTCAAGACTTTTTGCCAACCGTAACCCTGCAAGTACCGCTTCATACTCAGCTTCGTTGTTTGTCGCTTTGAACTGAAATCGATGGCTCGTTGTACCTTGAATCCTCCGGACTTGTCGAATAACACTGCTCCATCGACGTCTGTGGTAGAAGACTCCATCTGCATACAAATATTCACGAACTCTCGCTTCATTGAAGAATCGCAAATCGCTTCGTCTGATCCTTCACCTGCTTTCTAACTTCATCGACTTTCGAAAACGAGCATTCAACAACAAAATCAGCCAAGGCTTGCCCTTTGATGGCGATTCGGGGATGATATTCAATGAAAAATTGTGACAACTCCATCGTCCATGCAATTTAATCTCCCGATACCTCGGGTTTGCCCATAATCTTCTTTAAAAGGTGATCAGATATACTATTACCAATCTACCACGGAAGTATTGCCTAAGCTTTCGACTAGCGGTTATTAAAGCGAAAGCAAACTTTTCAATGTTCGGGTACCTTGTTTCAAAGATCCCGGCGACATGGCTTACATAATAAACCGGTGTCAAGCTTACCCCCAACTTCACGCACCAAAGCGCTTCCTACCGCCAACGAACTAGTCGCTAAGTACAAATATAGGGGTTCAACAGAGCGGGCTTCACCAACAAAGGCGCCAAGATAAGTAGGACTTGATGCTCGAAGGCGCTTCACACTCAAGTCCATTGAAACGCCTTTGCATTCTTGACCTTTCAATGTATCAAAGAATGGTAGACATCTTTCCGCCGACTTGGACATGAACCTCCTTAAAGTCGCAATCCTTCCAATTGACGTTGAACATCTTTAAATGACTGAGGAGTCTTCATGTTCAGGATCGCTTGAATCTTCTCAGGATTGGCTTCGATTCCTCTCTGACTGACAAGATATCCCAGAAATTTGCCAGCTCCTAGACCGAAGGTGCACTTAGTGGGATTCAATCTCAAATTGTCTTGTTTAATTATCGAAAACATTCTTCCAAATCATCCAGATGTTTATGTACCAACATACTTTTGACAATCATATCGTCTACGTACACCTCCATATTCCTGCCCAACTGATATCGGAAAACATGGTTCATCATCCTCTGATATGTGGCTCCGGCATTGATGAGGCCGAAGGTCATTTTCTTATAAGCATATACCGAACGATGCGTAATGAACGCCGTCTTCGGTATATCCTCTTTACACATGGAAATTTGATGATATCCAGAGAATGCGTCCATGAAACTTAATAAAGCATACCCCGAAGTGGCATCGATTAGTTGGTCAATGTGGGGTAGAGGGTAGAAATCCTTCGGACAAGCCTTATTTAAATCAGTATAGTCGATGCAGACTCGCCATTTACCATTTTGCTTCTGTACCAGCACCACATTCGCCATCCACTGCGGGTAGTCAATCTCGAAGATGAAATCTGCTATAATGCTTTTGCAATCTCTTCATCAATTATTCACGGCGTTCAGTGCGAAAATCCTCCTCTTTGTCGGATCGGCTTCTTCGACGGGTCTACCTCCGATCGATGCTCAAAGAATATCCCCTCTACTACCCGGATATCCCGAGGCTCCCGGTGAAAATATCAACATAGCTTTTCAGAAAGAGCTCCATGAGGTTCGTCCTAAAAGGTTCCGGCGGACCAAACCTATTTTCGCCGCTTTTTTGTTTGCTTTGCCTCGGATGAGCTCTATCTCCTCCGCTTTCTTCAATGGCATAACCAATGGTTCGAAGTACTTTCTGTGAAAGGTTCGATCTCTATTGCCATAGCATGCTTCTGCTTTGATATTCCCACTCCCGAAGTGATCACAGCATTTCTATAACATCTTCTGGCCAGATCCAAATCCCCCTTCACCTCGCCGACCCCATGAGCCGTAGGAAATTTAATTTTAAAATGAGGAATAGAGGTCACAGCTTACAAAGCAATTAAAGCAGGCCTTCCCAAAATAGCATTATAAGCAGAATCTACATTTACAACATAAAATTTTCAAATAATTTCTACTGTTGGGGTCGTTCAAGAAGATATTTGGCGATTCAATAGTTCCAACCACCTTAACCGGGTCATTACTAAAACCATATAAAGGAGCTTCCTGTCCCAACTCCATCTTTCGCCCATCTAAGTGCATTCTCTGATAAGCGTGGGCATACAGAATATCTACAGAAGATCCATTATCCACCATCATCCGTTTCATATCTCACCAACCCACTTGTGCGCTTAACACCAATGATCCCTCGTATGCGGTTCGATAACTTTCAAGGGTAATCTTCATCAAGAAAAGAGATTACCGAACTTCCTGATAAGGTCTGTCGGTCTTGGAGGGTACCCACCATCGCTACGACCAATCCAAGTAACCAGTACGCTTTTTTCCAACGAGTTTGCGAAGTACCCCAGTGATGACATCTATCACATGCCTTGCAGTCGTTTCGGAGCGGTAACACTTGCTTAATCGGGTTGAGCTACGAAAGCAGCCCTCCGTCTCTGCTTGTTGATTGGTTCTGGCGACCACATATCAATTAAAGCTCCGCCTAGTACCTTCCTTTCAATAAAGTCCTTCAAACTAGCACAGTCGTTTGTATCATTAACCGAAGCTTGATGATAATCACAATACTTACGAGAATTCCCTTTTCCAGGCTTAATGTTATCTCGAGGTGGTTCGAAAATAGGTTGATTCTTAATTTGATCCAAGATAACAGCCCTGTCTGTATTAAGTGTTGTGTACGTTCTATTCACTCGTTGTGCTGGAGCGGACGAACGTCCTCCACCCTGTCTCCAATTATTAAACTTTTTCGATCCGCCCTCATAGCGGTCTTTATTACCCTCATTCTTTCTCTGATCTTTATCAGTTCTGTCCCGATCTGTCTCCTTAGGCCGGTCTGAAGCAGGACGTTTAAGGCTGTCCATAGCTTCCTCTACCACGATATAACCTTCAGCTTTGTCAAAGGCCTCAGCAAGACTCTTCGGGTGATGAAACATCAACTTCTTCACTAACTTTTCTGATTTGACCAGATCTAACCCATTCTGAAACAGTCCAACGACTTGTAGATCATTCAAGTCTCACACCGCCCATCGCTTCACTAATCTCTTCACATATTGTCCCAAAGACTCATTCAAAAATCGTCGAACTGAGCCAATGAACAGTTGGTTTTCCCTTCTTTTATTGCTCCCAAAGCGAGCATGAAATTTATCGCATATGTTCCGCCAAGATGAAATTGAATTTGAGGGCAAAGTCCCCATCCACCGCGGCATTTTTTCTAAGTGTTGTGACGAAAGTATGACACTTAGCGAAGATCGCTAAAGTCATAATAATCCATCGATCGATTGAACGCACGATCATGTGGTCATGTGGATCCCCGATCCATCATAACTTTCCATATGGGCGACTTCTTGGTGGGGTCGACTTTTCTCTAAGAATCTCCGCGGAAAAAGGGATTCCTTCTTTCCCGGCGTGTCCTTCGTCTTTCGTGCTTCTAAAAGTCGCTTCAAAAGTTCTTTTAACTCTTTAACCAAATAATCTACTCCTTCCGTTTGAGACGATGCTTCCTTTTCCCGATGACTCCTTTCTCCTATGAGTAGAATTCTGGTTTCTTACAATGTAACCTTCAACTCTGAAGGGCTTTCTTCTATGACGAGTGTCTACAGGTCGATGTACCCTCAATAGACTCTCTGAGTACAATCTCTAGATATGCTTCGTCTTTGTGCTCGGCACCGAGGTGAGAATGTGCAACAACAAGGGCTCTCTTTGTGGTTTCGTGAGAGTACGATCCTCGGATCGACCTCTTCGTTCCTCCCACCGCGCTCCTTAGAATCGACAGGGGTGATGTACCTCCTCAATCTTTGAGGAGTAGGGCTTCGGGATCTTCTTCTTTCTCGATTTCGGCCTTGAGACTCTCGTCCTGAATGAACAGGTTCTTTTCCACTTCGATGTCCTTGCTCTTCGGGCTGATTATAACTGAGTTCTTCATCTCTCAACTCTGTCATTCGGGCCATCTGCTCAGCTATATCCTGTCGTTGCTTCACAAGTACTTCCATAGCTCTATCCGCTTCATCAGCCATCTTGGCTAGTCGTGAAGCCTTTTCATCTTCGTCTTCTCGGTATCGAGTTCTAGGAGAAGTGCCTTCTACTCGTTTCCGACCATGGCCAGATGCTTTATCAGTAGGGTAGACTAACCTACGCTTAGCCTTACCCATCTTCTTCAATCGAAAATCTTCAGGGGATCGTTTGGACGCTGTGCTTGCATGAACACTTATTGCCGGTCCCAAACGATCCTTAACAGACACTCGGGGTGTCGATTCACTGGCAGCCCTCGGCTGCCCTTCAGGTGTAGGTGTTCTACTCTTCACCATGAATATTGACGTAGAACAAACACAGTTTGTGATTGAAAAATATTCATGACACTAGAATTCAAATTTCTCCTTCTAATGCGCCAATGTTAACGCCAAGATCTTTCCCCACGTCCCAATCACCAAGACGCGTTCAATATCCTGCACAGTTCAACAAGTCAACACCAAAAGCTTGACGGCCTGACCGTCGAGGGATAGCTCCGGCGTGAGAGTCAATCTGGGTATCACAAGGTTAACAATGGAGAGAAAATATTATCTAAAGGTCCGAGAGAGAGATAGAATAAGAATTCTAATGAAAAAAATGTATGTGTTACTTACCCTCTTATGTGATCTTAATCCCATGCATACTCTACTATCCGGTTTACCGTGCCACCCACCACCTTCTGACACCTTTTTCCCTTACTTCCTATTACTTCAAATTGAAAGAAAGTAAGCAGTCTACCTTCACCCCTCTCATTATCGCTTTGCCACCACCGGCCATCCGAGTCTCATCCTCATTAATGCCATGCAAAGAAAGTGGCGATATAATAGTCAAACGTCATTTGGCATAATGATTACTGGTCAAAATTGGGATTAAGTGATAATTTGTATAATGGGCCAATATAATGACTAAGCCCAAATAATAAGAATGACCCAAGTGACCAGATCCAACCATGACTTAGCATAACATGATCCAAGGGAGGAGCCCAATAATTTCGACCCAATAAAGAAAAGGATTATGGCCCAACATTATGTATGATGGTAGTAAAAAATGGCAATACGTTCTGAAGTCTGCATCATAATTTTATTACTGAAAATATGTATATATATAGCAACAAAACAATATCGATTTTTAATAACCGTGCACATCAATGATCAATTATCTATGCATTTATATTAACTAGTTGATAACCCGTGCAATGCACGGGCTAGTTGGAATAATGATTTTAATAATTTGTCAGGTATTCATGTCAAAAAATAATACATAATTCAAAGAATTATTTTTTACCCATAAGCGCTAATAACACTAATCAAATAGTGATATTTGAGTTTAATTGGAATACTAATTCCTAATAAATTTTTGTGCTAAATTAAATTGATTATTGTAATATTTGAGAAAGAAAACCTACACTATATATTTTAATTAATTAATTTAATAATGGTATTTTCAAATTTTTAATTGGCTATATCTAAAAATCGAATATCTTAATAAAATTATAATAATTAAATTATCTTACATAAAATTGGTCAAGATATATTATCTTGAACAATTTTTTAATAAAAAATATTATAATAAGTTTGGTAGAACGAAAAATAAAAATATTTTAGACTTACCTTCTCTTGTTAGAAAATAAAAATAAAAAAATTATTTATGTGTATCATCATTTATGTGTATTTATATATAAGAATAGAAGAATAATTATCAAATTAAGTGAGTTAACTCACTTAATTAATTAAGAGTGGACTCAACTATTTTTTTTCAATTGATTTAATTTGATGATGTCATCATTTAATAAATTTTTCAAATTGATTTGATTTGATGATGTCATCATTTATGTGTATTGAAGTATTGAAGTATTGATTGGGTGTGTTTGGAAGCCATATTAATTAATTGATTTGAAATTGATTGTCAAATTGATTAATTGATTTCAAATTAATTGGTTGTGATGCCTTTATATATAAGAATAGATTTACAGATTAATATAAATGCATAGAATTTACAGATAATATAATTTACAAATTTATATTAATTTATATATTAATATAATTTACGGATTAATATAAAATTTGTAAATGAAGCGTAAACTAACCAGAACCGATAGAGAACTATGAATACGATAAGGAAAACTAACCGATGTAGATCAGGCGCTTCCAAAAGCCCAACTTTACTCCACTTTGAAAGGCAGTAGGTTCTTCGGCTAATGCTTCCAAAGGGGAAAAGCTTGGATCCCTAGCCAACATGGGGTACCTTTGAATTAGTAGTAGAGCAATATCTGAAAGATCAAGTAAAAATATTAATTGGTAGAAAAAAATAATTACAATTGTTTCAGTCGGATTTGGTAATCAGTAAATTATCTGAAATTTTATGGTTGGCTAAAAGAATTTCGACAATGGTGGTATGGGTTTGATGATTTCAATTATCCATACAAAATGTTTATTTTATACGGTATAGAATTAATCAGGATCAGATTGCTTCAAATAATAATTATTTAACTCACCAAACAATCTTGAAGATGTTAAAAAAGACACAAGCTTAGCATCAGGTTGGCAAGCTAACGGGTTTGGCTGCAAATTATCTGTTTCCATGTTCAACAGGAAAAGTAGTACATCCCTACGGGCATGAAGAGCAGCAACATGGAGCGGCAGATTGTCGTAGACACTGGAAATGTTGGCCAAATCTGGATATTTGCTCACAAGTATCCTGGCCCCAACAACATTGTCGACCCTTGCAGTTGCGTGGAGGGCTGTTTCCCCTATCCAGTCTCTCCGAGTTAGTGCCTCATCAGGCATCATTCCCATTAACCTACTCAATATTAAATTTGATTTCTTCCCTTGTCTAAATTATAACTACAAGAGGATATGTGCAATTGTTTGTCTAAATTAGAACTACACAATTCATTCTTTTATATGTGCAATTGGTGGTCCTAAAGCATTTTGTTCTTTTGCTTTTAGACTAAAAATGAGAGGCTAAAAATAAGAGGTGTAAGTAAACGAATCGAGTCGAACCAAGATTGAGTTCTTTAATTTGATTCACAAAATTTATCGAGATAAAATAAGGTTTGATTGAGGCTTCATTTAATTTATCGAATCGAACACAATTCGTAGTCGAGGCTTGTAGTTTGAACTTTTCAAACGAATATGTTCCGAATATCAATAGAAAATTACAATTTGAGTAGGTTCGATTAATTTATCGAACTTTAAAATTTGCTTATATTTGACTCATTTATATTTCGAGTTGAGCTCGAATCGAACTTTTAGTCGAACGAGTACAAATCGAGTTTGAACTCTTTGATCATTTTACGCCCTTAGCTAAAAATATATTCTCGTGATAGGGCCTACATTTTGGAAGGCTTTTAATTATTCGGTCTCAATTTTAATTGTTGTCGGAGCACCGTTATGCTACTAAGGAGTTTTAAAAAAATTTAATAAAAATTTTGAAAAAATATCTAAATAATAAGAGAAATAAGATGGATTAATTATATAAATATAAAATTACCAACTATTATTACTTCATCAGTTACACTGTTATTACGTTGCCCCGTTATTTCTCATGAAAGAGGAGCCCATAATTGCAGAATGAGTTTCAAGCTTCTTCCCCTTTCTCTTTCTTATAAAGATGAATAAGTCTTGGGGGATATTTTTATTGGACATGAATATTAGATATTTTTAATTTTTTTTTTTTTTTTTTTTTTGTTTGTGACTCTTAAAAAATATATAGTATTTATTTCAACATGAATTTTTACAAAAAAACAACATTTTAAGTGTAATTTAGATACATATATAAAAACAGGGTTATACAGACATTCCAATTAAAAATATATATAGCATTACTCTATAATGATTTATGCATACTCAATTATATGCTTCTACAAGTAACCTAATTGATTCCTCCTATTATGTTTTTTTTTCATCTTCACTCGTCGTTGGAACTATAGAGATAAAGATAACGCAAGAAATAAAAATACAAGTAAAAAATTTGATTATATATCAAGGGAAGTGATGCTATGGTGACAAAAAATAAGTTCTACAAGTAACCAAAGTGATTCCTCTTATTATGTTTCTTTTTCATCTTCAGTTCTTGTTGGAACTTTAGAGATAAAGATACACGCAAGAGATAAAGATACAAGCAAAAAAATTGATTATATATTAAGGGAAGTGATGCTATAGTGAAAAAAAATAGTTATACGAGTAACCAAATTGATTCCTCTTATTATGTTTCTTTTTCATCTTCAGTTTTTGTTGGAACTTTTTAGAGATAAAGATACACGCAAGAGATAATGATACAAGCAAGAAATTTGATTATATATCAAGGGAAGTGATGCTATGGTGACAAAAAATAGTTCTACAAGTAACCAAATTGATTCCTCTTATTATGTCTCTTTTTCATCTTCAGTTCTTGTTGGAACTTTAGAGATAAAGATACAAGCAAGAGATAATGATACAAGCAAGGAATTGGATTATATATCAAGGGAAGTGATGCTATTGTGAGAAAAAATAGTTCTACAAATAATCAAATTGATTTCTCTTATTATGTTTCTTTTTCATCTTCACTCCTTGTTGGAACTTTAGTGATAAAGATACACACAAGAGATAAAGATACAAGCAAGAAATAAAATGTTATTATAGTTAGTTTATGTCCCACCATACATGGGTGGGTTCCATAGTTATAACCAATTACTATCATACACTTCATTTTGTATTTAATTTTTTGTCACCAAAATATTATTGTATATTAGTTAGACAGAAAGAGAGGTGAGGGCTTCCTCGCGCTCTTTCGTGAGGCAGTTATCAAAACGACGCCGTTTTATATATTCAAATACACTTTCTCTCATGTTATGTACAAAAGTGTATTTTACAATTTTTCAAAACATTGTTATTACAAAGGGATATCTCAGCTATGGCATTTGCCATAGTTGGATTTTTGAGATTTTTTTTTGTTATATATATATACATTACATATTTTCCTAATTGTAACAAATTTTTTTAAATATATTAAGATATAAGAAGATATTTTCCATATAATAAGAAGTGTTTAAAATACATGAGATATATTACAAGTTTTTGGAGTGATTGTATCGTAAAATTATGGATATGATTTACATGATCATAGGAAAAATGCATACAGATTAACAAGTAATTGAAAGGGATCATCTCCTTAAAAATTTTATATTCTCCTTCAGTGTTTTGTATATGAAAATTCTAGCATATATTTTTAGAATAAAAAAAAAGGATCGATCTTCTCTTGCTCAATTTATTCCCTCGCCTCTTTCTCTCTTTTACAAACTTTCATTTGTTTCTGTAAGTTTAAAGTATACATATATATTTTGTATTTTATTATTCTTTAGAGTTTAGAGATGCAAATTAAACTTCTTTAATTTAGTGAAATTTTGATACACATATTTTGGACGGTCAAACTCAGATAACACTTTTATTCTTTGTATTTACTAGCATCCTTAAGTATTTGTTCACCACTTTAATGCTTCATAGTGATCTAATCAAATAAATTTTAAGTTTTGATTGGTTGTTGTAGCTAAGTTTATATATGATTCCTTATTTTGTAAATGTTGTTCCATGTTTCAATTAATATGGATAAAAAATTTAAATGAACTAAACATTTTCAAAATAAATCTCAAGAGGTCCACTTACGGATTTTTTTAATATATTTATTGCCAAAGTTGATTAGGGTTTTTGGATCTGCTCCTGTTAGAGCGTGAGTTAACTCTCACCTCCCGTGTCCACTATTAGTTAAATTATTATTGTTAATTTAACATTATTGATAATGTCATCAAAACATTATTGATATGTTTTGATCACTATCATTGGACCGAGAAGCAAGGCGGCCATATGGAGGAGGTAATAGGTTGAAGATTATTCTAGTCCAATATTTACAATTACATGCTAAAATGTACAGTAAACTGATACAATGTTTAATATACAAGACATAATTAGTACAGCAAAATCAAATTTGATTTGTTAAATCAATTGATATGTAGATTGTCTGGCTTTACAACATGCCGTTATAGTTGACCTAATCTTTTCTGATAAACATAAGGATGAAACACAGATCTTGGAGATTAGACTCAAAAAGATCGAGACCTCAAAGTCAAAAAATAAACCGGCCAGGGAAAAAAATAAAATACAATTAAAATAAAATTTAAGACCCAAAAATATTAACTAAACTTTATAAATCAAACTTGAAAGATGCTGACCATAAAGACAATGCCAATGGAACAAAATGATATAAAAATGAGAATGCTAAAACACATAAAATAGCATGTTCTGCAACTAAAATTTGCAACTTAGTTCACTTACCAGATGCACTTTTTGAAAGAGAAGTTATTAATACACCATATATCAAAAAAATCTAGCAATCCTTGCACTATACATTTATATTAACACACTTAGTTTATATTGTTCTGCACACAACTTATACAACACCCAAAATAATATTTTTACCAATATTACAATGTAATATGCGCTCGCATGCATTTAATTATTTATGTTGGATCTATGTAGTATTTTTATATAATTATTTCCCAATTGTCAAAAAAATTAAAGAAAAAAAAACAATTTCAGTTGATATTTATGCATTAAATATAAAATGTTTAGTTTTTTAAAAATCCAGTTCAACTTGGGTTTGACAATTAATAACTTTCATAAGAATATTAATCACAACTTCTCACTTTTTTAAAGTATGAGAAACTTCTCTGACCCTCTAGATTAGAGAATAAGGTAGACTGACAAGTCTTTGCTTTAGAATCTATTGCCATTTTTTTTTTTCTGTTTATTACAATCTGGATTCCCGTCTAATCATTTTATCAACTTGTTTCAATGGTTTCTACAAGTAACCAAATTGATTCCTCTTATTATGTTTCTTTTTCATCTTCACTCCTTGTTGGAACTTTAAACATAAATATACACGCAAGAGATAAAGATACAAAATTGATTCCTCTTATTATGTTTGTTTTTCATCTTCACTTCTTGTTGGAACTTTAGAGATAAAAGATACACGCAAGAGATAAAGATAAAAACAAGAAATTTGATTATATATCAAGGGAAGTTAGACAAAGAAAGTTATAATTAGTTAGAAACAAAATAATATTTGTTGTCAGATTATAATTAGTTTATATCCCACCATATATGGATGAGTTCAATAGTTATAATCAATTACCATCATACACACTATTTTGTATTTAATTTTTGTCATCAAATTATTAGTTAGACAAAAAGGAAGGTGGGGGCTACCTCACGCTCTTGCGTGAGACAGCCATCAAAACGACGTCATTTTATATATTTAAATACATTTTCTCTCATGTTATGTACAAAAAAGTATTTTTATAATTTTTTAAAATATTGTTATTACAAAGGGATACCTCATCCAAGAGCGTATTGGCGGATCTAATGTCACACCAGCTATGGCATTTGCCATTTGCAATAGCTGGATTTTTGAGAATTTTATTTATTTACTAGTTGATAGTCCCGTGCAATGCACGGGTTAGTTTGTTTTTCGATTGTATAATTTTCTAAAATTGGAATGAGAATTTTTTTCATAATAATGATATTTTTTTCCATATAAACTTTTCGATTCTTTTTTGCATAGCATAGCAATTACATGTATAAATATGTTGTTATTGCTATTTTATTACTTCCACTTTTATTGTGATAACCCATTTTATTTAAGGTTATTCAGTTGTTGCTCAATTTTTTGAATCTTTTCTTTCATGGCTTCGATCTTTGTTTGTAACGTAACAATAGATTTTTCGATCTTTGTATTCTTGGCATATCCATAACGACCATTGTCACTACTGCTATCATCGCTTATTTCAATAATTTACCGTTTGTTCTGCCCTTTGTTTTTTGTTGGTATAGATCTGCAAATAAATAAAAACACATAAAATTTTAAAAATAACATGCAAAATAAGAAGAATATATTAGTTTAAAAAATCAGACTAATGACTTTACCTGGTATCCATTATTTAGTATTTCGTATGAAATTGTTTGTGTATTGGGTTTTTTGTTTATGTGATAGTGGTATTTATAGGTGTTTTATATTTAATGAGTATTAATTTTTTTTTTGTCATCAATGCTTATCCGTTATACTCCTATGTTATAAAATTTTAGTTTTAATTTGGTGACTTTTGGAGTCTGTGTTAATTTTAGTTTTAATTTGGTGACTTTTGGAGTCTGTGTTACAACCAACTGACCGCACCAATTTTTATAGTTTTAATATTTTATGTTTTTGTTGTTGGTGACTTTTGGAGTCTATGTGTTATTTTTTTTTATTTGAGGCACCGCTTGACATTCTTTCATTATTATTCATTGAATGTAGATAGATTTCAAGTCCGTTTGTTTTTCTTTCTTTTCATTTTTCTATCTTTCCATTTTCCATTTTCTATTTTTTCTAATTGATTTGAAATTGATTGTCAAATTGATTTCAATTGATTGAGTTAAGGGGTTGATTTAAAATTGATTGTCAAATTGATTTCAATTGATTGAGTTAAGAGATTGTCAAATTGATTTCAATTGATTGAGTTAAGGGGTTGTGCTGTATTTATATATATAATAGATATGCATTACATATTTTCCTAATTGTAACCAATGTATTAAATATATTACATTATTAGAAGATATTTTCCATTTAATAGGAAGTGTTTAGAGCATTAACAATCAACTTTTTTTCCCCAATTTTGAAGAATACATCAATAAATCATTATCCAACAGATTTTTTATCTTTATTTGACTCTATTTTAATCCCTATATAGCTCGTTTTGCTTTCTTTATTTTTTTAAATTCTTTGCCCCATTCTCTCTTTCCACTTGTTTTGCCTTTTTTTCTTTTAAACTTTTTTGCCCCATTCTCCTCTCTCTTTCCACTCGTTTTGTCTTTTTTTTTTTATAAATTATTTACCCTATTCTCCTCTCTTTCCAGTTTAAGGTATTTTATAGTTTAGAGAGTACAAAGAACACAGTTAAATTGAAGAGAAAGGCATATTTAGAGAGAGACAGTATGAAGAGGGAGAGAGTGTCAACTGAGTTATCTTCCATAATCGATCACTGAACTACCCAAAAGAAGAAAAGAGGTATTGTCTTTTTTTAAAGTAATTTCTACTTTCAGTTGATGGTACTTTTTACTTTGAGTTTAATTGAGTTTCTTTTACAATTTTTTATCAATTTGAGTTTTTTTTTTGTGTTTCGTGTCTAATTAAGGTTTAATTGGATTTTATTTATCTTCATGTACTGTTGTGGAATATGAAACTGTGAGAAGTGCACTTTCATATTTGTAGAATGATCATAATAAATGGCTTTCTTTTACAATTGATGGATATTAGTGAGTCATTCTGGGTAATATGAATTATTTAAGTTATGGTCTTTCTAAAGACATCTTGATAAATAAGTACATGTTTCAGCATTAATTTGTTGTTGACTTGTTTGTGGTTACACTGAATATATGTTTCCTTTACATATGATTTCTAGTCTAATTGGGTTTTTCCTTGATTTCTTTAAGTACATACATTAATAAATGTTTAAAAAATTTCCTTTTCAATTTTTATAGTTGTGTGCAAGTTCTCTATCAATAGAATCGGAAATAGATATTAGCTCTACAAGTATAGATATTGACGTAGATGATTAGTCTAACAACAAAATGGACGATGAAGTTGAAGAGAATGAAAAGCAGAATAATCAAATAGTGGAAGAGTCCAAATTACATATGGTGTTTGACAATGTTGATGAAGTATTGTAACTTTTTTTGTGATTAATATAGTCTTATAAAATGATAAATTATGCTTCTTTTACTTTAGGCCTTTGAACTTGATACGACTACTAACCACTCACTTATTTTTCATGAGACGCAAGAGAGTCATCTTGTAAATATTAATTTGAATGTGAGTAATGATTCTTTTTTATTCATATTCTTATGATTATTATTTTTATTTTATTGGTTAGCATTTTTGAATCTTGGCTTGTTGGAATTCAAATGGAGAGATGAACTTCTGAATCTTGGCGCAGTGTGCAATTTTGAGTCTATAGCTGCAAGCACTTCCAAATGTTGGCCAAGTCATTACTCTTAACGCGGTGTAGAGATTTGTCATTGTAGACTAAATTTGTGTATTTTAATTAATATGGTATAATTTGCGTATTGAGATGAATACAATATTATAGATGCATTTTGTATTAAGGTGAAACATCTAAAATTTATGGATGTATTCCAATTCTGAATATCTATTTTTATTTTTAATAATTTCTCTCAGTAGACACTAAATATTTATCAAACACACAATATATGTTAGGCTAAGAGAAGCTATTAGAACAAACCAAATTGATAAACATAATAATAATTGAATTTTATTTCATAAACACAATAATCAAGATTTACATGTTGATCCAGGAAAGATCTCTTCATGTTCAGGCTAAGAGAAGCTATTAAAACAGATTTACATGTTGGTCCTCTATGCTTCAAAAATGATTAGAATCATCTTCTCCATGTTCTGAGAGTTGCCAATAAAGATCTCCCTGAAGCTTGTGTGTTATAACATGAACATTTCAAAGATGGCAAACGATTATGATATGGAACCATATACATAAACCTAACAAATCTTTTCTTTTTCTGATTTACAGAACCTAATTAGATGAAATTGAAAAACCAAGAGAGCATTAACTCACCAATGTCTTCTAGTCCTCTGAAAATTTATTTAATTTATGTCAATATAATTATAAATATTAAAAAAGTGCTATTAATTATAAAATTTATTATTTTCAAAATTTAAATGAATCATATTAAATTTAAATTTAAAAATATCACAAATTAACTTTTAAATGTTAATATTGATCTTATGTACATTTGCAAATCTGATTCATTCAATACTACTCCATAAATTACTTAAAATTTAAAATAAAATAAAATTATTTTATAGTGGAATATAATTGATAAATTATACTCTCTTTTATAAATTATAAGATTATTATTAATTTGATGTTTTGACTGTTGGAACTTTTAAATTTCAAATTTCATTATTTAAAAAATCAATATAAGGAACATATTCGGTACATAGTGAAAAAATCTATTATATATATTAAATCACAGTGCATGACACAATAAATTGACATATGTCATTCTATAAAATTGACACATGTCCATCCTAATTAATGCTTCTTGTTGCCCTTGACAAAAATACCCTTAACATTTACTTTGATCATCTTATTTTATGGATATTATCAACAACCACGTTATTTTAGAATCTATTAATTAATTAGATAACTCTCTTAGGCAACAACCAGATTAGATCAATTTAAGGCCAACTTGCTTTTTATGAAAAAATAGTTTTAATTATTTGAAAAGTAAATTTCCTTTAATATTAGACTCTTATTTATTTTACCTACTTTTCATAGTTCAATGCAATTAAAAATTATTTCCATATTCATTTTAAAACTTCAATCTATTAGTTTCCAAAAAAAATTCCAATTATTTGAACCACGCTAATTGATTCTAAAGATATGAAAATTTATTTGCTTAACCAATTTATGGACAACTCAATCAATTTAAAATTCATGTGAATATTTATTTTTATCTTTAAAATAATAATTTTGTAGTAACTGATATTTTTTAAAGTAGTTGATCAAGAAATCAACTATTACATTATCAAATTAATTTACATGAATTGAAATTGTTTTCACTAATTGATAAGTAAAAGATTCTAAACTGGGTTTTTTTTATGGGATACTGGAAGTATAATTAATTTTGTCATGAAACTTGAAATTGGTTTAATTATGAGTTCATATGAGGTTGTGCAGATGTGGTAAGATTTTGAATGGAATCTATCTATTATTTATTATCTATTATATGTTATCTACATAGCACCATTGAATGACATGTGCCTTTCCCACATTGTAACACATGTTCTATATAATTAATGTGCATCCCACACTAATTTAATTATATTACAACATAATATTATACCATTTATAATTATATTACAACATAATATTATATTTTTTAAAATATTTAAAATAATTATATCCTAAAATTACTACTTTTCTAATATTATACCATTCATAATTATACCATACATTATAACATACATATATGGTATAATATTATAATACACGATATATAACAAAAATAATTACATATCTAAACCGTATGGATATTATCATTACTAAAATTAATTATTATCTACTAAAATCACTACTTTTTAATCCTACATTATTATTTTGATTTTATAATCCCCTCAATCACTATACATCTAAACCTGCTCTAATAATGTTAACTATTCTAATATTATTACTAAATTAATTATTATCTACTAAAATCACTACTTTTTTAATCCCAAATTAATATTTTAAATGTACAACCCTCTAAATCACTACAAATCTAAACTATTTTGGTAATGTAAACTCATATGATATTATACTTTTTAATTTAATTATTATCTCCTAAAATCACTACTTTATGATATTATCATTACTGAGCTATTATCATTACTCTCCGTTATTTATCCAATTTTTCTTATCAAATATCCGATCAATCCCCTTGCAGCAATTGTTGATATCACATATCCTAATTTATTGAAAAAATTTGACAATGACTTTTATTTCCAAGATCAAGTTATCCTTGCTCCTACACTTGATGCTATAAATAAGGTGAACGAATATGTGATGTATTTATGGCCAGGTGATGAAATACCATATCTAAGATGTCCTATGTAAGGTTGATGAAAACTCAAACAACTATGAAGGCATTTACACCCTATAATTTTTGAATAGCATTACATCTTATGGAATGTCAAACCACAAGATAACGTTGAAGATTGGGGTTCCTGTAATGTTGCTCCGAAATATAGATCAGTGATTTGGTTTGTGCAATGTCACGAGATTAATAATAACTCAATTGGGAAAATATCTGATAGAAGCAAAAGTAATTTCAGTCAGCAATTTTGGGCACAAAGTTTTCATACCTCGCTTGGTCTTAACACCGTCAAACATTAGATTACCTTTTAAATTCCAACAAAGACAATTTTCTTTGGTTGTTTGCTTTTTCATGACAATTAATAAGAGTCAGGGACAATCTCTCTCACATGTTGGATCAGTATCACATCGCGTCCGGCTTTTAGCCACGACCAATTGTATGTAGCGATGATCAAGAGTTACAAGCAAGAGTGGAGTAAAAATACTAATTTGTGACAAAGATGGACAAACATACAATACTACAAAGAATGTAGTTTTCTAGAAAGTTTTTCACAATTTAATGTATAAAGGTTTGACTGTTTCTGACTATTATCTTTGCTGCTCATTATTAGTGTAAACCCTGATTATTTTATTATTATATCTCATGAAATTTTTACTATAATCTATTTGAATCTTTTTAGGTAAATCTATGATTTGCATTTACAAAGCTATCTCGATCGAGCCAAATTTCAGTTGCAAAGACAAAAATAAACCGACAAACTCTCAACACTACCCACAACAAAATTGTTTAGTTTTTATGTATATTCATTTTTTTGTCTGTGTATATATATTCATGTATAACCATTGAAAAACTTTTAAATAAGAGTATAATAGGTTTGTCTTTTACTTTTTGGATGACAGTATTTGAAATTCTATGTAAGTCCATTTCATATGTATTTTACTCTAATTTTTTTCATTTTTATTTAATATAGGAGCTAAATTCCTTTATGTTCTGTTAGTTTTCAATCCGACAAACACATGAATTTTTAGCTAAGTGTGAGACTTTTTTTATCTCGGGCAATACTATTTCCTATAAAAGAGATGTGGAAAGATAATTATTTATTTGGTTGATAGTTTATGCAATATTGAAATCAACTATTAAGTATGTCTAAATTCTTATATTTCACTATTGTCCGATTCTCCCATCGCAAATATTTATAAGATTGCAACGATCGTTAAAAAGATCATTTAAGTGCTAATTTTGTTTGTGTGAATATATTGCACATTCAATAAATATAACCGGATTGAAGACCTAAACCGGAAGAAGCTTAAATGTGATAATCCCGGTACCTATGGTTCAATAGTAATGTGACAATGAATTTGGTGTATGCAGCTTCGCGAGTTAATTTTTGTTGGCATGCTTCTTGCATTATTTCAGGTGAATCATGGATTTTATTCTGTTTAACACAACAAAATTTTGCGCCCTACAATTCTAAATACTGTTGAAAGTGCAAAGGAGTTCTATAAATACCTTCAGATTATGGGACAGTGCATTTAATGAGAGGGGCTATGGCTTCATTTTGTGGACTATATCCCACGGTGTTTATATTTATGGCTTCTTCATTTATTGCATTCTATTATATGGATTGTGGCTTTGCATGATTTGTTAAGTACTAGCATCCGGTAAATCATTTTCATCATCATTAATATATATTTTTTGCATTATGGTAATATACTGTGAGTGCCTATACAATTATCAAAAATTGATAAAAAAAAAAAAAAACTAATGAGGTAATGTATTCGTTCTTTAACTATAACATTGTGTTATGTATGACAAGGTGTTATACTGCTATATTTTTGGACATGGTGTTTGTTTGACATGAAGATCCAATATAATTATTAATTCTCGTGATTTTCAATTTTCGCATGTAACATGTGCTTTCCCTTTATGTCTGAGAACCGAAACTAAGACATTCTTTCGTTGTTTTCCCTTTCGTTTGGATGTTAGAATTCTGGTGCAAGTAAGCGTATACGATACATGGACTCTTCAAAATGCATCAAGTACACGTGTCAGATATTTGAGGCTTGATGAAGTTTGTGTAATGTGTAACAGACTTCAAATATACCACTAGCAATCATATCAATATAACAATTCGATGGCATTGTGCATGACACTTTCTAAATATTTGTTAGTGCTTTAGAATGAAAGAGTTACCCATTTTTAACCATATTGGTTACATTATAAACATTTTTATCAAAACATTAATATATATATATATATATATATATATACACACACACACACACACAATTGTTATGTAATGTTTTGGGGTTTAGTGATCAGATTAATTATATACTTGGATATGTATTTGCACATAAAATTTTTATGCAACACTATATAACATATGCTATTAAAATTTGATAATCGCACAACAATCTACCATCTTTTTATTATATTTTAATTTATTAATTACATGTATAAATTTATTATTAACAAAATGAATAATCCCGCCGCAAAGCGCAGGTTTGTATCTAGTTGAATCTCTATTTTGCAGAATGGCCCAATAGCACTGCAGAGTAGGGATAAAGATAAAAAAGCTGTTGCGAATGCTCTTAAAAATAGATGAGATATATTATAAGTTTTTGGAGTGATTGTATCCTAAAATTATGAATATGATTTACATGATTATAGGAAAATGCTAGATTGACATATTTAATTAAGCCTACAGATTAACAAGTAATTGAAAGGGATCATGATCTCCTTAAAATTTTCTCTTCCCCTTCAATGTTTTGTATATGAAAATTCTAGTATATATTTTAAGTATTTTTAAAATAAACAAAGTATTGATCTTCTCTTGCTCAATTTATTCCTCGCCTCTCTCTCTATTACAAACTTTCATTTGTTCCTGTAAGATTAAATACACATATATATTTTGTATTTTATTATTCTTTAGAGTTTAGAGATGCAAAACTTTAACTTGGTGAAATTTTGATACACATATTTTGGACTGTCAAACTCAAATAACACTTTTATTCTTTGTATTTATAAGCATCCTTGAGTATTTCTTCACTTTTTTTTTTTTATTATATTCGACTGAAATTTAATATTTTTGCCTTTAATATTTAATACTATCATTGGACCGAGAAGCAAGACGGCCATACAGAGGAGGTGATAGGTGTCTTAAATAACATGACATTTGACATTTTAATAATAATTAATTGTCTAGCTAATCACGTGAGATTTATTCTACTAATATTATGATGACACGTCATTTGAGAAATTTTTAATACAAAAATTTAAAACCTCTCATCACCCCCTTTTGAGATAACATCATAATTTAACCAGAAGTCTTAGTAATGTACACTAATTTATGTACTCCAAATTATCCCCGTCGTGCAATGGAATTGTATTGCTGGTGCTCCAAATCTCTTCTGGATCAATTTTGAATAGTGCCCTTGAGATATTCGATCAATTTTGAATAGTTCAAATCAACATAATGATAGGGTATGTATGTAAAAGTAAGGTTAACCTGATCGTTTATCGAACCGAAAAAGTATCGGGTAGATAGGTCATTGGTTCAACCTCTGGTCAAATCGTTATTGACCCAATTTCCTTTAATAACCAAATTTTTACACAATTTTTCCTATTATACCTTAGCATTAAATATCTCATATTTTTCTTATTCTAATTCTCTCTCCATATTTAATAAGTATAATTAGTTATGTGCTAAAAATATTTTAAATTAAAAAGCTAGAAAGTCACTCTCTCATCTACATTAGAAATCTCTCATGCACTTAATTTTTTTCACTGATTTTTTATTCCCACCACATTGAAAACTCTTTTGTTCTCCTATAAAACTATAGCTTCTATATGCATATATGGAATAAAACAAAACATAGTACGCTTTGCATACATGAATGGGATTTGCATGTTTACATGCAGCAATACCAATTTGAAGACTCTGTTAACAAGTTTCGCTGAGATTTTTTGGGCAAGGTAAGGTAGTTTACTTTTTATTTTTTTCCTTTTTCTTATAAAACTTCTTCTAATGTTCTCTTCTTTTTTTTGCCTTTGATTTTTGCTATTGCAGCAATGAATGAAAAAGATTGTAAAAAAAAATTGAATATGAGATGGATTAAAGTATTCAAATGCCATCCAAGAAGTCGATGAAACGAGAACGAGCTCTCCTTGGTATTCTGGAAACTGAAGATGAAGATGAGAAAACAAATGATGATCAAGAAATGGTTGAACTATACAAAAAAATGACATTTATGCAAGAAAAAATTGAATTGTTAAAACAACAAGTTGCAAATATGAAAAAAAAAATATCGAGATGATGGAAATCCGCCAATCACACTATGAGAATCAAAATAATTGTTGGTTATGCAATTTTGAAAAGTGTCCATCCTTTAAGTGAAATGATTAATGAAATTTGGGCAAGTGTTTTGTATTTTTGGAATAATTACATGAGTTTCTTTTTTGTTGAATCTTTGATTTTATGTCTACAATATTAAGTACTATAGCAAAATTTAATGGTTGAAGAACAAAACAGGAAACTTAAATTCATTAGGAGTAACTTAAATTCAATGTGACTAAACATAGGTGAATAAGTTGAAGAACAAACCAAAGCGGCAAAAGACAAACCAAATACCATGGGAAAAAGAAAGGACAAAAAAATAATTTTAGAATAAGATTCTAATCATGGTTCTTGGAGATGCAAAATAACTTCATCCATCACACTCCGTTGAAATTGGATGCTAGTTGGGAGATTGCCATTTTTTTAGCCCTCCCTTGTTCATATGCGAATCAAACCCACCAAACAGCTTCATTACTTCAACCATACATGTTTGCAAATTTAAGAACACATAATTGATACGCTTTGATGAGAATTGATCAAATGACTTCTTTACGGCAGCTACCAATTCGTCAATAGTTGTAGGAGCTTCTTGGTATTGAAGAGTTTGAATGGCTCTAAAAAACCAAGATCAAGAACATTCATATCCGGACTGTTGGGGGGCTGACACCGTAAATGAATATTAAATCCATGCATCTCTTGTTGCATGTTCCACAAATTCAGCATCATCAATACGCACATGTGGTTTGGCATTATCTTGTTAGATAAAAATAGGAGTTCTGACACTTGAAGAAGACCATTTTTCTCTAATTTAAGGCAACACTTTTTCGATCAAGTAAGATCTAAAAACCTTTTGTGTTATTGGATAAATCGGTTTTGTCTCAAAGGGTACCGACATCTCGATTCTTACTTTTCCTCTTAGCAAGTTAATTCCTTACAAATGAATGGGAAAATACCATTTTTTTTGGAAAAAAATTTCATTACCATTTTCATCAAATTGTGGACGAGTAACTTCAGCTAAAAACATTACTTTGGTTATAAAATTTTGGCTTTTGCAAGTCTGTAAAGGCTCACTTTCATTCGGAAGAAGATAATATCATTCGGCAATTTTTGTCTTATAAAACCATTTTTCATCGATGTGAACACAATAATACATACCATTAAAAACTGGATTTTCAGAAGGAGTACCTTGTTTGAAAACTCTGTAAAAGCTTATCACAACAACAATGAAATGTGGAGAGAAAATCATTCTCATTTTCATCAATACAATATTACAAAAACGTAAGTAACAAAACATACATACCAACTATTTATAAAAAGAACTTTGCTTGAAAGAGAAGCTAACCTCACAACTAACTCTAGTTAATTCTAATCTAACTATAGTATATAAGTTAGCTAGCTGTCACTATCAAGTGATCAGCACTATTCCAGTACTTCTCTGCTCCATCACAAGGACTAGATGTCACACTACTATTATCTGTCATTTCCTTCTTTGTTGCTGCAGTCACAATGCTGAGGCATTTTATCATGGACAGTTTCAGACTTTTAGTGTCACGTGGGTGTGGTGAGTAATGTGTTGCACATGAGACTAATGTTGTTGCTGCTGCTGTGTTATCTGATGTTGTTGCGGTTGTTGTATCCTTAATACCCCCCACAAGTTGAAGGGGTGCAAGAATTGCACATGCCCAACTTGGAAAGAATAGTCCAGTGAGAATAGCGAGCCAAAGGTTTGGTGAAAATATCTGTCAATTGAGTTGTAGTAAAAATATAGACAGGTTGAATAAAACCTTCAAGAACCTTATCACGCACACAGTGACAGTCGAGCTCAATATGTTTGGTACGAGCATGTTGAACTGGATTAGATGCAATGTTAATAGCAGCACTATTGTCAACATGAATAACTGTAGGTGGAGAAATGAAAACATGGAGATCAGTTAACAAACCATGAAGCCACAATAGTTCACAAGTGGCCATAGCTAAAGCAGATATTCTGCTTCAGCAGAGGAACGAGAGACCACTGTTTGTTTCTTAGCTTGCCAAAAAATAAGAGAAGAACCAAGGAGAAAACAATATCCAGTAATAGAGCGTCTAGATTGCTTACAAGTTCCCCAATCGCTATCACTATAGCCAACTAATTCAAAAGAATTCACAGCAGAAAACCATAAACTTTGGCCAATAGTAAACTTAATATATCTAAGAACTCTGAGAAGAGCCTTGAAATGAGGCTCTCTTGGTGCAGAAACAAACTGACTAAGATGTTGAGCAGTAAAGGAAAGATCAGGTCGTGTGATGGTTAAATACATGAGTTTGCCAATCAAACGTCTGTATAAAGAAGCATCACTATCAGATAAAAAAGAACCCTCATCAGCCTGGAGGCGTTTGTTAGTATCCATGGGAATACTTAAAGGCTTACTAGTTAAAAGACCAGCATCTTTAACAAGATCCAGAGCATATTTCTTCTGACTAAGAGACATTCCTTCGGAAGTTCGAAAAACTTCAATACCCAGATAATAGGAGATCAAACCAAGATCCTTTATACTAAAATGATTGTCTAGAAAAACTTTCAATTGAGTAATATGATCCTCATTGTTGCCACAAACCAAGATGTCATCAACATATACCAAAACAGCAGTAAAAGAAGCTGCAGTAGTAATGATGAACAATGAATAATCCGCATGGGATTGTGTATATCCCAATTGTAGGAGGGCAGCAGTCAGTTTCTCAAACCATTTTCTAGAAGCCTGCTTAAGGCCATACAAAGATTTAAGCAATTTACAAACAGGTCGAGAAGGGGATGCAGAAGGAAAAGGAGGTGTATAACCTTGTGGTAAGTCCATATAGACTTCTTCATCTAAATCACCATGTAAAAATGCATTGTTGACATCAAGTTGATGCACATGTCAGTGCCTAGCTATGGCTAAAGCCAAAAGAGTTCGAACAGTGACCATTTTTGCTACTGGGGCAAAAGTCTCATGATAATCAATTCCTTCAGATCTGTGTAAAACCTTTAGCAACTAACCGTGCCTTGTATCTTTTAATTGTGCCATCTGCATGATGTTTAATTTTATAAACCCATTTACAGCCAATGGATTTCTTCTCAGGAGGTAAAGATTGAACTACCCAAGTTTTATTGTCTTCAAGAACTTTTAATTCTTTATTCATTGCCTCAATCCACTTGGGATTATGCATAGCTTGATGATAAAACAATGGTTTTGTGTGAGCAGAGATAGATGCCATGAAGGATTGATGATGAGATGGCAACTTATCATAGGTAAGATATTGAGATAATGCATACTTTTCAGAAACATTAGAAACAGTAATGGTATTCACACTTGGAATCCCAGAAACATGATAATCTTGCATCCATAAAAGAGTAGTTTTCTGTCTCGATGATGTTCATAGTGGAATAAGTGGGACATTATGTTGAGGAGGAGAATCAGCAGGTGAAGTAATATGTGGTTGAGAAGAACTAATAATGGGGGAGGAAGAACTGACATATGGATTGACAGTGGAATGCCAATAAGGATCAGTCAAAGCAGTAGAAGTAAGGGTAGAATCTGGATTGAAGTCAGATTTGAAAGGAAAAATATGTTCATAAAACAAAACATGTCTTGTAACAAATATAGCCTTGTCTTTCAAAGAATACAATTTGTATCCTTTTTGATTATGAGGATATCCTATGAAAACTGCAGGAATAGCTCTAGGATCTAATTTATCAGGATGATGGACTGAGGTAAAACACAAACATCCAAACACTTTCAAATGGTGATACTCCGGAGGCTTATGATACAACAACTCATAGGGTGTTTGAAATTATAAAATAGAAGTTGGTCGGTAACCTATTGATAAGGTATGTGGCAGTCAATAAGCAATATCCCCAAAAATGTTTAGGAGTAGAACTCTGAAAACGTAAGGCTCTAAAAATCTCAAGTAATTGCCTATGCTTCATTTTAACCCTTCCATTTTGTTGAGGAGTATGGGTACAAGAACTTTGATGAACAATACCAAAATGAGAAAGTAACAGTTTGACTTCTTTCCACATAAATTCTGTACCATTATCAGATCTCAATGTCTTTATTGTTATACCAAAGTGATTTTGAGTATATAAAATAAAATCTTGAAGAGTAGAGCAAACATGTTGTTTGGTAGTCAAAAGAAAAGTCCAAATTGCTCTAGAATAATCATCAACAAGTGTAAGAAAGTATTTGCATCCATTAACAGTAGTGAGCCTATAAGGCCCCCATAGATCACAATGCACAAGTTCAAATGGACTATCAGCTCTAGAATGGCTAACAGGAAATGGAACTTTTGCTTGTTTGGCTAAAGGACAAATCAAGCAAGGAGTGTCACAATTGTTAGACAAAGTGTCTGATACAATAGGTATTTTGCCTAGAACTTTATAGGAAGTGTGACCTAATCGTTGATGCCAAAGGGAAGTATCAGTAGTGCCAACAACAGTACAAGCCTTGCTTTTATTAGAAGAGATGTCTAAGTAATATAAGCCATCCTTGCACTCACCAGTTGCAAGTATGATCATCTGGTACGGGTCCTGAAACTCACAACCATGGATGGAAAATTTGACACAACAATTAGTATCATGTGTGAGCTTGCTGATAGACAAAAGATTATAATGGAAAGTAGGAATGTATAGGACATTGTGTAAGGATAGCTTAGAGTTAATCCAGACTGAACCAGATTTTGTAACGAAAATACATGATCCAGTAGGAAGTACCACTTGAATAGGTGCAATAATCATGATGGAGGTAAAAAGAGTAATATCACAACACATATGATCTGTTGCTCCACTGTCAATGATCCACTGAATACCTGGTCTAACTGAATGAGTATGTAATGAAAGAACAATACCTTCCAGATGATCATCAGGTATTGAAAAATCTTTGAATTTTCCTTTGTCAATGATGCTCAGTATATGATCAAACTTAGCTTCAAGCTGCTCAAATCTGCCATAATCCTTAGCAGGATTTTGAGTTTCCTCAGACTGAACTTGCATTGCCTTTGGTCCAGTATAAACATGACTCTTTTGAGAAAAATTACCAGGTCCTTGAGTGAAATTTCCTTTCTTAGGTATCCCAGATATGTTACCAGATCCAGGTAATTGAGTCTTAGATTTATTGTGTAAAGGATGTCCTTTAGGATAACCATTAAGTTTGAAGCAAGTCTCTCTCATGTGATTCTTGCCATGACAATAACAGCATTCCATGCCTTCCTTAGAAACTTGAGGTTTATACTGAGAATTATACTGAGTATTAACAAATCTTTTCCTGTTTTGAAAACCATTAGAACTAGTTTGAAAACCAGGACTAGAAGCAAAAGCCATGACATTAGAATTGGAATTTCCAGTCTGATAACCTTGCCTTTGTTTTTCATCTTGTTTGATCAAAGAATATGCATGAGTCATTGTAGGTAAAGGACTCATCATGAGAATTTGACCTCTTGCAGTTGCAAAACTATCATGTAGCCCCCATTAAGAACTGCATTAATTTCCTCCTTTGCTCCTGTTCATCTTGTGCTTTAGATGCACCACATGTACATTTAGGAACTACCTCAAGAGCAGAATGTTCATCCCACAGTCCTTTTAATTTGTGATAATACATGTCAACTGATAGATTTTCTTGCCATAAAGTGCTTATGTCCTTTTGAAGTTCATAGATCCTATGTCCATCAATACTTGAAAATCTTTCATTCAATTCATTCCATACAGAGAAGGCATTTTCAACAAATTTCATGTTATCACTGATTTCATCACTAATAGTATTCATTATCCAGTTTATTATCATATCATTCACACGCATCCATTGATTATACAAAAGTTGAATTCTCAGTAGGTGTAGGATATGTTCCATCAGTAATTGTCATTTTATTCTTAGCAGATAAAGCAATTTTGATTGATCTTTTCCATGTAGCAAAATTCTCAGCTCCATTGAGTTTCTTTGAGATTAAAATCATACCTGGATGATCATTATTATGTAGAAATAATGGATGGGAGTTAGATTCAAAAGCACGAAAATCATGCCGTGCTCTGTTCTGATTCTTCATGTGTGTTTGATGCAGTAGCCATGATTAATTGAAACATAATCAATTGATAGAATCAATTGAAACAGAATGAATTGATAGAATCGATTGAAACAGAATGAATTGAATCTTTAAAAAGATCTAGAGTTTTAGAGTTGATGAGCACAAAAGAAAACTGATAAAGAAAAGAAACAGGAA
This sequence comes from Panax quinquefolius, assembly GCA_020205615.1. Taxonomy (NCBI): domain Eukaryota; kingdom Viridiplantae; phylum Streptophyta; class Magnoliopsida; order Apiales; family Araliaceae; genus Panax; species Panax quinquefolius. The sequence continues at coordinate 28,642,256 of CM035151.1, forward strand.
GATGCTCTACACGAGCAATAGCTTTGATACCATGAAAACTCTGTAAAAGCTTATCACAGCAACAATGAAATGTGGAGAGAAAATCATTCTCATTTTCATCAGTACAATATTACAAAAACGTAAGTAACAAAACATACATACCAACTATTTATACAAAGAACTTTGCTTGAAAGAGAAGCTAACCTCACAACTAACTCTAGTTAATTCTAATCTAACTATAGTATATAAGTTAGCTAGCTGTCACTATCAAGTGATCAAAGACTATTCCAAAGATTCTCTGCTCCATCACAAGGACTAGATGTCACACTACTATTATCTGTCCTTTCCTTCTTTGTTGTTGCAGTCACAATGTCAAGCATTTTATCATGGACGATTTCAGGACTTTTTAGTGTCACGTGGGTGTGGTGGTGAGTAATGTGTTGCATATGAGACTAATGTTGATCTTGATCTTGTGTTATCTCGATGTTCTTCATGCGGTTCTTTGTATCCTTAATATTGTTCAACCATTGATAAACAAAATTTGAGTCTTGCTTTCTTGTTTTCATGCGTCAATGTAGGTTTTATAGCATTTGAATGTGCTCTTAAACTACCTTCTTTAATCCTTTGGTGAAGAGTGGACTTTGATAAACTCATAGCACTTGCAAGTGACCTTATGTTTGTTCTTCAACGAAATGGAATATCCGAAACTTGATTGAAATCAATTTGAACTCGTTCTCAACAAGCCCTTCCTATACGTCTTGAACTAACATCGATGGTACCGGTTACGCTTGAGTTTCGCTTCCATATATGACTAATTGTCTTGGTGGTTATTGAAAATTAGGAAGTTGTTGATGCAATTGAACCCTTCTTTAATTTTCCATTTTGGTTGTGCTTCAATAATATTTCGTAGATGATTTGCCTTTGATCGTTAGAAAGATTTTTCATGATATTGTTGTTATGATAGAGTTAGATGATTATAAAGTATAATTGTAGGCTTTTTATAACATGAAATCCCCATTTAAAATTTTCATTTGGCAAAAACTTTGGCGAACAGTGTGAAATTTGAATTTTGCATATTTGATTTGCTTCAATTTAAATTTTTTGCACCAAATTTTATTGGAGCATACAATCCATGCAAGCTTTATGGAAAAAATGATTACATTTGAGTGTGGATTTGCTTCAATTTGGTTTTTTAGTAAAAATTTGTGTGCCAAATTCTATTTGTATTCATGCACGGATTATTAGAAGAAACTTTATGAGAATTGAATGTGGAGTTTTTCTATGAAAAATTGATTATGCCAACTTTTTATGGAAACACAACAATATATATTGAGCACTTGGGCTGAATTTCAAGGAGTAGTATATATATATATATATATATATATATATATATATATATATACACACACACACACACACACACTATTAAAAGATTAATGACATATTATTATGGGTAATTTTGTCATTTCATTCATCTTTAAAATATGCGTGAAAAGTCCACCAGGACTTTTATTCTGTTCTGAGAGGGATGAAGTAATAAATAATAATTAATTAAATATATTAATTATTATTATATATTATATAATAATAATTAATATATATGTAAAATTATTCAATTTATCTAGAAAAATTGAAGGATGCCTCACATTATAATAAACACACTTCTGCAAAACTAACAACCCAACCCACACATACAGCAAGTAGCTGAAAAATTTTGCAAATCCAAAACCAACTACACCAGTCCATATCATCCACATTGTCGACGCTGTGTTTTTTTCTTTTTAATTGTTTGTTTATTACCCATTATGTGATCTATGTTGATTTATCTTGCAAGGGTGTATTTTTTTGGAATAGACAGACATAAATGTCGACGATTTAAAAAGTTAGATTTTAATGATTGGGCCGAATTAGATAGAGTCACTAGTTGATATGAATTTAAATGAATGTATCAACTCATCCGAGTTTTGGAAGTTTTTTTGCAATATGGCCCAATATGTGACTCCGTTTAATTGGTCTAGAACTCGAGATTTATAGAGTTAGGGGGCTTGCTTAAGCGAGAGAAAGGTGTGAGCCCCCCAACTTTTGTGAAACACAGTTATCGCTACTTTTTCATTCTCTATGCATGAAGTGTGTGTGTGTGTGTGTGTATGTGTTGAAAGCTTTTGATTTGAAAAGATATTATGTGCTTTATTTGAAAGTAGTGTTATGCCTTTTTTTAACCTAAATACGAAGGGGTTTAACTTAATGAAGAGTTCATTTTTAATAGGCATATGAAAGAGAAGCTTTGAAAAGTTATTTTCAAACCCTTTCCCTCGCATAGAAATTGAGACCTTTATACTTCCTTTTATCTTGTATTAAGCCTTTCTTTTGATCCTAAAAGCGGCTTCGTTTGATTTTATTGAGATGTGAAGCATATTTGGGGTTTGGGGGGTGGTTTAGAACTCGGGGTTCTAATTGCTTGATTTTTCTTAAGTCTATCCATCCCAACACGATTTATATTTTATAAAATCTTCGTTAATTTGATTTAAAAATCATTTTGAGTGACGAAATAAAAACTAAAAAATACAAGGTCGGGCTTCTTATGGGCATCTAAATCATCGAAGTAAGCCCAAGCTGTGACGCCCCCAAAATAGGTATACATCACCCATTCTGAGTTGTCAAAATATGGTACAGAAACAACTACAACTTTATTATTACAACAGTAAAACTGTGAGTTTGAATACAAATATTATCTTCTAGAAAATATCTATACTCAAATAAATCCTCATCACATTTATTGATACATTATTTTACAAAATGGTGAGGACTACTAAACAACTCTCTCTAGAACCTTCATTCCATACCCCGACTACTTCGCTATATTCTCGCCTCACGAGAAGAAAAATGGAACAAAAAGGAAAAGGGTGAGCTCAACTAGCCCAATAAAGAATATTATGACTAAGATAATATACAACAATTTATCATTAGTCTTCATCAGGAAAAAAAACTAATAGAATATAATAGACAACAAGTTTTAGATCAATATTCGCAGTGAAATAATAATTCATTAAAAGAGTTAAGTAGAGAATGAAAACTACTATCTTCTATGTATGATTTAAAATTTCATCGTAAATATTTTATCCCCTCAACATCAATCAATATACATCTTGAATCAAATACTCATCTTTGCACTATGGGCCAAAGATATTCATTTATAAGCACTGTCATGGTCATGTTCATCTAAACACTTGTACATTTTAGCACTACGGGCCAAAGATATTCATCGAAAATCATTCATCTTTGAACTATAGGCCAAAGATATTTAATAATATCATCATTTAAGATCGAGGATGATAAAAAATATTTTAAAGAAAAGCGAATCCAAAGGAAGACAAAAGAACAAATATTAAGGATTAAGGATTCAGTTCTTTTTTTATCCATGTTCAAAATACTCCATAATAATCAATTTGTGAAGTAAAATTCAAGAATGATCAAAACATGGATACAATCAAAGATAATATCCATAATAGATATCTTGGACAAAAGAGAAACATTTTCATTTTTCGATGAATAATGTTGCGTATTCGTGAATAATGTCAGATATCGTGAATAGTCTCGTATCGTGAATAGTAACTCCAAACACAAAAAGTTCCAAATTCCACATAAAAATTCATATCAATATTTCAAAGATAATGATATTGAAGAAATAATATCATTCTGAAAAAAATAATATCCCTTACCTCGAAAGGATAGTACTTACATTTGGAATACCTGGATATAGTCTTTGAAGGGAACTTGTATAGCAATACTCAAAGTATCAAAATAATCAAAAGAATACGCTCGATAATATAGAGAGAGAAATCTTTAGTTTCTGGTGTGATTTTCAATTCTAACCTAAGCACCCTATTTATAGGAAATTGCTTAGAACACCAAAGCAAAAAAATTAATATAATAATAATATATATTATTTTAAATTCCTACGCATACTTTGAATAACTGAACTCAAACATTTTCAATACTAGTGGGGCCCAAAAACTTGTTAAAACGTTTTTCTTTTAAAAATATTTAAAACTTCAAAATCAATTATTTCGAAACTTCAATAATTCATAATAAATAGCTCTTTTATCAAAAATTCGAATCTTATGTCCATTTTTATTGGAAATTCAATTCTCTACAACTTTGTAGTTTTAAGTTTTTCCAAATTTCAAACATCAATTGACCGAAATCCACATACGGACGATTTTACAGGCTATAATCAAATTTTAGTCAAAAATTGGGTCCACCAACATGTTTAACATGTTTTAAACATTTATTGCAACAAAAATACTCTTCCTCCCTCATTTACTCATATATCCCATATTTATTATAAAAATATCACCATTATTATATTATTATAATATAATAATATATTTAAATGAATTATTTTATCAAAAAAGATAAAATATCAATTTTCAATAATTGTCTCTTTAAAAATTTTCTCCATCTATATCCACATAAAATGAATATTTTCTTTATCATATAAATCAATAATTAATTATTCACAAATAATATTACGAAATCACAATAATGACAACTGTACCATTCCGGAAAGAGGGGATTTCCAATAAGAATTTCTTCTTCTACTGCGCGCGTAATTAGGTGACCAAACATCTCCTTAGATGCGAACTTTCTAGACATTGCCAATAATGTTATCTAGTAATATTATTAAAATAATAAGAATTATTGATCCGATAATGAAAAATCTTGTGTAGTGACAATTATTGAAACAACAATAATATAAAATATCAACATAGCAATTATTAAATCGATAAAATAAAATATTGAATAAGAATTAGTGTAACCATTATTGATGAGTAGTGCCTTCTTACGTAAGAATCAATAATTGGTGCAATCTGACCGTAATACTTCTTGTGCAACAACGTGTATTCATGTGTTTTAACCATTTTATTCCAACGAGATTAATTGTAACAACTACGTCGTTATTTATAAACAACTTATACTTGTCGTTTTCTTCATCCAATCGCTTTTCAGTTATGGGGCTCACAAAAGGTTGCGTCGTAATGCGAAATTTTCCCGACAAAAAGAATATTCCACGACCAAAACGAATATTCCCCGAATAATAATGAATATTTTATAACCACTTGCTTATTTAAAATATTTGCGCATTTTACCCATAACTAACCACATTAATCAAATCAACCATTACTATTTCAAAATAATAAATAGAAAATTCAATTTCATTTATAAAAGTTGGGGTCTTCTGAATCGATGCAATCTAAAAACCAAAAACCTTCGGATTTGAAGCCTAGGGCTAGGTTGATGTTCTCAGCCTTTAGCTTGATTTCCATGTCCTTGACTCTCATTGTGAGGACTTCATTTTTGTAGAATCCATTTTTGTAAAACTCCTTAATTAACTTTGGATAGATCCATATGCTCGTACATAGAGCATCTTCGAGACCAGCCTTCTTTAGCAACGCCAGAATCTTGTGAAATTTGGGTTCAGTAGTTTTGAACTCATCGAAGCATAGACTGTATCCAGAGACAATGTTGGAGGCTGCCATTTCTATCTTTGAAGGGAGTATGGTTGTTTGAGCTTTCTTTTGGGGTTAGGGTTTCTGCTTGTAGAGAGGAGAGAGATAAGCTTTTTGAACTTCTAATCTCAAAAGACGTTTTCAAACTTTGCTTGTAACTTCCCTCTCTTTATTTTGTTTAGTGGGGCAGGTGTCAAAATCTGCTTGGCTCTGCAATTTTGACTTAGAAGGATTGTACTGAATTGCCCTTAGCTCCTTCTGAGCTACTGTGTCCTTAGGGAGGACTACGATCGTTGAGGTAGCCTTTGTGATCGTTGAGTCTGAACTTCATTAGTCGTGTCTGAACTACGATCGTCGAGTCTGTCTAGCAGTCGTCGTGTCTGAACTACGATCGTCAAGTCTGTCCAGCAATCGTCGTGTCTGAACTACGATCGTCGAGTCTGTCCGGCTCCTTGTGATGAATCTTGACTTAGTGTTCTTCTTCATATAAGGTAACTCAGGAAGGGCCAACCTCATAGAGTGACTCAAGGGTTAGGTTTGTTCCTGAGGCGCTTATTCGAAGAGATTGCTTTGTTTTAAGCTTTATCATCATGGGATCCTTCTTTGTTTTGATGGAGCTCTGCTATCGTTGAGTCTGCACTACGATCGTTTTCTTTTGTCACTTCAGCTCTACGATCGTGGACTTCCTTTGATCATGTCTACGATTTTGAACATAGCCTTTTATATCTATATGGTTTGCACAGACTAGAGCATATATTTCATAGTTGTAAATTAAGCATGCCTAGCTCACTTATTAACTTGTTGAACCTGGATTCATCTAAAGGTTTTGTAAAGATATCAGCAAGTTGATTTTCAGTAGGGATATATTGTAAAGAAATAGTTCTATTTTGCACATGATCCCTAATGAAGTGATACCTTATTTCTATATGCTTGGTTCTAGAATGCATGACAGTATTATGAGTAATTGTTATTACACTTGTGTTATCACAGTGAATGGGTATGGATTTGAATTCAAACCCATAGTCAGCTAGCTGATTTTTCATCCATAGGATCTGAGCATAGCAGCTGCCAGCAGCAATATATTCAGCTTCTACAGTTAAGGTAGATACTGAGTTTTGCTTTTTGCTAAACTAGAACACAAGTCTATTTCCTAGAAATTGACATGTGCCATTTGTACTCTTTCTATCTATTTTGCAGCCTGGAAAATCAGAATCTGTGTGTCCTGTTAGTTCAAATGAGGACTCCTTGGGGTACCAAAGCCCCAAGTAAGGTGTACCCTTGAGATACCTAAAAATCCTCTTTACAGCAGATAAATGTGATTCTTTAGGATTAGCCTGAAATCTAGCACATATACATGTTGCAAACATTATGTCTGGTCTACTGGCAATTAGATATAGAAGAGAGCCTATCATACCTCTTATTCAGTTATATCAATACTTTTACCTTTTTCATCTTTGTCAAGCTTGGTTGCAGGAGCAATTGGGGTTTTCATGGGAGAGGCTGATTCCATGCCATACTTTTTGAGTAAGTCTCTGATGTACTTGGCTTGGTTTATGAAGATTCCTTCATCAGTCTACTTTACTTGCAGTCCAAGGAAGAAATTCAGCTCACCCATCATGCTCATTTCAAATTTGATCTGCATAAGCTTAGAGAATCTCTTGCATAACTTTTCGTCAGTAGAACTAAAAATAATATCATCGACATATATTTGAACCAATAAGACTTTGTCTTTATGCTTTCTAAGAAACAATGTGGTATCTACTCTACCTCTAATGAACCCATTTTCAATAAGGAAGTTAGTCAGTGTTTCATACCATGCTCTAGGTGCTTGTTTAAGACCATATAAGGCTTTGTATAATCTATAAACATAATTAGGAAGAGATGGATTGATGAAACCTGAAGGTTGCTCTATATAGACTTCTTCTTGGAGTTCTCCATTTAGGAATGCATTTTTGACATCCATCTGGAAGACCTTGAACTTCATGTGAGCAGGAAAGGCAAGAAATATTCTGATGGCTTCTAGTCTGGCAACTGGTGCAAATGTCTCATCATAATCAATGCCTTCTTCCCGAGAGTAACCCTTGGCCACCAGTCTTGCCTTATTTCTGGTTATAACTCCATCTTCATCCATCTTGTTTCTGAAGACCCACTTGGTTCCAATGACAGGATGACTCTTTGGTCTTGGTACCAATCTCTATACTTTGTTTCGTTCAAATTAGTTGAGTTCTTCATGCATAGCTTTTATCCAGCTGGAGTCTTCCATAGCATCCTCTATCTTCTTTGGTTCCATTTGTGACAGAAAGCTTAGATAAAAGCATTCATTCTGGGTGGCAGCTCTTGTTTTGACTCTTGCACTCAGATATCTAATGATTAGATCTTAAGTGTGATCTCTAACCCATCTATTTTTGGTTGGGACATCTGTCCTGATTCCTTCTTGTCTTAAGTCTTTAAGATCTATTTCTTATTCTTGGTGTGGAGGTTCGTTGTCTTGCATAGGCCTCTCTACTATCTCATTTCCTTGCTCAATGATTTCATTATCTGGAACTACGATCGTAGTGTTGGGCTCGACGACTTCAGTTGTAGTCTCTGCACTGTCGGTTGTAGTGTTTGGAAGCACTGTTTTGTCTAAGTCTGTTTCATCAAAGATGACGTGTATCGAGACTTCAACACTCAGTGTCTTCTTATTGAACACTCTGTAGACCTTACTATCTGTGGCATATCCAAGAAAGATTCATTCGTCTGACTTGGGTTGAAATTTTGTCAAGTACTGCTTTCCATTGTTAAGAATGTAGCATGCACAGCCGAATACATGGAAGTAGCTGACACTTGGCTTTCTTCCTTTCCACAGTTCATAGGGTGTCTTCTTGATCGTAGAGTGTATTAGTGATCTATTATGCGTGTAGCATGCAGTGTTGATAGCTTCTGCCCAAAAGTATTCAGGCAGATGGGCTGCTGCTAGTAGAGTTCTTCCAGCCTCTATTAAAGTTTGGTTCTTTCTCTCAGCTAGTCCATTTTGTTGAGGAGTTCGTGGGGCTGAGAAGTTATGACCGATGCCATTGTATGTGCAGAACTAGTCCATTTCTGAGAAGTCGAATTCTCTTCCATGATCACTCCTTATAGCCTTGATTTTCTCTCCTTTCTCGTTCATCACCAGCCAGAACATCTTGATCAGTTGGGAACTCGTTTCATCCTTTGAGGTTCGAAAGAATACCCATGTAAACCTGGTGTATTCGTCGACTATAACTAGTGAGTATCTTTTTCCTCCAAGACTTGTTGTTGGAATTGGCCCAAATAGATCCATGTGGAGCAACTGTAAGGGCTTGTCGATTGAGTTGGCAGTTTTGCTCTTGAATGAGCTTCTGGTTTGCTTTCCAAGCTGACAGACATTGCATGGCCTTTCTTTGACAAAGTTGAACTTGGGTAGGCCTGCAACGAGATCTTTTGAAGCCAGTTTGGACATGCTTTTGAAGTTTAAGTGGGACAACCGTCTATGCCATATCCAGCTCATTTCTTCATATGCTTTAGCCAGAAAGCATATTGTCTCGTCTGAGCTTAGTTGACCAAGATTCACTATGTAGACATTTCCTTCTCTTGTCCTGGTTAGCTTTACAGCAGATGTCTTCAAATCTCTGACTTGACACTGGTTGTTGAGGAATGTTACTTGATGACCTTTGTCACAGAGTTGGCTAATGCTTAGAAGTTTGTGTTGGAGACCTTCCACATATGCCACTTTGCTGAAAGACACTGCACCATTACCAACTGAGCCATATCCTCTTGTCTTGCCCGAGTCGTTGTCTCCAAAGATAACTGAGGGACCCTTCTTCTCTATATAGTTAGACAGAAGGGCTTTGTTCCCAGTCATGTGTCTTGAGCATCCATTGTCCAGATACCAGGTTGTCACCATGGAGCTCTTTTCCTGTCATAATATTAAATATTCATTTTGGTACCCATATTTGCATGGGTCCTACTTTGTTAGTGTCCTTGGGGACCCAAATCTGTTTGATCTTGGGTCTCATATTCATTGCATTATAATAGCACTTTGCAGCTTTGTGACCAACTTTATTGCACACAAAACATCTAGTATGATGCATGCCTGTGTGTGTGTGTGATAATTCATCCTCCATTTAGACTTGTGTGGTTCTTTAGTCATTTTCTATTAAACTTATTTTCCTTCTTCCATGTGTCCTTAGGTTTCATAAATTGTGAGGAGTGTACCTTTCCTCTAATGTACCTTCCCAGTTGATTCGTAGAGTTGGTTTTACTTGACTCTACGATCCCTCGAGGTTGGTGAGTAGTGGATGGGTTACTCTTCTCTTTTATGAAGCCCAGGTCAGCATGAGATCCTTTACTTCTTGGAGTATGGATTGAATTAGCAGAACATGGTTGGACTGGTTCTTCCTTCTGTGAGGATTTCACAAATGTAATGCCTCTACTAAAACTTGAAGCATTACTAGTGCTAGTTTCCTTTAACTTTTCCACACATGGCTCTGAGGTGAATCCCCCAAAGCCTAGGCCAGTTCTGTCAGATGCACTTCTCTGACTAGAGAGTAAGGAGTCCATGGATGATGATGATTTATTCCATGTAGAGATAGTCTTTTCTTGTTCCTCAATTTTAGAGGTTAGACAGGACTCTTTTTGAGCATTTAGCTCATTAGTCTGTTTTAAGAGCTCATTCTCAGCCTCAAGCTTGGAGAGAGAGTTAGTACTTAGAAGGGCTATTTCCAGTTCTTCTTGAACTTTCTTTTTTTCCTCTTGAAGAAGTGAATGGTCTTTAGACAGAACTCTAAACCATTTCATGTATTGATGCAGATCAGATGTTATGCCATGCAGTGCAGTTCTTAAATCATCAATATCTACATCAGGGGAGTTGAAGTCAAATACCTCATCAATACTTACTTCATGTATGTTGGAGTTCTGCTTGTCTTTTGCACTTTTGGCCATTAGGCAAAGGTTTGCCATTTGGGGGTCTTCATCATCTCCAGATTCAGGAGTTGAGTCATTGTCTGAATCACTCCATGACCCTCCAGCTACAAGGCCTTTGTCTCTCTTCTGAGGCCTTTTGTTGCCTTTGTATTCCTTCTTTGGATGTGATTTCTTCTTTAGCTCTTCTCTTAGAGGTTTATTGCAGTTGGCAATGAAATGGCCAGGCTTCTTGCAGTTGTAGCATAGATCGTTCATTTTCTCCTGGTTACTATAGTTGTTGACCTTCTTTGGCTTGCTGGTTTTGCCTTGATGCATGAACCTTCTGAGTCTTTTCACCATCATTGCAAAGTCCTCGTCATCATCTTCATCATAGTCAGAGTCAATCTCAGTGTTGACCTTGGATGTACTTTCAGCTGCTTTGAGAGCAACACCCTTATCCTTCTTTCTTCCTTTTGACATGGTTTCAGCTCGTTGAGTTAGCTCCAGTTCGTATGTCAGAAGGTTGCCATATAGTTGTTGAACTATCATCTTATGAAGATTCTTTGACTCTCTAATAGCAGTGGTTTTGGCATCCCACCTGCTTGGTAGGGCTCTCATGAACTTTATGATTAGATCTTTGTTTGGATAGATCTTCCCATAGGCTCGTAGAGAGTTGAAAGCGAGCGTTGAATCTCTCGTAGGTGGCAGTGACGTTTTCTCCTTGAACATGAGCAAACATTTCATACTGCTGTGTCAGGAGTGATTGTTTGTTTTCTCTTACTTCATCCGTTCGTTCGTGCATGATGAGTAGTGCTTCCCAAACCTCCTTCACTGTTTTGCTGTTAACAACATTTTTGAACAGATCGTCTTCTAAGGACTGAAATAAAATGTTCTTGGCCTTCTTATCGAGTTGGACAACTCTCTTCTCGTTGTCAGTCCATTCTTCTTTGACTTTGATTTGTATTCTGTTTGGATCGTCTATAGTTGGTGCAAGCTTTGTTGGAATATAGGGCCCATTTTGAACGGTCTCAAATAGATCTTCATCTATTGAGTCCATGTATGCTTGCATCCAAACTTTCCGGTTAGCAAATTTATCTTTGTTGCACATTGGTGGCTTGCTGCCTCCTCCTGTCCTTGATTCGCTTGGTAAGTGTGCCATTAGATCTACTAAAGCTTTGTAGGCTGTATAATAGAACCTGCTTTGATACCAATTATTAGTTCCCTGAGGCACAAAAGTTATCTAGAAGGGGGGGGGGGGTGGTTAAATAGATATTTAAAAAATCTTTTTGTTTTAAACTTGTTAATTGATAATGATTAAAACTCAGCGGAATTAATATTTGTTTTAATCTCCCTTAAGATATAGTGAAGTTATGAGAGTGAGGCGTTATAGCAGTTATGGCAGATATAGCAGTTATGGTAAGAATGTAAGAGACACAGTCGTTTTAAGTGGTTCAGAGCACTTAAAGCTCCTAGTCCACTCTTCTACTCCTCGAGTAGGAAATCCACTAAGGATGTCTTTTACAACAACTGAATCTCATAGATTCCTTCTAGACCAGCAGTCTAGGAACTTCTTAGTTCACTCTTGAACTCTTCAAGTCCAGCAAACTTGGCTCTTCATAGTTCACTTAGAACTCTTCAAGTCCTTCTGACTTGGAACACTTTCTTCAGTTGGTTGGTAGTTGTTGAGTTCTTGATTGGTGCTACTCAGTTGCTATTTAAGAACTTGTTCGAAAGAACTGGGTAGCTGAGCAAGCTTTCTCTTTTTCTCAGATCGTAGAGTTGAGTGTTGAGTGTTCTTGTGCATTTTTGTTCAATGCTTGCTTACTTGCCTTGTTCTCTCATCAGCATATGTTTTGCATATATGTGATCTTGAAAACAATCTGTTGGATCCATCCGTTGAAGCATTAAATGCGTTTGACATTTCTGTTCTTTGATGGAGACTTTTTTGCACATCTTCTGAATTGCATTACGCCTCTTGACACGATGGATCGCTTTCTCACCTAACACCTGAAAAGGTGTTTTTCTCTTACCAATGGTACTTTCCTTAGCTTCTTTAATACGCTTCTTTGTTGCGTACTAAGGATATCTTTTTTGCCCTTGGAACTGGTGAGTACTACAATGTTTAGAATCCATTCCATATTTGTTGGAGTTTGTCTCCACTCAAAACATGGGGCTTGATGCTTCTGACACAAGGCATATGATACTCTACGATTCCGATCTTGGTGTCTTGTCGCCTTGGTGCTTGGTTTGATGCTATCAGCAGAGAGCACTACGATTTCTCTTAAACACTAGCACACTACGATCTTCACTTGCTTGAGTTATAAATTCTACGTTTCCGAGAGCACACTACGATCTTCGAGTTGGCTCGGTAAACGTTGGGACCACTCTACGATTTCCGAAGAGGCTTCTTCAAGGCAGACACGCTACGATCCTCGAAGCTCTACATTTCTGCCTTGACTTTTGTAATCTTGATCAGCTTGATACACTACGGTCTCTTCGAAACCTATCTATTACATCTCAAGATCAACCTAACAAGTTTGATCTTCTTTTCTATACATTCATTTACAGAATGATATACATTAAGAGTTTAGATCAACCTAACAAATTTGATCTATCACTAAGTCCTTATACACATATTTCTTGAAGGACTTTACAAATAATCATGAGCATTTATATTTAAACATCAAATCAAAATATGCACTCTCCCAACACGATTCTTTTTTGAAGTTTTGCAAACGTTGCATTTGGTAGTGACTTTGTGAATAAGTCGACTAGATTATCACATGATCGAATTTGATGCACATATATATCACCCTTCTTTTGTAGCTCATGTGTGAAGAGGAATTTAGGTGAAATGTGCTTTATTCTATCTCCCTTGATGTACCCTCCTCTAAGTTTAGTGATACATGCAGCGTTATCTTCATACAAAATTGTAGGAATGTCTTTTATTGATGGTAATCCACATAATTTTTGAATATGTTGAATAATTGATCTCAACCAAACACATTCTCTGCTTGCTTCATGTATAGCGAGAATCTCTGAGTGATTTGAAGATGTAGCTGTCATGGTTTGATTTGTGGATTTCCAGGATATAGCCGTGTCACAATATGTAAATACATAACCTATTTGTGATCTTCCATTGTGTGGATCTGATAAATATCCTGCATCGACATATCCAACTAATCGCAAAGTTGAATCTCTTGGATAAAATAACCTAAGATCTATACTTCCACGGAGGTATCTCAAAATATGTTTGATCCCATCCCAATATCTCTTAGTCGAAGAAGAACTGTATCTTGCTAACAAGTTGACAGCAAAAGTAATATCAGGTCGTGTACAGTTTGCAAGATACATAAGAGTACCTATTGCACTTAGGTATGGAACTTCAGGTCCAAGAACTTCTTCCCCACTTTCTAGAGGCCGAAATGGATCTTTATCAACTTCTAAAGATCGAACAACCACTGGGGTAGTCAAAGGATGAGATTTATCCATATGAAAATGACTGAGAATATTTTCAGCATATGTGGATTGATGAACAAAATTTCCAGATGGTAAATGCTCCACTTGTATTCCCAAACAGAATTTTGTCTTTCCAAGATCTTTCATTTCAAATTCATCTTTTAAATAAGTAGCAGTTCTTTTTGGTTTGTTCAGGAGTACCTACAAGATTCAAATCATCCACATATACAACAATGATGGAAAATTCACTTTGTGATTTCTTAATAAAAACACATGGACATACTTGATCATTTATATATCCATATTTTATTTAATAATAACTAAGTTGATTATACCACATACGACCAGACTATTTCAACCCATACAATGAGCGTTGTAACTTGATTGAATATATGTGACAGGGCCTTTGTGATTCAGCCATTTTCAATCCTTCAGGGATCCTTATGTAAATCTCACTGTCAAGTGAGCCATATAGGTATGTTGTTACAACATCCATCAGACGTGTTTCCAAACCTTCCATGGTTGCCATACCTATCAGAAAGTGAAAAGTTACTCCATCTATTACGTACTGGAGAGTATGTATCCTGATAATCAATACCAGGTTTTTGTGAAAACCCTTGAGCTACAAGTCGGGATTTATATCTCACAATTTCATTTTTCTCATTTCGCTTTCATACAAATATCCATTTTTTTCCAACTGGGATTACACCTAGCGGTGTTTGGACTACTGGTCCAAATACTTCTCTTTTCAATAGAGATTTTATTTCCAACTGGGATTACACCTAGCGGTGTTTGAACTACTGGTCCAAATACTTCTCTTTTCAATAGAGATTGTAGCTCAGTTTGAATAGCATCTTTCCATTTTGGCCAATCTTTTCTTTTTCGACATTCTTTCACGTTTTGTGGTTCAGGATCCGTGTCAGGAATCAAAGTAATATCTGATGATATAGAGAAAGCAAATATATCGTCAATCATGACTTTGCTTCGATCCCATATTTTCTCATCATGTACATAATTTATTGAGATCTCTTGGTGTTCATCTCTTATCCCTTCACTGAGATTTTGAACCTCTTCCGGGGATATTCACACTCTTGGAATAAGTGCTACTTCTGGAGCGGTTTTTACCTCTTCTGGGGCTATTCCCACTCTTGGAATAAGTGCTACTTCTGGAGCGGGTATTCCTTCTGGGATTCCCTTATTTGCTTTTGATTTTTGTGGTACAGTGTCTTTTGCACCAACCGGTCTTCCACGCTTCTGGCGTGGTTTAGATTCTTCTAATACCTTATTTGTCAATTCTCCAGGAATTAATTTTTCAATAGGTATTTCTATCCTTGTTGGAGTATTCACTGCAGGTGTATGTTACTTTATGATTTTTCTAGCATCATTAAATGCATCTGGCATTTGATTTGCAATATTTTGTAAATAAATAATTCTTTGAACTTCAATTTCACATTGTCCTTTACGAGGATCAAGTGAATTTAATTTTGATGCATTCCATGATATCTCAGAGGGTTTTTTATTTAAAACTTTCCCTCCTCCTAATGGTGGAAATACAAATTCATCAAAATGACAATCAACATAATGTGCAGTAAAAACATCTCCAGTTAAAGGCTCAAGATATCTGATAATAGAAGGAGAATCAAAACCAACATAAATACCTATTCTTCGTTGGGCTCCCATTTTAGTTCTTTGTGGAGGTGCAATTGGAACATATATTGGACTTCCAAAAACTCAAAAGTGTGATATCTTGGGGTCTATCCAAAGAACTAACTGTAGAGGAGAAAATTTATGAAGAGTTGTTGGTCTTACTTGAATGATGGCTGCAGCATCAAGAATTGCATGACCCCAAATTGAGGTAGGTAAGTTAGCCCTTAACATTAATGGTCATGCAATTAGTTGAAGTCTTTTTATTAATGATCCAGCTAAACCACTTTGTGTATGAATATGAGGTACGGAATGCTCAATGGAGATTCCAATAGTCATACAAAAATCATTAAAAGTCATTGATGAAAATTCAGCTGCGTTATCAAGTCGAATTGACTTGATTGGATGATCCGAGAACTGAGCCTGTAATTTGATTATTTGAGTAAGAAGTTTTGAGAAGGCAAAATTTCGAGGAGAGAGAAGACAAATATTAAACCATCTAGTTGAAGCATCTATTAAAACCATGAAATATCGAAATGGGCCAAACAATGGTTGAATAGGTCCACAAATGTCTTCTTGAATTCTCTCTAGGAATTTTGGGGCTTCTTTATAAACTTTTACTAGTGATGGTCGAACAATTAATTTTCCTCGAGAACACACAGCACAAGGAAATTCACTACTAGAAAAAACCTTTTTATTTTTGAGAGGATGACCAATAGAATTTTCAATAATACGACGCATCATAGAAGAACCTGGATGACTGAGTCTTTCAAGCCAAAGCATAAAGGATTTGGGATCTATGATTTTTGGAATCATAACATTATGAAACTCAATTGCTCTAATTTTCATAGTATATAATCCAGAAGAAATTGAATGAATTTTTTCTAGGATATTCTATTTTTCAGAAATAGTAGAAGTGATGAGAATATATTCATTAAAGATGGTCTGACACATATAAAACATAAATAAGAAAAGTTATATTTCATTTATAATTTTATTCATGAGAAACACATACCACATATAGAATGAAAACTAATAATATTATACATACAGGGTGTTTAATTAAAACAAGAAATTAAATGATATCCCAAAAGATAATTTCAGAAGGTTCAGTAATATCAACAATCTTTTTCTCATTATTGGTCATTGGTGGAACATCAACAATATTCAATTGATGATTAACAAAGTTTGTTTCTGTCTCCATTACTTTGTTCTTTTGAGACTCCTGGAATAAATTAGCCAGATGCCTCGGCGTACGACAGGTACGCGACCAATGCCCTTTCATCCCACACCTAAAACAAACATCTGGTTTATTCTTTATCTGTGTTGTATTTTCTTTATTTTTACCCGACCCAGACACTTGCCACTTCTGGTGGCCTGAATTGTCGCGGTTGTGGAATTTGTTGTTATGATGGCCTCGTTTATTCTTTCGTCCCCAAGGCTTCTTATTATATGACAATCTATTGTCACGTTTATTCTGTTGGAATGACGTGTTGTTAATATCTGGCAATGGGGTAGCACCCGTTGGCCGTACTTGATGGGTTTTCAACAACAATTCATTATTTTTTTCTGCAACAAGGAGGATAGACAATAAGTCAATGAATCTTGTGAACTTACTCTGTCTTTGTTGTTGTGACAAAATTATGTTGGTGGGATGAAAAGTTTAGAGTGTTTTTTCTAACATTTGGGTTTCAGAAACTAGATCTCCACATAAAGTCAAAGTAGAGGTTATACTATAAACATTGGAACTATATTCCGCAATTGATTTGTAATCTTGTAGCCTTAAATTAAGCCACTCAAATTTGGCATTAGGAAGAATAACCAATTTTTGGTGGTCAAATCTTTCTTTCAGTTGTGTCCATAAAGCCAAAGGATCTTTGATTGTTAAATACTCAGTCTTTAATCCTTCATCAATATGGTGACGAAGAAAAATTATGGCTTTTGCATTTTGTGCCGAAGTAGCTGTATTTCCTGATTCAATGATCTTTTCTAACTCATTTGCACTAAGGTGCAATATATCAAGTGCCCAAGCCAAATAGTTGTCTCCAGAGATTTTCAAAATAGAAAAATCTATTTTTGCCAAGTTTGCCATCTATTCTGGGTTAAAACACAATTTTATTATTTATTAAAACAATAAATAATTGCATGTATGATATAGAGAAAATTAAATAAGTCACGACCTCAAGTGGTGATAAAATGCAAATGGATCTTCACCCAGCATGCGGTAGTTCGCATAGACAGATTATTCCAATAGAATAATAAAGAATGGAATAACAGAATAATTTCACCATGCAGGCGGTAGTCCGCGTAGAAAGGTTATCCCAACAGAATAATTTCACCATGCATGCGGTATTCCGCATAGACAGGTTATTCCCACAATTTAATAAGAAATGAATACAAATGATTATTCACCAGGTATACGGTATTTCGCATATACAAGTTATTCCCACAATTTAATAAGTGGTAAAAAGGTTCCCACCAAGTCTTGTAAGATCAACAAGGATAGATGGTACCACTGTAAATAACAGAATTTAAAGATGGACAATAAAACATAAATATAATTTGACTGTTAAAGAATATAACAGGCGGCAAAGCCAAGCCAATTATAAGAATAACATTATACTATTGGTGGCATAACCAAACCGGTAGTATAATAATAAATTGCAAGAATTTAAAGGCAATTATAAGAATAAAATTATATTATTGGTGGCATAGCCAAACCGGTAATATAATAATAAATTGAAAGAATTTAATTTTACCGTCTCAGTTGGTCAGAACTTCGTACTGATAACGTGTTATAAAACTTTAGTAAAGTGTAGAAAGATACTCTTATAATTGTTGCATAAATTTAGAGAGAATAAGTAAGAGAGAAAGAGAAAGAAACCATTCAGAGAAATTCTTATTATTTCCTTCAGAATCATTACCTTATATAGGCAATTAAAAGGAGGAGATTCACGGGTGAGGAAAGGAGTTCACGGGAGGAGGAGAAGAAATGAGAGAGGAGAGTCACAGAGTGGGGAATAAAGGAAGGGTTGCCTGATCAGTAGGTAATCATGATTATAACATAAATCATTTAGTTGTTGGATTATAAGTACGAAGGTATAGAAAAATGATTTAAGTATTAAAGGGTGAGTTTTTATATACTCACACTTAACGTTTCAAGATGAATAATAATTTATATGATTTGAAAAGTAAGACAAATTATAAAGATTGCGGGTCTGGAACTAAAAAAAAAATTTAAAAGCTAGATTTTAATATCTTTATTGATATTAATTGTTAAAAAGAAAAAATATTATGCGAATTCTATCAATTATATTATTGATTAATGACGTGGGGTTAGAAAATAGATGTACCGTGACATACCGGACCCGAGGTTCAATGAACCCGAATTTAGGGGCGTTACACAATTGGTCATGCTCAATAATAAAATTATTTGGTTTATTAAACTTCGTTCATTATTGCATTAACCTCATTTGTACTAATAATTGTGTAGTACAAACCTTGGATAAAATGGGTAATTTTTCTAATATTTGTTTTCCTGTAAAGACATTTGATACAATGTAAAGATATTCTATACCATTGTCATTGACATACTCAATATGGTACCCGTTAAGTCGCATATCTTTGAAACTTAGAAGATTCCTCCTTGATTTCGTAGAGAACAAAGCATTATCAATAATAACTTTTGTTCCACTAGGAAGTATTATTTTGGCTCTTCCAGAACCTTCAATCAAGTCTGCTAAACCTGATATTTTATTTAATTTTGCTTTCATCATTCTTAAATTTGAAACATATTGCTTATGTCTGAGAATGGTACGTATGCTTCGCCGCACTATTTACTAAGCATATATCTCCACCACTGATATTGGGCTCATTTAAAGCATTACGCAAATTCATATTTTCTTCATGGAAAAGAATATATAATATAATAAGTTCATAATAAGACATTATTTATTTATTTTTATTATTTTTTTAATAATAACACAATCCTTTACATTAAATAAGAACATGAAAAGAAGAAAACAAAATACATCGGAACATACTAGCATAAAAGAAACATACTTAAATGATTAACATAATTTTGAACTAATTATTACCATTACAAGAAATATAAACTTTCTCATCATTTTGCTAAAAAAAATATGCAATGTCAAGGTGCGTCATATCCAAAGGGTCAAAATAAATATCATTATTATCTTGGTGAGAAAAATTTATTTATATGTTCTTCTCCTTTCCCTTTCAATGAGGACTGATATAAATTAACAAGATGTTTGGTAGTACGACAGGTACGAGACCAATGTCCTTTCATTCTATACTCTATACTGATAACATATATTTTCTTCCTTCTTGGTATCTCCAGTATGTATATTCTTCCTCCTATCTTGTTTCTCCTCATTCTGTAAAGGTTTGTTAGAATTTGACAAATTACGACCATCATAGTTGCGGTAATTAAATCGTTCTCGCCCATGGCCACGTCCACGACCACGACTGTAAGATCCCGAATTTTATGAAATGAAAGTATTCAATTTTCTTATAATTATTATTTTATTTAGTAAATGGTTAAATTGTTTAAGGTTAAAGTTAAGGGTGACATTTGAAAATTTTGCAAAGTAAGCAAGTGGTTATATAATATTCGATTGGTCGAGGAATATTTATACAACGGCACAATTATTAGTGGACCCCACAACGGAAGCATTGACGTAGTTAGAAAATGACATAATTATATTTTTATAAAAGTAACGGCGAAAGTTTTACCGTTAAACTGTTGAACTACCCAAAGAGTAAAAATACGAATGTCTGGCGTGGTTGCATAGTAGCACACGGTATTGATTATTGATGCTTACATTAGAAGTCACTCAGTTATATTCAACTATTGCTACAATAATTGCTGCATAATATCTCACATTTTATTGATTCAATTATTGTCATAGTATCAATATTTTTTATACTATTAAATCAATAATTGAGACGACAAAGTTATTCATATTATTATTTACAATATTGACGATGTCTAGAAAGTTCTGTCGAAGAGAGGTTTGGTCACCTAATTGCGCGCCAATAGGGAAAAATCCTTATCGAAAAGCCTCCTCTTTCTTGGGAATGATCTGGTTGTTAAATCTTGTGAGTTATAATATTAATGATGAATAATTTTGTGTTGATTAAAGATGAAATTGATATTTTCATTGTGTTGGGATTATTAGTGTTGGTGGAAATCGACTTCTATTCCGATAATAATTGATGTATGGAGGTTATATTGACTAATCGGGTAATTAATCGGATAAATGAGTAATTAATTGCTATTAATTCACATGCTTATAACTATTTATTCACATGTGTGTACTATTGATTCATATGCATGTACTATTAGGGAAGGTGGTACAAGATTGATAATACTTGCATGATTAAATTTAAAATGGAAAAATAGATGAAGGTACTATACTGTAATTATTTTTTTTCATATGTATAAAACTATTGATTCACATGATTGTACTATTGATTCACATGATGTGCTATTACGGGAGGTGGTGCAAGTTTGATAATACTTGCAGGACTAAATTAAAAATGAAGGAAAAGATGAAGGTATTATACTGTAATATTTCGAGCCCCAAAACGTGCAATTATCGAAACTATATTTTCCTATAAATAGAAGCTCATTCTTCTTTCATTCTTACCAATTCACTAAGACTCACAAGAGAAATTATAGAAAGAGAAGCTATAGAGAGAAGCTTTAGAGTGAAAGTAAAAGAGAAGTCTGTTACCTCCTATTCCAGTATCCAGTCTTCTTCTGAGGTAAGGGATATTATTTTGTTCAGTATTCATAGGAATAATATTTTCTTCCATACTCTGTAGTATGCGAGTAATATTATTTCGTCTCGTATTGCTGATTATACCCTCATTTTGTTAAAGTATTCCTTTTATACTCCGTGAAATTAATAGAATATCCTTGAAATTTGCGCTTCATCTAGTATCTTTTCACAAGGATATTTTATGCATATTCTTGTTAAATTTTAAGCTTTTCATGCCGGAGTACTATCCATGAGTAGTATTCATTTTTATGGTATTATTCACAAAGTACTATTCACGCGGTACTATTTACAAAGTACTATTCACGGGTACTATTCACAAAGTACTATTCATGGGTACTATTCACAAAGTATTATTCATGAGTACTATTCGTGGGTTACTATTCCCGAAGTACTATTCATGAGGTACTATTCACTCGGGTATTATTCACCCGGGGAATTATTCATGACAAAAATTGATTTCTTGCTGTCCAAATCATTTTTGATATAATATTATTCTTGAATTTTACTCCACAAAGCAGTATCATGTTGACAATTTAGACATTATTGAATTCTTGATAAATTAAATTATAAATCTTTAAAATTTATCATTTGCTTTTATTTAATTGAATTCTTATATCATTGTCATCATCCTCATGCTTATATTGTGATGAAAGTCATATGTGGCTTACGTGCATAGATGTACTATTGATGGGTATGATTATGACCAGGGATTATTCAGTATAATCATGACCGTAATGTTACAAATGATGTGGTAAAAAAAATCATCATTGGCTTGTAGTGCATTGATGGACAATGGTTGGTATGATTATGACTAAGGATTATTCAGTATAATCATGACCATTTATGATTACATGAATATCCTTGGCCCGTAATGCAGGGATGATTAGATGATGTGGTTTATTTATTAAGCTGAGTCTCAGTGATAAAATTGATGATAAACTTTTTAAATCATAGAAGATAGTAGATATCATATTCTACTTGACTCTTCTAATGGATTGCTTGTTCCGCTGCAGTTAAACTTGATGTTCATTATATTTTATCAGTTTAACACTGTTGAAGGCTAACGATAATTTATTCTACATTATCTTATTCATAATATTTCTTACTGGGCTAGTTGAGCTCACCCTTTATTTTCATTGTTCTCTTTCAGAAAATGAGAATATAGTTGGGACTAGTCGGGGAACGGAGTGACGGTCCAGATGTTTGCATTAGTAGTCCTCACTATTCAGTGAAATAGTGTGATAATAAATGTAATAAGGACTCCATTTGAGTTTGAATATTGTTCTCAGCTTATGTTTTGTCGTATTTTACATGACAGTTGTATAATTAAGTTTTATTTGAATTTAGTACCATGTATTTGGTGACTCAGAATGGGTGATGTATACCTATTTTGGGGGCATCACAATTGGTATCAAAGCTTAGGGATGTGATCCCTGGTTGAGATGTGAGACAAGAACTAGGAGGGGAGAGATGGGGAATTCCTTCGCTAGTATGACCTACCTAAGTTTATTTGGTATTTAATTGGTCGGTCAGAATATAGGGATAATATATGATATGTCAATTAACCCTTATTTTGTGGCAGTGTTTGAAAATGGCAGCTGAAAATGTTAACAATGAAGCACATGAGACCGTTGAGTCACCAACGATTAATACCCAAGATAATGTGCAACAAGAATACAATAATCCTCAGGTAAACAACAACACCGATCAGATGATGAACGATGGGATGTTCAAAGGCTTTATGCAATTCATGCAACATCAGGCGAGAGAGACTCTTGTTCAAAATGCAGGTGGAAACCTTGGCAACTCTCGGATGGTCACCGCTAAGCAGTTCAAGGAGCTGGGACCCCCGGAGTTTTTGGGAGAGCCAAAACCACTTAAGGCGGAGACGTGGATAAAGTAAATCACCAAGATATTTGATGTCTTGGGATGCTCCGAGGAGTAAAAGGTTCCCTTTTCCACCTTCATGTTGCGAGGAGAGGTAGATTACTAGTGGGAATCTGTAAAGCGTACTCAACTTGTCGCACTGAAGATGTCTTGGGAGAAATTCCAAGAACTGTTCAACGACAAGTACTTTCCCGAAAGTATTCGTCACATGAAGGAGGTAGAGTTCATCAAGCTGGAGCAGAACAATATGACAGTGTCGTAGTACGAGGCTAAGTTTGTCTAGTTGTCCCAGTTCGCATCCCATTTGGTTGATAATGAGGAGAGAATGACGCGAATGTTTCTACAAGGTTTGAGACCCAAAATACGTCAATACCTCATTTCTCACAAATTGTATTTGTATTTAGATGTAGTTAATAGGGCTCAGTTATTGGAGCGCGATAATGAGCCAGCCCAACTAAAGGATAACGAGCAACAACACGATAATAATCGTACCGATGGCAACGGTCATCGAAATAATGATAACCATCGTGGAGAAAATTATCATGCCAGAAATGGTAACCACTTCAGTGGTAATCATGGCCAAGATAATAGAAGAAATGATTCAAGTGAAAAATTCAAGAAGAGAAGATTTAACGATGATGGGAAGACGTCAGCAGAAACACCAACACCAGCAACAAATTCTAGGGGAGGAGAACGACCGCCAGTTAGATGCTACAGATGCGGAGAAGAGGGACATATAAGTTCAAACTGTCCACAGCCTTCCAAGGTATGTTTTAGTTGTGGAAAAGACGGTCACATAGCTCGATTTTGTCCTGTAACGAAGTTAAGTCCAGTTGAGATGATGGCACCAAAGGCGGATACAGACAAAACAAAGTCGGTGGTTTTAGGAAAAGCATTTTTCGTGATGAGGAACCCGAACGAAGTTATCATGGGTAAGTTAATCATAAACTCTAGCGAATTCTATACCTTTTTTGATACCGGTTCTACCCATTCTTTTATTTCTCCTACTTGGGCTCAACGTTTAAATTTAACTCCGGAGAAATTAGACTTTGACTTTTCTGTTGAAACTTTGTTAGGAGAAACCTTCATTGCATGTGCTATCCAAGTCTTGGATGTGAGTCACAGTTTTTAAATGATATTTCTAGCGTTAATAAATTTGCTGACGTATTCTTGAAGAACTTCCTAGCCTACCCCTAGAGCGTGAAATTGAATTTTGTATTGACCCCAGTACAAAACCTATTTCTAAAACCCTCAATTAGTTCTTCACCCAAAACGAACGTAACATGCGCTGAAGACGTTAGCTCGAGCTATTGAAGATTACGATAATACGATTCAATACCATCCTAGAAAAGCGAACGTGGTAGCTGATGTGTTGAGTAGAAGATCGTATGCATTTACGAGTGCGATGTTGTTAACATAAAAACCCATTTCGTATAACTTACAAATGGTGAAGATAGAGTTAAAGACTCTAGGGACCCACGTGGTGATATCAAATATACAAGTAGAATCGACTTTAATCGATAAAGTTAAAAGCCGCTCAAGCTACAGACTCAGAGCTGATAAATTTGAAGAAGAATGTTCAAGAAGGCGTTATTCTATAAACAAGAGTCGATGAAGAGAAGAAATCTCAACCCTCGATTTAATTGGCCCATTTGAAATCCTCGATCGAGTAGGAACTGTGGCCTATAGACTCGTTTTACCGCCAAGTATGTTGCGTGTTCATAACGTTTTTTTACGTATCGATGTTACGTAAATATATATGTGGACGACTCGAACCACATTATTGAATTAGAACCAGACGAAGATTTAACGTATGAGAAGATACGTGTTAAAATCTTGGATAAGAAGGATCATATTCGACATTCAAAGGTTATACCTCAAGAGTTAAAATCTGACAAAGTATCATCATCTCTTCGACATACCAGGTACGTACGTAAATTTCGAGGGCAAAATTTCATAAGGAAGGGAGATTGTAAGACCCCAAAATTTATGAAATGAAAGTATTCAATTTTCTTATAATTATTATTTTATTTAGTAAATGGTTAAATTGATAAAGGTTAAAGTTAAGGGTGACATTTGAAAATTTTACAAAATAAGAAAGTGGTTATATAATATTCGATTGGTCGAGGAATATTCATTTTAACAGGGAATATTCGTACAACGGCGCAATCATTGGTGAACCCACAACGGAAGTATTGTCGTAGTTAGAAAACAACAGAATTATATTTTAACAAAAATAACGGCGAAAGTTTTACCGTTAAACTGTAGTAAAAGTAAAGTAATACGCGTGGTTGAATAGTAGCACACGGTATTGATTATTGATGCTTACGTGAGTAGTCACTCAGTTATATTCAATTATTACTACAGTAATTGCTGCATAATATTTCTTATTTTATTGATTCAATTATTGTCACAGTATCAATATCTTTTATACTATTAAATCAATAATTGAGACTACAAAATTATTCATATTATTATTTACAATATTGACGATGTCTAGAAAGTTTTGTCGAGGAGAGGTTTGGTCACCTAATTGCGCGCCAATAGGGAGAAATCCTTATCAGAAAGCCCCCTCTTTCCTGAGAATGATCTGGTTGTTAAATATTATGAGTTATAATATTAATGATGAATAAGTTCGTGTTGATTAAATATGAAATTGATATTTCCATTATGTTGGGATTATTAGTGTTGGTGGAAATCGACATCTATTCCGATAATAATTGATGTGTGAATGTTATATTGACCAATCGGGTAATTAATCGGATAAATAAGCAATTAATTGCTATTAATTCACATGCTTATAACTATTTATTCACATGTGTGTACTATTGATTCACATGCATGTACTATTAGGGGAGGTTGTGCAAGATTGATAATACTTGCATGATTAAATTTAAAATGGAGGTATAGATGAAGGTACTATACTGTAATTATTTTTTTCATATGTATAGAACTATTGATTCACATGATGTACTATTAGAGGAGGTGGTGCAAGTTTGATAATACTTGCAGGACTAAATTAAAAATGAAGGAAAAGATGAAGGTATTATACTGTAATATTTCGAGCCCCAAAACGTGCAATTATCGAAACTATATTTTCCTATAAATAGAAACTCATTCTTCTTTCATTCTCACCAATTCACTAAGACTCACAAGAGAAATTATAGAAAGAGAAGTTATAGAGAGAGAAGCTTTAGAGAGAAAGTAGAATTAAGAGAAGTCTGTTACCTCACTATTCCAGTATCCAGTCTTCTACTGAGTTAAGGGATATTATTTGGTTCAGTATTCATAGGAATAATATTTTCTTCCATACTCTATAGTATGTGAGTAATATTATTTCATCTCATATTCCTGATTATACCCTCATTTTGTTAAAGTATTGCTTCTATACTCCGTGAAATTAGTAGAATATCATTGAAATTTTCGATTCATCTAGTATTGTTTCACAAGGATATTTTATGCACATTCTTGTTAAATTTTAAGCTTTTCATGTTGGAGTACTGTCCATGAGTAGTATTCATTTTACGGTACTATTCACGGGATACTATTTACAAAGTACTATTCATGGGTACTATTCACAAAGTACTATTCACGGGTACTATTCATAAAGTACTATTCATGAGTACTATTCACAAAATACTATTCATGGGTTACTATTCCTGAAGTACTATTCATTCAGGTACTATTCACCCGGGGAATTATTCATGACAAAAATTGATTTCTTGCTGTCCAAATCATTTTTGATATAATATTATTCTTGAATTTTACTCCACAAAGCAGTATCATGTTGACAATTTGGACATTATTGAATTCTGGATAAATTAAATTATAAATCTTTAAAATTTATCTTTTACTTTCACTTTATTGAATTTTTATATCATTGTCATCATCCTTATGCTTATATTGTGAAGAAAGTCATATGTGGCTTACGTGCATAGATGTACTATTGATGGGTATGATTATGACCAGGAATTATTCGGTATAATCATGACCGTGATGTTACAAATGTTGTGGTAAAAAAATCCTCATTGGCCTGTAGTGCATTGATGGACAATGGTTGGTATGATTATGACCAAGGATTATTCGGTATAATCATGACCATTTATGATTACATGAATATCCTTGGCCCGTAGTACAGAGATGATTCGATGATGTGGTTTATTTATTAAGCTGAGTCTCAGCGATAAAATTGATGATAAACTTTTTAAATCATAGAAGTCTGTGCTATTTGATTCAGCTAGACGATTATTGAAAGATGTTCATGAAATTCAAACGTTCATTGAAAAGTTATGCCAAACCAAATTGTTTTGGTGCGGATTCAGATGTTGAAAAGCTGAGGAGAACAACCCTATAAGGGGACATGTTTTCGGGGACAATGGTTCTGAGCGTAATGCATATAATCATTATACTCTTAGAATCCCGGTGGGGATTTTTAGAATTTATAAATGAGAATTTTATAAATAAAAGTATTATTTATTAGTAGATTTATGTCAAAGTGGGGTGAATGTAATATATGTGTTTGATTATATTGATAATGATCCTTAGAATATGTGAATTGATGTGAAGAGAATGTTATATATTAATTTTAATATATATAAATATTTAATAATATGTTGAATTATTTATCGAATAGTTAAATAAATAAATTTGGTTTTGATTATAGAGTAATGTAATTATAAGAGAATGTTATATATGTAGTAGATTAATTAAATGAATATTTAGTATTTAATTTAATTAATATAATAATTTTATGTTATAGTTCTAATTTAATTGAGATAATTAAATTAGATGAGTTATGTGATGATTGTTACACGAAATTATAATTAACAAGTAAATATAATTATGTGACAATTTGATGAGATTGATTGATGTTAAACCATTGATTAATTAAAATAATGAGTATTTGCCAAACATAATGAGTCTTAGGCTTTTCAAGTTCAAGTTGTTGTAACTTATATGATTAACTAGTAATTAGTATATATAATAATTACTAGGAGTTACATATATTATATATTACTAGTATTGTATATTATATGTATATACTACAAGTTAGTACGTTAGTTTTAGAAAATAAACCAAAGAAAGAAGAAGAGAGTTAGAGAGAGTTGTAGGAGAAGAAGAAGAGGAAGAAAAAGAAGAAGAAGAAGGGAAAGCTTTGAGAAGACAAAACAAGCCCCATCATCATTATCTCCATCTCTCTCTTAAATTCATACTAATAAGGTTATAATCTAAATTCCTTGTTTTAATTATATTTTTATGTTCTTCATAATGTAGGAGAAATTGAGAGAGAGAGAGAGAAATAGAGGAATTGAGATGAGAAGAAAGAAGAAGAAGAAGAAGAAAAAGCTAGAAGACGGTAACTTCTAAACTCTTATTTAATCTTTGATTTTTTTTGGGTAGATTTATGTTCTAGGGTAGTAGATCATGCTTAATCTTGTTTGTATAGGTTTAATCTTGGATTATCAAGAATCAAACAAGAGGATTCAAGAAAGAAAATGAAATGGAAAGAGAATTTGAAGAACAAAATTCGTAGGTTTTGAGTAATTGTGGACAAATCTTGTAAAATTCATACCTCTTTGGGTATAATGAGTTAGAAAATGAGCCTTATATCAAATCGAAGATATGGAAGTAAGCTATATTCAAAAAGTGGAATCACATGAAAACTCCTTGTATATTTCTTGCAATGCCTGTTTTAGTAAGGCTGGTCCGAAGGGAAAATAATCACCCCGTAAAATCAAAAACTATTACTAAGCTTCGACTTTGAACAATTCATATAAATTCGTGTGTTTTGAATTTGAAGAAACTTTAAACTGTAAAGTTGTAGATATGGAAGTTTACTAGCCAGACTCGCGTGATTGAGCTATTTTATGGACCGGATCATGTCCGAAATAAATTGTTTAGTAAGGATGTCCAGAAAATAAAATTTTCTAGACTAGTTGATGAATTACAGAATCTGGTTTAGATGGATAAGGGTCCTAGACTTTTAAGGCCTAGATGAGGTTGTAGTACACTGAGTAAGGGTTAATTCTATATAAGAAGGAACAAAAATGGACATGTAACGAAGGAGTTATGTTAAAAACAAAAACAACGTTTTGTTAAAGAAATTGTGAAGTTGAGTTTTATAATTCTGTTTGAATTAAGATTTTGGGTGATGGTATATTTTGATGATTAAAAATATGTTTTGACATATGTAATGAGTATAGATATGTGTTATCATATTCTATGCATAATTAACCATTTAAGATCAAGAGTTGAGATAAGTTAATGTGTGCACATAACGTGCTCGATAAAATGCCTAAGAGTAATAAGTTTCTAAACTTTGGTATATAAAGTGTCTATCTAATGACTAATATTGATGTTATGTGCATCTGAGTATGAAAAGATGATAATACAAGAATAATAATGGAAAGAAATTGAAAAGGGCGATTTTTGATTTTTGAAGGAAAATTAAACTTGTAAACAATGTGTTGAATATGCATTTTTGAAACCAAAGTGGTATAATAAAATGGTGTGATATACGCATTATTAAACTACAAGTGCGATAGTCTAGCATGTGTGGTGATGAAAATGAAAATAAAACCGAGTTGCATATAAAATAGTTAGATGTCTATAAAGACATTATAAAGGATAATAAGATAAAGTAAGGTCTTAGAATAAATTTGACCATGAGATTGAGTATTGATTTTATTTATTATCAATCTCACATACAAAGTAGGTGCAAAGACGCCAAGTATTAGCGTGTTGGTAAAACGCCTAGAAAGGCAAGTCTTTCAGCCTTTTTGCTATGTGAACTTGATGATGATCTCGCTTTAAAATTTTAGTGTATGATGTATTATATATATATATATATGTCAAAAGTATGAAATGTGAAAGTCAATCTACGACTATGATGATTGAATCTATTAATGTTGATCGAGTAAGGAACTCAATCTTTATAGTTGTTATGTGAACTATAACATGTATGCTATGTTTGTTTATGATTATTCTCAGATGTTGAGCATGTTATTATGTGCTACGTGATGCATGAAAATCGTTAGATTTTGTTTGAAATAAGTCGCTCATTCTTGCAAATAACCATTTTTGCAGATTCAAGAATCAAGGTAACGCTATGTGCTACTTGATTGTTATGGATCAAAAGTGATATATGAAGATTTAATATCCTAGCTAAGTTGTTATTCTTGTAAACCATGTCTAATGTTTCAATAATGTATTAATGTTGAATTGTAATATTGCTTTGCTAATGTAAACTATCAGAGTATTAAAATGATTCTGAGATATTTAGATGTAAAGGTCAAGGTTTTGGGAACGAGGATAGTTTGTAATAGAAAATTTTAATTATTCCAAGAAATTTCAATGGTTGTATTATCGCTTAATGATGTAAAATTAGAGGTTGAATGTATTATTAACGAATCAAGTCGAGAATTAAATTGTATAAATTTTGGGGTCACATAGCTTGGTATCAAAGTCAGAGGTTATAAACCTTAGGTAGGAGTACCTTAGGCTATAACCTTAGAGAAGGAAGGTGAATATAATGAAAGCATAAGCTCAAATAGAGTTTGAACAATAAGAAGTAATTTAAGAAACGATAGAGAAGGGATTAAAAACATGCGTGAGAGGATTCAAAGAAGAATCTCGCAGAAGTTATGGGGTTACCCAACTCCAATAATATGGATGTAAGGTGATAATAAATAGACAAAGGTTCTATAAGAAGAGAATGATAAAGTTAAGTTAAGAATAAAAGTTATAGTTAAGTATGGTACAATTGTACTCTTTAGTAGTCGATGTATGGTATCCGGGCTAAACGATTCCTTCATAGAGCTGGAGGTATATACTTAAACTAGCAACTCTGAACCTAGTTTGTTGGTTGTTTGTGGAAAACCACCAAATGCACTATATTGAAACTATTAGAGACTCGATGTGTACCAAGTTTAGAAAATGGATACGATGATGAAAATGTGGAACTCGATTGAAATGTTGAACAATGTAAATGAAGTTGGAAATTTTAAAGGTGAAATTGTTATATAAACAAGAAGATTCAAAGAAGAATCTTGAAGAGATATGTAGATAAGAAATGGGAGTTACCTAACTCCAATAGCCAAGATAACGAATAATGTCGTAAAATGAAAGGAAAGAAAGGGATCAGAAAAAAAAAACGATCACAAGTTAATAAAAGAATTTTAAGAGAGATGATTATAGAATAAGATCACGACGTGATCGCTTTTAGTTATAAAAGAAAGATGGTCTCAGAATGTTTGAATAATTATAGCTTAATGCTATAAAGATGGAGTACTATGAATAAGACGAGATAACTCACGAGGAGTTATAGATGATGTGATACGAGGAATTCAGACGAGCAAAGAGCAAGTTAAGAGTAAGATAGAGTTAGGTGGATTTCAATTGAGGACTCATGTGATGGTTGAGTTGTACAAATCTTTGTATGGGCGAGGGTTTTGTGCTTGCACTCGCTTTATCATATTGATAATCATTGAATGTTGGTGTCGCGTTATCAATGTATATGTGACGAAAAGGTGATTCTTTTCATACATGTGTATGTTTGATAGTTAGAAACTATTAAGATTAGATGATATATTATTAGATTAGCGCAGCTTTTAAAACTAATGCATATGGTAAGTTCGTGACTCATAATAATATGGTATGTTTTGAACCCCTCAAATGAATGGACGCCTATGGTCCGACTAGATAAGTTCTTAAACTCATATTATCGCGGCAAGTCCCGAACTTCCAATGTGCGTAAAGTTTGATGAATCTGGGTATAATTAAGTTATGAATGAAGAATTGAGGATTATGGGAATAGATAGAATTATTAAGCAATGGATCAGTATAGAAAGTGGAGACATAAATTTTTCCAAATCTTCTAGCTATGCTAGACTTCAAATTTTTGACATCAAGCTAAATTCGCACTATGTGCCTTTTTAAAATGAATTTTTACTCTCAACGCATGGTGACAAATGTGTATGTGTGGACTTCGGGACACTGACACATCGTTACCTGTTGAGATATGATATCACTAAAACCGATTTTCAAAGATTTTTGAACTATTTAAAGAATAGTCTATGCTAATTGTTTCGGCTAGACGAAAATGATTTGAAAATATCAAAATGTATTTTATATCATTAATGCATCATGGAACCTGGTGCAAAGATGATAAAAACGATGGAGTTATCAATGCAGAATTTCTTAGTGTTGGATGTGATCTAAGGATCGTTAGCCCACTATGGTATGATGTAGTATGACAAAGTCACAAAATGACGGAATCCTCAAACGGACTGTAAATACAGTGAGGTATCATGACGTCATAAAAAGATTTTTGAGGTTTCTTTAAGATATGAAATATATATATATATATATATGTATATTTCGATTTTCATCGATGTCCTAATTGTTGTAGAAGTCTATGCTATTTGATTCAAATAGACGATTATCGAAAGATGTTCATGAAATTCAAACGCTCATTGAAAAGTTATGCCAAACCAAATTGTTTTGGTGCGGATTCAGATGTTGAAAAGTTGAGGTGAACAACCCTATAAGGGGACATGTTTTCGGGGACAATGGTTCCGAGCGTAACGCATATAATCGTTACAAAACACTACGTTGCGGCCCAACGTAGTGGTACAATAGGTGGCCACCTAGTGTACGTGAGGAGGGTGTTTTCAGTCTTTGTGATTGATAAACACTGCTTTGCAGCAGAAAGGATCGAGTCAAGCACTAATAAACCAAGAATAGAGTTCACTACCTTGTGACCCCTCAAAGATGATTTGGAATCTTTTGAATTCTCATTATTCATATCGCTTCCCAATTATTGAGCAATTGTGAAAAATTCTTATTATTCTGAAAGGTGAAAGTGGAAAGGATGAGAAAAAAAAGCAAAACATAATAATTTCCGTAAAGAAGAGAAATGTGAAACTCTTAGAAGAGGATGAGGTGAGGAATATGATGGTCTTAGAAAGATCTTTAGAGAAAGAATTGGGTCATAGAAACCTAATGAATAAATAGATAGTAACATAAAATCTATTTTGATAAAGGGAATGAATGAAAATTAGTAAGTCAAAAAATTTCGAGGACGAAATTCTGTAAAGAAAGGTGAAATGTAATGTCCCGAGAGTTCGATCATATAGTATATGATAAATGATCCTTAGAGAAAGATAATGAACGGGTCAAAGAATATGTAATACTCAAATATAATTGAGTCTAAGTAAATGTTATGAAATAAAACTTATAAGAATTTATTATCAAGAATGGTGAGAGTAGAAAATATAAAACCTATATTAAGGTAATGTGTTGAAGTTATTCAATGAATAGATTTGAGGAAAACCCGAGTAAGGTAGGGTTTTGTGATTCCGAGGACTAAATCTTATATAAGGAGGAAAGATGTGACATCCCGCATTTTTAGAATTTATAAATGAGAATTTTATAAATAAAAGTATTATTTATGAGATATGTCAGTGTGAGTATGTGTATGTCTTATATATTGTAAAATATGTGAATTGATGTGAAGAGAATGTTATATATTAATTTTAATATATATAAATATTTAATTGAATTATTTATCGAAAGTTAAATAAATAAATTTGGTTTTGATTATAGAGTAATGTAATTAAGTGTAGTAGATTAATTAAATGAATATTTAGTATTTAATTTAATTAATATAATAATTTTATGTTATAGTTCTAATTTAATTGAGATAATTAAATTAGATGAGTTATGTGATGATTGTTACACGAAATTATAATTAACAAGTAAATATAATTATGTGACAATTTGATGAGATTGATTGATGTTAAACCATTGATTAATTAAAATAATGAGTATTTGCCAAACATGGTCTTAGGCTTTTCAAGTTCAAGTTGATGTAACCTATGTATTAACTAGTAATTAGTATATATAATAATTACTAGGAGTTACATATATTATATATTACTAGTATTGTATATTATATGTATATACTACAAGTTAGTACGTTAGTTTTAGAAAATAAACCAAAGAAAGAAGAAGAGAGTTAGAGAGAGTTATAGGAGAAGAAGAAGAGGAAGAAAAAGAAGAAGAAGGAAAGCTTTGAGAAGACAAAACAAGCCCCATCATCATTATCTCCATCTCTCTCTTAAATTCATACTAATAAGGTTATAATCTAAATTCCTTGTTTTAATTATATTTTTATGTTCTTCATAATGTAGGAGAAATTGAGAGAGATAGAGAGAAATAGAGGAATTGAGATGAGCTAGAAGAAGAAGAAGAAGAAGAAGATGAAGAAGAAAAAGCTAGAAGAAGGTAACTTCTAAACTCTTATTTAATCTTTGATTTTTTTGGGTAGATTTATGTTCTAGGGTAGTAGATCATGCTTAATCCTGTTTGTATAGGTTTAATCTTGGATTATCAAGAATCAAACAAGAGGATTCAAGAAAGAAAATGAAATGGAAAGAGAATTTGAAGAACAAAATTCGTAGGTTTTGAGTAATTGTAGACAAATCTTGTAAAATTCATACCTCTTTGGGTATAATGAGTTAGAAAGTGAGCCTTATATCAAATCGAAGATATGGAAGTAAGCAATATTCAGAAAGTGGAATCACAAGAAAACTCTTTGTATATTTCTTGCAATGTCTGTTTTAGTAAGGCTGGTACGAAGGGAAAATAATCTGCCCAGAAAATCAAAACTATTACGGTTTCTGACTTTGAACAATTCATATAAATTTGTGTGTTTTGAATTTGAAGAAACATTAAACTGGAAAGTTGTAGATATGGAAGTTTACTAGCCAGACACGCGAGATTGAGCCATTTTATGGACCGGATCATGTCCGAAATAAATTGTTTAGTAAGGATGTCCAGAAAATGAAATTTTCTAGACTAGTTGATGAATTACAGAATCTGGTTTGTATGGATAAGGGTCTGATTTTAAGGCCTAGATGAGGTTGTAGTACACTGAGTAAGGGTTAATTCTATATAAGAAGGAACAAAAATGGACATGTAACGAAGGAGTTATGTTAAAAACAAAAACAACGTTTTGTTAAAGAAATTGTGAAGATGAGTTTTATAATTCGCTTGAATTAAGATTTTGGGTGATGGTATATTTTGATGATTAAAAATATGTTTTGACATATGTAATGAGTATAGATATGTGTTATCATATTCTATGCATAATTAACCATTTAAGATCAAGAGTTGAGATAAGTTAATGTATGCACATAACGTGCTCGATAAAATGCCCAAGAGTAATAGTGTTTCTAAACTTTGGTATACAAAGTGTCTATCTAATGACTAATATTGATGTTATGTGCATCTGAAGTATGAAAAGATGATAATACAAGAATAATAATGGAAAGAAATTGAAAAGGGCGATTTTTGATTTTTGAAGAAAATTAAACTTGTAAACAATGTGTTGAATACGCATTTTTGAAACCAAAGTGGTATAATAAAATGGTGTGATATACGCACATTAAACTACAAGTGCGATAGTCTAGTATGTGTGGTGATGAAAATGAAAATAAAACCGAGTTGCATATAAATAGTTAGATGTCTATAAAGACATTATAAAGGATAATAAGATAAAGTAAGGTCTTAGAATAAATTTGACCATGAGATCGAGTATTGATTTTATTTATTATCAATCTCACATACAAAGGTAGGTTGTGCAAGGACGCCAAGTATTAGCGTGTTGGTAAAACGCCGAGAAGCAAAGTCTTTCGGTTCCTTTTGCTATGTGAACTTGATGATGATCTCGCTTTAAAATTTTAGTGTATGATGTATTATATATACGTCAAAAGTATGAAATGTGAAAGTCAATCTACGACTATGATGATTGAACTATGAATGTTGATTGAGTAAGGAACTCAATCTTTATAGTTGTTATGTGAACTATAACATGTATGTTATGTTTGTTTATGATTATTCTTGTATGTTGAGTATGTTATTATGTACTACGTGATGCATGAAAAAAATCGTTAGATTTTGGCGAAATTGTCGAGCTCATTCTTGCAAATAACCATTTTTGCAGATTCAAGAATTGAAGGTAACGCTATGTACTACTTGATTGTTATGGATCAAAAGTGATATATGAAGATTTAATATCCTAGCTAAGTTGTTATTCTTGTAAACCATGTCTAATGTTTCAATAATGGTATTATGTTGAATTGTAATATTGTTTTGCCAATGTAAACTATTGTAGTATTAAAATGATTCTGAGATATTTAGATGTAAAGGTTGAAGGTTTTGGGAACGAGGATAGTTTGTAATAGAAAATTTTAATTATTCCGCAAATTTCAATGGTTGTATTATCGTTTAATGATGTAAAATTAGAGATTGAATGTATTATTAACGGCCAATCGAAGTAGAAATTAAATTGTATGAATTTTGGGGTCGTTACGTATGATTCGATGATGTGGTTTATTTATTAAAATCGAGTCTCAAATGATAAAATTGATGATAAACTTTTAAATCATAGAAGATAGTAGATATATCGCTCTCTACTTGACTTTTCTAATGGATTCGTTGTTCCATTTATGCTTAAACTCGATGTTCATTATATTTTATCGGTTTAACACTTGGTTGAAAGCTAACGATAATTTATTCTGCATTATCTTACCATAATATTTCTTCTGCTACTGAAATTTACCCTTGAAACTTCACTGTTGTTTTCATTGTTCTCTTGATGGCTTCTCTTGCATGGCAAGAAGGGTCATTATGCCATAACCTAGCTATAAAATATAATGTAATGATGAAACAAGAATTTTAAGGCATAACCTATAGACTATAATGTAATGAAATAAGAATTTTAATTTCAGACAATAAATCGCAATAAGCTTATAAAAAATCCATACACGGGCGGGCATGTCATAGACTCGTGTGACCAAAACAAAAGGTTCATAGCATATTAATTAGCATTACATAGTTTTACAAGAATATTGTTGTTCTGGCTATTGGCTTCCCTCCCTACAAGTTTTTCAGCTTTTGTTGCTAAAGTAAGCTATAAGTCCATCAAAACAAGGTAAAAACTCATACTTAATAACATATCATAGTTGCCGAATAATGGTAGATTTTTCTTCTTTTTTGGGCCTAAGAGTGCTACCATATGTGGATTGCATCATATTTAGGAGGAGAGGAAATTGTAGAATAACAAATAATGTCACTGGTAGAATTGCCAATCCGACGATTGGAATAAGAATCTGATTGTTATTATGGGCGAAAACAAGATAGAGCGTTGCACTGAAGGATATAATCATGGATGTTATAGAAAAGAAAAGGGCAACCAGACCCATTATTAATCTATTTGGCAAGGAATAGAGATAATCAATGGTTACATAGCGCGAGGTGAGGATGGATAAGAATATCAACAAGGTGCAAATAGATGAGAATAATGCGAGTGCATTTGATATTGCAAATATAATAAAGGCTGCTCCACCAGAGAATATTGGGGTTCCATCACCTTTATTACCTCCCGGTACTTTGATAGCTGCTGCAAATGCTATTGTACCAATGATTGTTGTTGCAACTGTACATGAATTTGCCATGCCAATCATCCATTGCCCTTCGTATACCTCCATCTCCTTGTGCTCCTTTTGAAATACCTCTAGAGGCGTCATCCCTGCACCATTCTTATGTTTTTTATGTCCCGGCGGCACATGCCTTTCCACTTCCTGTATTAAATCAAGTGCATTTTGAATAAGAAACATATGGAGAATTACCAAAAAAAAAAGACAGAAAAGAGTAGTGTTAGTTTTATTTTTAAATCAATCCTCCTTTGTGTAACAATCTTCCGCCTGTTTGTCAGATTGTTTAACAAATTCAATAAAAGAAAACTTTCTCCTATATCAGAGAAGGGCTCTGTAGTTTGTACTCCCACTATATTTTTATTTTCTGTTTTTCACGTACCTTCTTTTTTCTGCAAATTTGTTATCAGTTCAATGCCTTACCCACTCTCTAAATTGTTCATTCACTTTTTTAGTATGACAATTTGGCTAATCCTTATAACAACAAATGGTTCAAAATGACGATTATTAATAGCAGGATAAACAGTGTTTGTGTTTAGCTAATTCACAAGGCTTTAATACACTGTTTAGTCAAATGAGGAAATAAAGATCCTAAAATACTTTATGAAGAATGTCCCAAACGACAATGCCACTGATGAAGGGAGGCCAGACTAGAATCATAGATAGATTGAAGAGCCTAAGTGGAAGTCTCTTTCTCAACCGAAGGCAGACAAGGATGAAGAACATTTAGATAATAGAGGCCACTAACTGTACTACCACTACTAATCCTCTGCCTCGTCACCAAGTCCTAAAAGATACAATGAGAAGGAAAAAAGTGACTGAACAATTTAGAGACTGGGTAAGACATTGAACTGATAACAAATTTGCAAAAAAAGAAGGTACGTGAAGAACAACAGAAGATAAAAATATAGTGGGATTACAAACCACGGAGCCCTTACCTGGAGAAAGTCAACCATCAACTTCTAACACATTATTATCTTGTGGCCTAGTAAGCAACTAATTACCTGAAACCACTTTAACTCACGCTGCATCTGTAGAACTGCACTAGAAACAAGATCGAGTTGGTATTGCTGCGCTCTATATCCAGCCAAATGCAACATATTGTTACCATTGCTGTCCAAGGACGCTGACAAGTGGCGAAAGGATTCTCCAGTTAGATCATTAATGACATTGAACACATTTTCATGACGGTACATAATTGCAAGTTGGAGAGCAGAACGGTGGTCTGCATCAAAATAATTAATTGCACCGGGAAATGACTTCAAAATCTCTTCTACAACTTCCGAAATTCCATATTGTGCTGCTACGAGGAAGGAACGACTAAATATTTCTGAATTTTCTGAGGAAGATACGCGCATGAGTTCCTTGCACAAGCATCGCAGGAGTTCCATTGCTTGAAGATGCAACACTTTCGTCCTTCTAATATTCTTCAATTGTGGCACTGCAATAATATTAATGAACTCAATAATTACTGAAAATTATAATCAATGTTTGTGTTATAAGTGGCAACTTCAGCATTTTGTACCTATGATGTCAAGGACTTTAGAAAAAAATCTCCTGCACACTAGAAAAGAAAGCAAACTAACTTGTGAGTGATTGAAAGAAAATGAAAATAGTGAAACAGAATAATTGCGGACAGTAGCAAATACAACCGCATGACTAGGGTGAGTTAAAGATTAATATTCTGAAGTTGCCGTTGCCTTTTATTGCTATCACACCACCGATACTAAATTCTTAACAAATATATAGGGTACAGTACGTATAATTGAAAACATAAAATAATCCTCAAAAGCTGTAGTTTTAAAAATGTATGTTTTTAATTTAGGTACCGAGGGAGTATTTTGATCTGTGGTCTTGATTGTTTTTATATTTTATTTTATTTTTTGAAAAAAAAAAAACCTCTTATAGCACTATATAGGAACCAATTTCTTTCTTCGACACTTGAGCTGTTGGAGAATGAGCTAGAAGTATAGAAGTATAGTATTGCAAGAGCGAGATGTGAGAATCAACAGTGTTTGGGAATCAACAGTGTTTGGGAATGTAGTATTCATTGAGCTCCAATAGCATTACTTACTGTGTTTGTAAGTTTTGAGCTAGAGAATAAAAGAAAAGAATTTAAAATTTATAAGAGAAAAGAGAGTGAAGAAAATGAAATTTACTTTCCTTCCTTGTTTGTGAGTTTTGAAAAGAAATTTTAACTTAAAATAGTATATTACTATCTTACACTTATAAGATTATATTTTAGAAATTATTTTAAGAATAGTTTTGGTATTTTAGTATGTCATCTAAGTCTTTAGTAAATTTCCTTCCAAATCTTTTCAACTTTGGGAAGAAATTTTTAAAAAAATACAAGATATCCTTCTCTTTTTTCTCTTTCAAACTCACAAATACAAGATTTTTAATAATATTAAAAATAATTAGGAAAGCTATGATCAGTTAATTAGGAAAGGAGCACTATTTTTAATAATCCCCAAATTTATTAGTTGAAGGAAAGCTATGATCAGTGCTAGCATCTATAAATAGTTCTTATGTTAGCTGTTGAATAATATACAAATTACTGGGAAAATCTTATGTTGCATTTAGATTGAAGGAAATCATGGTGATGATGATTATGAAGACGATAAGGAGGATGACCACCATGAATAATGATGATGAGGAGGAAGAGACGTTGATAATTAATAATGACAACAATAACGTTGAAATATTTAAAGTTCCAAGTTAAGAGAGAAATTATTAGATATCTTTTCGAATCGTATACAGAAAAGGAGATGCATAATGTTGGGATTTGCTCAAATTAATTTCAACAAGACTAGTAACAATTAGGCGAACTTGAGTATATAGTGTGTTTTTTATTTTTTATTATTCACATAATTTCTATGTGATTGGGTCAAATATTAGATCTTAAATTTAACATTATCATAGGAGCAAATATGATAGTTTAAACTTATAGAGCAATTGGTAGCTAAATAGTTTCTTCAAGTTATGCACATCCGCTTTCAAGAAACTGTACACATTGCGTTCCAAATAATTTTAATAGGATATGTGTCTTATAACATACAAAATATTGGGTCCTTCTTCTTTAGTTGCATAAAATTTGGTGTGGTGGAATTTTTGTTCACTCCAAGAAAACCTGACAAACAAAAATATTGATGAAATTACACAATAGAATATGTATGCCCTTCTCAAGTAATCAATTAATTGCATCAATTCAAGTTAGTTCTTTGCCACTGCAAATTGAGGGTGGGAAATCCAAGTCTATCATATGGGAAATGTTAAATAAAACTACTATAACAATAGACAATAAGTTGACCTTTTCAAAAGTATTTTTAGTTCACAATCTTTGAATCTCTTTAGGTCTGTGTATTTGAATCTCTTTAATACATTTCAAATTATGGGAAATTAGATTCCAGACCCCATGTGCCTTCTGCCTTTTGTCCAAAAAGGTCAAGCACAATAAATAGAATAGTTGGCTATGTTCTTCGAGATGGGCCCACAATATTTATGGGGCCTGATCAAGTTATCGTATGAATTAATTACATATTTTAAGACATTTTTAAAATAATTACAATAATTCATAAGATAAATAATATAATTATAAAAGTAATACACTTTCTCATATTTATTTACAATATTAGTGTAATTGTGATTATTTAATTTAGTGGATTAGTATTATGTACTCTAATGATTATCTCCCTCTTATCTCTCTCCTCTAATTATTATTTTCTTATTCAAACACAACGAACGTGAAAGTTTTAAACGTTACGTATCTGATGAAACTTCAGATCGTCTTATGTTCTCTCGTCAGATTGAATCTCAAACAAGGACTGGGATATTAGATGGAGCGCATTTGTGCCTCAAACGTTGCGCTTTTAAGTTAAATAAATTACGTTTGAAATAAACTGCTTTTAGACAAGATTCTAAATTGTCGTCCGCTACTAATAATAGCAAACGGTTAAAACACAATTCATCCGCTAATAATAGTAGCGGACGCTAATCGAATTCACGTGTTTCATCAAACGATTGTAAACCGAGAAGATTTTGTAATATGAATTATAAATAATTATTTTTGGAATAATTTATTTGGTGTAATTATGTTACCCAAATCTATGAGGTTATATATATATATATATATATATATATATATATATATATATATTGGTGTAATTTTAGTACGCTAGTGTGGGTTAGGAGAATAACTAATCCAATTAAATGAAACCATTAAATAATTAAATTAGTGGGCTAGTAAATGGCTAAATAAATTTTTAATTAAAATGATAAAGTCCGAGTGTAAAGAATAAAATATTCTGAATATGTGGGAATTAATTAAAATGTCATTTTTAATTTTATAATAAACTCAATTTAAATATAATGTGTAAAGCCAAAATTGGTTAAATGGGTAGATAAATGGGAGGTAGATAAATGTGATATAATTATTAGTATTTGGGGTGATTATCAGATATAATTGGAGAATTGTAACTGGCTAATTAATTTAGCAGACAAGTTAAATATGTACTAGCAAATCAAACCAAGCAAGGCATTTTTGGTCAAATTAGAGAGAGGGAGAATGTAACGTGTAGAAATCAAACGTTGAGTTTGCTCAACTGATCAAACTTTATATCTCCCAATAACGCTCAATAATTTATACCTCATTCTTCATCAGTTTATTTCTTATTCAACCCATTTGCTAGTGTAAGGAAAAAATTCAAAGTGAGAGAGAGTGAAATGGGTCTATGGTGAGAGTTTGAAGAAAGTGTTCAGGAGATCAAGGAAGAAGAAGGAAGGGCTTGATCAATTATTCTAGACTATCTAGCTAAGTAAAGAAGGATCCAAGAGGTAAAACAATCAACTCAAACTCTTTCCATCTTAATTGAAGCTTTCTTCTATTTTGCTTTGTTTGTTGGTTTGATGTGGTTGTTATTGTTGTTTGGTTGTATGAGTTCGAGAATAATTCAATTATGTGGTTTCAATTGATTAATGGTCTATTAGTGTCATTCACAAGTGGAATCAAGTCAATCAAATCTGAATCTATGTGTAAAAGAGAAAGAAATGGATCTTTAGACTGATTATAGACATTTTGGT
Source organism: Panax quinquefolius (assembly GCA_020205615.1). Classification (NCBI taxonomy): domain Eukaryota; kingdom Viridiplantae; phylum Streptophyta; class Magnoliopsida; order Apiales; family Araliaceae; genus Panax; species Panax quinquefolius. The sequence goes on from CM035151.1 coordinate 28,685,021, forward strand.
CTGATTTAGAGATTATTATGGTTATGTTGTTATGTTAAAAAATTTACTTTAAAGGATGTATGTTATACTCCTTTGCAATACGAAAACTTTTCAATTTGAATGAATCAAAACGGACTTAAAACGAATTCGTGGTGGAAGATTTCGTAAAACATGTCACAATATGAAAATCTAGCATGAACACTGAATTTGAATCATTAAAATGGTTTGTTAAAGTTTCTGGAATGTTATAATTATTTTGTAGATGTGTAGTTCAGTGTTTAACGAGTTTATAGAAATCAACTAAATCGAACCACAGATGAAGAAAATATGAAGTTCAGGTGAAAGCAGAGTTCACGTCGCGAATCTAGAAAACTGATTCTACAGTCGGACGCCGCCGCGCTGCTATCTAGGCATAATTGGGCGCGACCGCGCTAGTGTCAAGGGTAAAATGGGCGCGGCCGCTAGCAGATTAGACCCATAAATGAGACTTTAAATGTATGGTCTAGGGGATAATAATCTAACATATTTTAATGAACATTATGAACGTAACATAACATCCTATCAAGCTTTAAGCACATATTTAGATATTAAGTGTTGATAAAAAAGAAGAATTATACGAAGCGTAATATATTAAGGGGTTAATATAAGCGATTAATGAACATTATTTCATAGCTAATCAATCTATTATCGTGGTTTAAATGTGTAGGATATTTAAAGGAAGTGTACCGTAATTTTGTAACGAGCACGCAAGACAAGTTTCCTAACTTTTACTTATACTTTAATATTCAGCAAAGCTTCTTAGTCCGTACAATTCCTGTGTTCTTGTACGAATTTTCTATGTATAAGCGAGCTTTCTAATTCCATCCCGATAGCATTACTTTGATAAAAGGCGCTTGTTCAATTATGAATCATTGTGACTTATTTCTATATAGTTATTCGAGATGATATTGTTTGCAAATCCTTGATTGATCATTGAAATTATTTTATTCGACTAGTCCATAGTCGATGAGCGTTCTAAAAGTTTAAAATTCTTTCTGAAGTTATTCCAAATCAAATTATTTTGGTTCGGATTCCTATGAAAAAACTGAGATGAACAACCCTGTATCAGGGGTATGTGTTATCGAAAACTATATTTCTGAGCTACGCAATAGAGATGATATGTTTGTGCACAATACATAGTACGAAAGGTTGATCACCTAGAGTACGAGGATGGATAATACATAGTCTTTTGCCTGTTAAAGTTTATAGTAGAAATACTTGTAAACCTAGGACATAGTTCGTGGTCTTGTGACCCTCAGTATATACATTTGGATTCATTATTTATGATTCGATTTAAAAGTCAACTATTTTGTTGAATTCACAAGTTCTTAATAAAAAGTTGATTTCTTCCAAGAAAAAACTTCTTATTCAGTTAAAGATTAAATATTTGTTCATGCATATGCTATCTATTGTATATCGTTCTACTTGTGGGCAATTTGATTGCTCATTCTTGCATAAAATATTTCAGCTAAGATCAAGAAATCTGAGGTGCCTTCTTCGAGTAAAGGCAAGGGCAAGATGCATAAATAAAAGTTAGTTGACCCGGGATACGAGTATGTACCTTTTGTTAAGATTATTTAGTATGATGTTTGTTATCTTATATCATGGGTAGAATAGATGATTGTATGTGTTAAATCGTGAGTACCAGATCAGAGGGTTGAGGTACTCGAATTTGGGGGCGTCATATCATCACTTTCACGCGAGTAAAGGTTTAACTTTATTAACTAGGGTTTAGTGTTTATTAACCTCGATTAAGGGTTTATAAACCATGGTTTAGTATTTATTAACCAAGGTTAGGGTTTATTAATTAACCCCTTTATTAACTAAGGTTTAAGGTTTATTAACCTTATTAATCCATAGTTAAAAAACCTTACATCCTGATTAATAAACTCTAAACATTAGTTAATAAACCATTACCTCTATTTTGTAAACCTAAATCCTAAACTCATGGTTAATAAATCATAAACCCTCGTTAATAAACCCTTAAACCTAGTTTATAAACTCTACATCCTAGTTAATAAACCCTAAACTCTAGTTAATAAAGACAAATCCTTGCTCGCGTGAAAGTTGATTAGCGTCCGCAATTATTAGTAGCGGGTAGATTGTGTTTTTTTAACCGTTCGCTAATTTTAGTAGCGGACGACTAGTTTGATTTTTTTAATCTCGTCCCTTGATATTTAAAATAGATGGTAGAGATGTTGTACACCCTATAAGAATCCGTAGCAAATACGTGTTATACATCATTTTTCATTTTTCAATTACTAGTAATATATGTTTAGATTCCCAAGAATATTCAAAGAGTCTTTTGTCCCTTGTTATGCAAGTGCATTACATCATCTCATGAAGTAAATTTTTTAATCATTGTCAACTTATCTGGTGATTAAATATGTTAGATAATCTAACTGCGTCTATGTTTCCAATTTCAGTGTAGCAGTAAATAAATGTTATACTCCAATCACTACAAGAAAATGCTCTAACAGCGACCAACAATATGAGTGACCGCACTTACGGTCGCAGATAGGATTATTAGCGACCGACAGTGGCGACCGCCCTTGAATGTAGTCGCTAGTTTATGTTAACGACGGAACCCGGTCGCTATTTGGTCGTTGGTTCAATTTTACCTCCAAAAAAATTGGCAGGAAATGTTGGCGCGCTAGGTTTTTGTGACCTCTCACATTCAAATGACGCCTTGATCACCGATACTTCCATCATTAAAATTCAATGATCGCGATGCGGTCACTACTTCTTAATCATTGATCGTTTTAATATATCGTTGTTTATTCGACAAAGAGAAGAAGCAGAAAGGAAAAAAAAAAGAGGGAGACCGAAAAGGGAGAAGAGGGAGAAGGGACTGTCGGACTGGTGGTTACTCCTCGCGCGATTGGTGGTTACTACTACTCCTTTAATTGGTGTTAGGTACCAAACCCTATAACAAATATTTGATATATATATATATATATATGTTATGTTTGAATATTTGGCATGTGGTTTTTCTTCTTCTTCTCATCTACTGTAGCATGTGGGTTTCAATTCAATTTCATTTGTTGTTAATTTATGTTATTCAAATGTTTGATTGAATGAATTATTGTATACTGGGTTGTGCTTAATTAGGAATATGTGAGTAGCTTAATTTTAGTAATTTTCAGTAATTTTTGGGTTCTGTTTATATACATAGCCTGGGTGCTGACATTCATTGGTTTGTGTACTGCATTATAACAAAACAGATGTTAAGTCAGTTAGTCTATATCAAAGTGGTCATTTCCATTAATTGTTCTATTTTCATTGGAGGGGAAGTCGGTTAGGAGAGTTAGAAATTTTAAGTTTATAATCAGAATGTATCTTCTCATTTGGAACATGTGAAATGAAATATTTTAATTATTGTTGTAATGAGCTGTTTTATTAAATTCGTAAGACTTGTCTAATAGCTTACCTTTAAAAAAATAGTAAACATGGAACTATTAAACTAAGTGATCAACTAGAGCCTATTAAGGGGTCATTGAGCCGATGGGTCAAGCTTGAGGGTCATGAGGCCACACGAGGCCACGCCAAGCTTAGCCAAGTTTCACGGGCCAAGCCAAGCTGGGTCACATACATGGTCACCATTGGGGGGTCATTAAGCCAAAATAGGCAGTGCTAGGGAACTGTTAGTGCAACATAGAAGGTAACTAAACACACTTGGTCAATAAAGAGACTGTCTTGGCTATAACAGAAAAACAAGGGTATTTAACACTTATGTATACAAGAATAAAGCTACAATATGTTATAGAAGCTGTAAATTGCTCAACCAAGTTGTGAATATCCCAAAACATAAAAGATTAGAGAAAGGGACTGTTTGGTATAATCTTAAAACATGTTAGCCGCCTTAGCACACTAGTTGATATGAATGAATCTCCAAGATACTCAAAAGTTGTATAAATGAGTTAGCAAACTCTGATATAAAGCTAGCATGAATGGGTATCTTATGTTGGTTTTATTAAACCAAATTGGGTTTAATAAAACATCGAGGGCAAACATTGGGTATCATTAAGAGAAACAAGAATGGTTAAAGCAATAGTGTCTTGAATGAATCTATAAGACAAGAAAAGTAAAGATAAAGAAAATTAAAGCAAATTGGAAGCTAAAGGTCTACCCTTACAATAAACAATCATACTTAATTCATGAAATACATGTATTCACTTTCAATACCTAATTTAGAATCCTTTGGATGAGAACCTCTTCAAAAGTTCTATTTACTTAGTTTTAACTAATAAATAAAAAAATGAAAATAAAATAACATGATATAATATAACTATTAAACTAAGTAGCATTTACTTAGTTTCTCATACTAAATTTAATAACATTTAATATTTAACATATAATATATATTAAATATGATTAAGTATATAATTAAATTAAAATATAATATCATACAAATATAATAAAACTTTCATATGCTTACAAGTATGCTCAAGTATATAAATTTTACTGCTTTAAGTTACATTCATTTGTTATTGTTTTGGTCTTATTATATTGGGAATTTGTATATTTCTCTTGGTTTGTGTCTTGGGTGCCTAGAAATGACCATATATGCATGTCGTCGTGCATGTGGCTAGTCCATATTATAGGGGAGACTCTGGCAAATTTTTTTTTGTTGGTCGGGTAGTTGCAAACATTTATAATCGTAGACGAGCTCTTTATGTGCTTACAAGTATGCTCAAGTTATATGCTTACTAGCTAGTATGCTCAAGTCATATGCTTAAGTTATATGCTTACTAGCTAGTATGCTTAAGTCATATGCTTACAAGTATGCTTAAATGTTAACCATATGCTTACAAGTATGCTCAAGTCATATGGTTACAAGTATGTTCTCAAGTCATATGCTTACAAGTATGCTTTAATGTTAATTATATGCTTATAAGTATGCTCAAGTCATATGGTTACAAATATTCTCAAGTCATATGCTTACAAGTATGCTTAAATATTAATCATATGCATGTTGTCAAGTATGCTCAAGTCATATGGTTACAAGTATGCTCAAGTCATATGTTAATATTTATAATGTTGTCTGTAGTAGGTATTGTGGTATCATAGACTTCTATTCAGACCGTAGTTGGATGGCACGGCGAAAGTCAAGTGCCCAGATATGTGCTACAACTGAATTTAGAGCTGGTTGCCAAGTGTTTTTGGAGTATGCGTATAGTCACCTGGAATGTGTGAATGGTCAGAACAAGATACGATGTCCATGTTTGAAATGTAAGAATGTAAATTATATGGAAAGAGACGTGGTAAAATATTATTTACTTGTGTCTGGGTTCATGAAAAATTACGAAGAATGTTGGTGGGCACATGGGCAAAGAAGAGATGGTGGCATCACAACAGTACACAATCCGGGCAGTAGTATCATCGTATGAATGAAATGGTTCATGATATTGTAGAGCCAGATTTTGATTGGGAACAAGGCAGAGAGCAACCTATGAATTATGATGCCAAAGACTTCTTTAAGTTGTTATACGAGGGTAGCGAGCCATTGTGGCATGGTTGCATCAAACACACTACATTGTCTGCAGTGGCGACATTACTTAACATCAAGGTTGATCACAACATGAGCCATGAGTGTTCTGAGTCGTTGTTGAAGGTCATTAAGAGTATGTTGCCTGACAGTGAGAAATTACCTGATAACTATTACTTTTTTAAGAAAATGGTGAAGAAGTTGGGTCTTGGATACCAAACGATCGATGTATGTCCCAACGATTGCATGTTGTTTTATAAGGAAAATGAACAGATGACAAGGTACGTTTTGCAGTCATGACTGGTTTAGACCTAATAAACAGGGTGTGACTACAAAAAAATCAAGTATACCGTTTAAAATTCTAAGGTATTTTCCAATAACACATCGACTAAAAAGATTATACATGTCTTCAAGAACAGCTGAACATATGAGTTGGCATGCGAAATCTCCAGCTAAAGATGGAGAACTAAATCATCCCGCAGATGGGCAGGCTTGGAAAGAATTCAACTTTGCACATCCTGGGTTTGCATTGGAACCTAGAAATGTGAGGCTTGGATTGTCCACTGATGGTTTCAACCCGTTTGGCCACTCAAATTGTTTTCAGACTCATGTTGGCTTGGCTGATGATTGTTACTCGCATAACTTGCCTCCATGGATGTGTATGAAACAGCCATACTTGTTTCTTTCACTCGTGGTTCCTGGTCCTAAGAGTCCCGAAAAGAACTTAGATGTTTACTTGAGACCTCTTATAGACGAGTTGAAGGTATTGTGGGAGGATGGAGTACAGACTTGGGATGTTGCAACGAAGAAAAATTTCAACCTTAGGGCAGCGGTTATGTGGACTATAAATGACTTCCCAGCTTATGGTATGTTAGCTGGATGGAGTACACACGGGAAGTTGGCTTATCCATATTGTATGGAGCATACAAAGTCTTTCAATCTATCAAAAGGTCGAAAGCCTTGCTAGTTTGACTTTCATCGTCAGTTCTTGCCGGTAGATCACCCGTTTCGAAGAAATAAAGAACACTTCAGGAAAGGGAAAGTAGACAATGATATGCCTGCACCGCGATTGTCGGGAACAGAGATGCGAGATCGTGTGATGCGATTGCCAGTCATCCCATTTGGTAAGATTGATGCCACAAACATAATCAATGGGTTTGGCGAATCTCATAACTGGGTTCGGAGAAGCATCTTTTGGGAACTGCCTTATTGGTCTACAAATTTGATTCGTCATAATCTAGATGTGATGCATATTGAGAAGAATGTGTTCGACAATGTGTTTAACACCGTAATGAAAGTTACAGAGAAGACAAAAGTTAATGATAAGGCACGTTTGGACATGAAAGATATTTGTAAGTGTCCTGAATTAGAACTTTATGAATCTCCTAATGGTAAGATTGTCAAACCGCATGCAAGGTAAACATTGTCCAAAAAGAAAGTTGAAGATGTGTGCACATGGGTTAAGTCTCTGAAACTACCAGATGGATATGCGTCAAATATTGCAAGGTGTGTTACGGGTGGGAAATTGCAAGGGATGAAGAGTCATGACTATCATGTGTTCATGGAGAGACTCATGTCTATAGCATTTCGAGATCTGCTTGATAAACCAATATGGGATGCTTTGACGGATCTTAGTCATTTCTTCAAAGACTTATGTTCAAAAACATTAAATGAGAAAGACATGACTGTACTTGAGAAAAACATCATAGAGATCACTTGTAAACTGAAAAAAATATTCCCACCTAGTTTTTTTTGACTCCATGGAGCATTTGCAAATCCATCTTCTCTATGAAGCTCGTGTTGGGGGTCCAGTTCAATATAGATGGATGTACCCTTTCGAGAGGGTGATGGGAAACCTTAAGAGGAAGGTGAAGAATAGAGCTCATGTCAAGGGGTCGATATGTGAGGCATACAGTTTCGATGAGATATCTACGTTTGTCTCAAACTATTTTCCAGACGAAGTCTTGACAAAGGCTAATCGAGTCTCTAGACATGAAGATGGGGGAAATATTGAACTAAATGGTCAACTTTCTGCATTTGGTCTATCGGGTCGCGCTTATGGAAAAGGGAAGCTCATATTCCTCTCTCAACAAGAATTACATGCTGCATATACTTACATTCTTCTCAATTATTGACGAATTTGTGAGGTACACATGTAGACTTGAAAATTTATCCCTTAACTTTTTTTAACATGTAATATACATTCCAATATGTTAATGTTTATAACATTGTATAGCTTGTACGATGACGAGTTAAAAGTGAAACATCCCGGTATAACTGATAAAGATATTCAAATCAATCGTGATAAAAAAATTTAACTTTGGCTAAAGGACAAAGCAAGTTCAATTTCTTAAGCACGACATATATATATATATATATATATATATATATATATACTCCATATTAACTATGACTTCATTTAATAAGATGGAGTTTTTGTAGGCTTTGACTGAGGGAGCAACGATTCCGGCTAATGTACAAGTCCTAGCTATGGGATCAAACAGGGACCAAGTCAGCCGCAATATGGTTACAAAATAAATGGTTGTGAATTTCATACAAAGGCATATGGGCGCGGTAAAAGAACAACAAACTCTGGAGTGTGTATCCAATGAGATTATTACAATGAGCTTGGTCGTGCCTTTTATGGGGAGTTAGAGGAAATCGTAGAGTTGTCGTACAAGGGCACGTACGGGAGTCATATTAATTTGTTCAAGTTTAGTTGGATTGATTAAGAAAAAGGGATACGTGTTGACAGACATGGAATCGTCGATATTGACCTCCATAGGTCTGCGTACTCCAATAAACCGTTTGTTTTACCAACTCAAACAGTACAAGTATACTACCCTCCTAGTCCTGTTAGTAAAAGGGATAGACCGCCTACAGATTGGCAAGTTGTAATTCATACTCCCGCGCGCAGTCAGGTAGAAGTAGTTGATGGGGAGATTTATCAAGAGTAGATGCTTCATAGACAAACTATAATAAATGTGGAGGACGACAATGAAGTAATCCAGTTAGATGGTGGAGATGAACCACATAAATTAGATCCTGAGTCAATACTTGTGTTAGATGACATTGATACTGAGGAGGAAGAGTTATTGACTGAATCTGACATTGAATCTGAAGCAGATTATGATTATGAATGTCCAATACGTATACAAGATGATTCTTAATCAGAGATTGACACTTGAACAAATGAAATGTATGTTTAGCATTACATGTTAAACATTTTATGTGCTTAACTATAAACATCTTTATATCACTGCCATGTTTATTGTAACTATAAGCATTTTCTGTCATTATTGTCATTTTATATTCATATATATACAAACATCTTTATATCACTGTCATGTTTATTGTCACTATACGAATTTTCTGTCATTATTGTAATTTTATATTCATATATATACAAACATCTTTATATCACTGTCATGTTTATGTACTTAACTATGTAAATGCAATTATCTTGTCATTTTATATTCATATATACATGTAATCAAATATAACTCATACTAACATCTTGAAATATGTAATATATAGATGGCTTTTGAAGCAGCGCAGAAAAAGTGCGGCTTGGGTAGGGGGCCTAATCATGTGCCCAAGGCCCCTACTAATCCGAATGATCGGATTTTTATTCAGATTCGTCCTCCTCCAAATAGCACGTACGTCCCGCATCATTTATATATAAGCATTTTAGATTCTATTTATACAAGATATATAACTAATGTAAATTATTTTAATATATCTACTTATCTTTGATGTAAATTGTTGTATATTATAGTGATTTTTTAGATAATAAGATCGTCAAGTGCATATCACAACAGTAAGCACACGAATTTGCCCACACACAGTGATTACGTATGGCACACCCTATCGCCCACAAGGATGCGATTTAAATTTGAATTTCAAGTATGTTTTTTTTAATATAGTCAATTCTAAGGATAATTGTTTAGTAGTGTTAGATTATATGTTAAAAGTACCGTTTTAATATTCTAAGGATTATTTATTTGCAGAAAAGGTATAGATGGGAGGACGCGCAGGCTTCAGTGATTCAAACATTATTCTGGCAGAAGTGCGACGTCCGAACCAAGGACAATTTGAACAAAGAACGACAAAAAGCCCTTCACAATGCTGAGATCGACCATCCAGGCCAGGGAGAGGATTACATGCACGAGCATAGCCCCTGGTGGTGCACCCAGTCCATATGGGTTGAGATGTGTGCCCAATGGAGAGCTGAGAGCTGGGTTAAAAGACGCAAGACTGCCGCCACTAACAGATCCTCAGGTGTACCTGATGGCGAAAAGGCTAAAGGAACCTACATGGGCGGAAATATTTCACAGTTGCAGCATATCACTGCTAGGGTATGCACGAATAGTTTTAATATGTTTACAATCATGAATTATACATATATATCACATTTTTACTTAGTAATATTGGAATATGTTTACCCATGATGGTCTGCCGAATGCTCTCCAGATAGCGGTAATAAGTTTTAACAACTTGATCTTGTTTATCAAGTTTTACGTCATTCTTTAGAATTTTGCCAATTTATTTCTAACTATTTAATTGTTAACATGATAACATGATACTTATAAGTGTTTATTGAATGAGCGATATCCTAAAGGCACCCCACGTCCGTCAATTGATCAAGAATTGTAGGAGATGGCGTCTGTTGTGAAGAAGAACTACGTCAAGGGTTAAGGACAACGATGACGCCCATCCCTCAGTGACTCAGGTAGCTCTGCCACCCAGTCTTCACAGTCATCGAGTCATCCAACTATTCATACTCCTACTGACTGTGTGAGAGCTATATGTCGAGATCGCGATCTTCTAAAGATACTGGGCGGGCATCTGGCGGCTCTGAGTGCTGATGAGTTAGCTAATGCAGTAGCGACAGCAGCAGCATCACAGCATGGGGATGGCGACGAGGTAATCAATCTTATTTATTACAATCAAAGTAGTGACATATATATATACATAATGGATCAGGTCCGGGAGTCCGGACCTGATAAAAAACGGACCTCTTTTTTTTTTGCTTATTTTTTTTTAAAACAACTGATTTTTTTTTTAATATTTTATGGAACTGAAATTTTTTCATAGTATAATGTTTTGGGCGTGATTTGGTTACCCATACCAAAAAATGGTGGTACAGTCTGCACAGACTGTACATACATGTTTTGTTATATATATCCAAATCACGCCCAAAATATTGTATTATGGAAAAATTTCAGTTCCATAATTATTTATTTATTTTTTTTAGTTGTTTAAAAAAAGCAAAAAAAAAAAGTCTGAATTTTGGTCCGGTCCGGGAGTCCAGACCTGATCCTACCTATATATATATATATATATATATATATATATATATATATATTGTTGTAACTTGTATCAACATATATATATATATATATATATATGTAACTTGTTTTATTATTTTGTTAATTATAGGGTGATCAAGATCAAGGAGAAACTAATATGAACAAAGATGCTTGACGACTGATTTAGTATTGTTTTGTAGTTATTTAAGAATCTTGTACTTTTATATTCATTGTTTGGATGTTTGTATGTTATTTAAATATTAGATTTGTTTTTATTTATTCAATTCATATTGGTTTTTAAAGGTTTATATAGTTTTATATATTAGTTCCGCAGATGGAGGATGGATGTTTATATTGTTGTGCATGTTTATATGTGTTGGGATAAAACAGTACAAAATAAAGTTAGAATTCTCAAAACAGAAAATTTACGGTTTGCGTGTTTTTTTAAAATCGGCGATCGTGATGCGATCGATCACGACACGCATTAGCTTAATCGAAAGCTAGATGAGGATATTAGCGACCGCCTGCGGTCGCTGATGATAATCGCAGACACGTGGCCCACGTCAACCATTGCCCCTGCTGACTCATCTTAGAGACCGAAATGACGATTTCGGTCGCTGATATCGATTGCAGATAATGCGGTCGCTAATAGTGGTCGCTGATGTGCATTCCAAATGACCAGATTTTATCTGACGTCTATCGTCGAATCGCATTCGGTCATCGATATTTATCTACTGAATCGAATCGCGATCATTGATAGGTTGTCGTTGATAGGGTTTTTTCTTGTAGTGAATATCAAGCAAAATCAAATGCAAATCCCCCTTTAAGATTTGGAATATCAATTTATTTAGAAGTTTTTTTATTTTTTAAGTACTCTGTTTCACAAAAAAAAAAATCTTACGCATCAAACGAATTATTCCAAAAAGTTTTTTATATTATTTTTTATGATGTAAAAAATGGCAATACGTTCTGAAGTCTGCATCATAATTTTATTATTGAAAATATGTATATAGCAACAAAACAATATCGATTTTTAATAACCATGCACATCAATGACCAATTATCTATGTATTTATATTAATTTACAGATTAATATAAATGCATAAATTTACAGATTAATACAATTTAAAGATTAATATAAAATTTGTAAATGAAACATAAACTAACCAGAACCGGTACCAGTACAATGTATATGATAAAAAAGATAAGAAAAACTAACAGGTGTAGATCAGGCGATCCCAACTTTACTCCGCTTCGAAAGGCACTAGGTTCTTGGGCTATTACTTTTAAAGGGGGAAGGACTGGATCGCAAGCCAACGTGGGGTACTTCTGGATTAGTAGTAGAGCAACATCTGAAAGATCAAGTAAAAATATTAATTAGAAGAAAAAAATTACAAGTTGTTTCAGACGGATTTGATAATCAGTAAATTATCTGAAATTTTATGGTTGGCTAAAAGAATTAGACATTGGTGGTATGGGGCTAAACTGTTTGATGATTTCAATTAGAATTCGTTTCTTCAAATCGAAGCTAATTAATTTTAATTAACGTTGACACAATAATATTGCTCTGGATTCGACTTCAAAATGTTTAAAATAGATAGTTTATTTGGACTATTTTTTTTTTAAAAAAAGTTGCACTTGTATAGCTTAGAATTAGAATAATGACATACTGTTTACATAATCAATGTCATTTAAAATGCTACTCCTTTCTATATATGATCCAAATAAACTATTAATTTTGGACCATTTGTAATAAAGATCCAATTGCTTCACGTAATAACTGGATTTGGATTTGGATTTTAGAGCAGTTTAAAATAAGTCGTCCACGGGACGATCTATAGATTGAGCCGCACTGGTTAAGCATTTATATGCAACTCGACTCGATCTCTACTATACAAATGCAATTTATTTTTATATATTGTTTATAAAAAATGTTTATTGTATACGGCATAGAATTAATCAGGATCAGACAGCTTCAAATAATAATAATTATTTAACTCACCATACAATCCTGAATATATTAAAAAACAGATAAGCTTTGCACCAGATTGACCCGCAAACGGGTTTGGCTCCAAATTATCTGTTGTCACGTTCAACAGAAAAAGCACTAGATTCCTATGGGCAAGAGCAACAGCAACATGTAACGGCAGAAAGTCGATGTCATTGTAAATGTTGGCCAAATCTGGATTTTTGCTCACAAGTATCCTGGCCCCAACAACATTGCCGACCGCTGCAGCGAAGTGGAGGGCTGTGTTCCCTCTGCAGTTGCGCCGAGTTAGTGCCTCATTAGGCATGATTCCTATTAACCTCCTCAATAATAAATTTGATTTCTTCCCTTGTTTAGCCACTAAAATTAGTACCGTCGCTCCATCATCCGTAATTGGTTCCGTATGAGCTGCGGGGAATTTATCCAAAAGATCTCTGAGATTGTTCCAGTCGTTCCAGCTTATTGCTTGCTGAAGTTGCACCCTGTAGTCTGAATTTCCATCCCCTGGTCGAGTTTTTAAAATTTGGAAGCACTACATTACTAATAGCATAATGCCTCAAAAAAAAATTATTATAAAAATAAGAATAACATAAATTGTTTTGTCAATCAGCTTAACAATACCTGCAGGTACTTCGATTATACTATGTGATGAGGAGGCCGCCATTGTAACGTGGAACTCTTTATTTAGCAAAAAAAAGAAGAAGAGGAGGAGGTATGTGAAATTGTTTGTCTAAATTAAAACTTCACAATTCATTCTTTTCTATAGAGGAAGACTCCTCTTTTACAAATTATATATATCTGCAAACAACCGTACACTGTCTAAAGGGAGTACTATTTATCATATTTTTATTTTTTCGAATTTTCAAATTGATTATAAAAATTAAAAATATTATCTCTAATTTTGAAACTAAAAGAGTATATATAAATGCAGTATCCCCACAGGGAAAATTGTTAGGTTTGTAATATTCATGAACGCAATCAAATTGCATAAATTAATGGAAACGCAGTAAAATCGTAGTTTAAAATTTTACAAACCATATATCTAGGATCACCCTTTACGATAATTATTAATTAAACAAAAAGGAAAGAACAAAGAATCATACCCTTGAAGATCCGAAACTTTCCTTAGGTACAAGTTCACCTCCAATCCTTTTCGCGTTCAACTTGAATCCATTCGGTTTGGTTCCTTCCTTTGATCAACGTTAACACCCAAGTGTTTGGCTCTCAGGTGATCCACCACCAAGAAGAAGAAGAAGGATTCAAGAAGATGGGTATTTGGCAAAACTCTAGTTTTCTATCTCTATAGAAAAAGAGTGTACTCTCCAACAATTGGAATTATCACGTAGTCTTGATATCTGATATAAGACTCCTCTTATAAAGATATCAAGTAACCCTATTTAAAATAAGGTATTATTTAATTAAACTCTTTTAATTAAAGGGGCTCCCTAATCTTATTAGGGATAATTAATTAAACTCCTTTAACTAATTTTCCTTCCTAATCCAATTAGCAATAAATGAGAGTACTTATATTAAATTAATTCCTAAACTCTTTTAGAAATTAAAATAATAATAATAATTATAATAATATTAATAAGACTCCTCTTATTAATTTATATTTAATATTTCTAAAATATTAAATAATAAATATTAAGCTATTTAATTTATTCTATCACCATAGATTAAATTAAATATACATAACATATTATTACGATTATGCCATTAACTTCTTAAATAATTATTCTTCCTTTTATGGTGTGACCCTTTAGGTTCTCCATATTAAACCTATTGTGAATAAATCAATTAGAACAATTCTAATCTTATTTAAATAAATAAATTAAATAATTTATTTATTTAAATAAATAATATTTATTCTACATAGGGATAAGCCTCCCCTAATGATCAACGACTTTCCGTATAATATAGATTTCAACATTAATCATAAAAGAACCTTTGAGTAAATAGTTACTGTATACAATTCAATCCTTCCACCATACAATGTCCTAATTAAATATAAGCCGTGGAATTACCATCAAAGTCTTATTTTATTTAATTATATGTATTTCGATCCTTAAATGCATGACTCCAAATAATGCAAATTAGAAACTCCTTTCTAATTTCATTCCTCGCTAACCAAGGACTCTTTGGGTTGTCATTTATCGAATCACATGAGACATTTCTCTTCTTTAATAATAAAGTGGTAGATTCTTTATTGATCATACATTATCTCCATATGCATGACTTATTATACCCAAGCATACCCTTTGATATACCCTAAGGGTCTTAAGGAATAAGTCAAAGTATAACTCATCATACACAAGATACTATGATGATCTCAAGTCTAAGGATCACTTGACTACTATCACTACAGAATTCCTATTGACAAAAGCAAGTAAAACTCCATTAGGTATTCCTTAGCGAGCCACGTTCAGATGAACTTATTCTCTAATAAGCACCTACATACTTGCTTTTAGTGTCTCCACACAAATGATCATGAGATCAATCATCCTCATCGATGAGCAAGCAACGTATGTACCCATCTATCCTGATTCACTAATCCCCAATTTAGTAATCCAATGATTGGGAACTATTTTAGTTTTAAGCTTTCTAAGAATTTAGATCTCATTAGAATGATCATCATCATTATTCTAAAAGCATTGCTTAAAACTATGGGTTTATCACATATTATAAAACAAAGATCATGTAGATAATTAAAAGCCTTTAATAAATTAATAATTTTTATTAATAAATGAATAAGATTATTACAAAGTATATGCTTTATCATCAAATATGATTGGCTTGTGTGCATACTACTTTCAATCTCCCACTTGCACTAAAAGCCAATCGTCATGGTATCTCATACTCTTCTTCTCTAAGTGACGATTATCCCATTGCATTGGATAAGCTTTAGTTAATGGATATGTAATGTTGTTCATGAGAGTCCACTATCTCTATAGTGATTTCCCATCTTTCAATGATTCTAATAATCAAATGAAAGTGCCACAACACATGTTTAGATCCAAGATGAGACTTAGAACTATTCCTAGTTCTCAGAATGAACTTTTAATCCAAACAATCAACTTGCAGCCTTCATTTATAGCTATATACTTTGTCTTTATCACTAAACCAACAACTCTTTCTTTGTTTGGAAACTTTCCAATTCAACGCACCAATTGCTCAAGGTAACCCTTTACCTTAAAGTGGATTTTTCTGTCGTCTTGGTCTGTCTGAAAAACTTGAGTCTGTTAAGCCCTCTAGTTTTAATTAAGACCCACCATGAATATGATCACGTGTTTAGTGCCGGTTAAGCACTTTAAGATGTTTTTCACTGACTCATAGTGAACTTCTCCATAATATGACTGATCAACATCAGGTATCGTACATTTCATTGCATGCATGATTGTCACTCATGCGACCTCTCTTTTCAGGAGTCTATGGGGACTATTAAGAGAGATACACTCCATAGCTCATCGACATGAGACATCTCTTGGAGTTTTCCATGCTAAACGACTTTAGCATCAAATGAATATACGCTCCTTGGGTTAAGTCGAGCATCCCGTCAGATCTATCTATATAGATTTTATCCCCAATTAAGATACTCTTCCCAAACCATTCATGGAGGAATGTTTAGACAACTTTATCATTATTGATTGTAGCATTAGTATGTCATTCCTTATCCGTAGTATATCAACATATAATATTAGGAATGTCACTAAGCCCCACTATCCCTTTGTACACACTACTAGAACTCTTACCTCATCAGATGTAATCGGATCATCATCTTCTATGATGTGTACCTCATCATCATCATCATCTATGATGAATCCATACCTCCTGGTATCTTCTGTGACTATTCCGATTTACGATTATCTTATTGTGGTACAATAGGTCTATCTATAGGTTCCTCTTATTCGACTTATAGTATTTTGTGGTTCTTGAACTCTTCAAGATCTATTATCCTCCCACTAGCCCCTTCAATAATAAACACATTTATCTTAGAAGGTAGCGTGTTTCACAACAAACACCTTTTGCTAAGTAGGATTATAGAACATATACCCTAAACTTACTTTAGGATGTCCTACAAATTGTACTTGTCAAATCTTGTCCCAAGCTTATCCTTTGAAACCTTTTCACATAAGTTGGACAACCCCTTATCTTAACACACTTAAGATTAGGAATCCTCCCTGTCCATAACTTTTATGGAGTCTTGGGGCGATTTTGAGGTTACCATTTTCGTAGATATCGCACCATTTCTAGGACATTATCCCGTAGGATACCGGAATGTCGGTAAAATCATTTTGGACCGCACTACGTCCAACAAGGTACGATTTTTCATTCGGATACATCAATCAATTATCAGTGTATCAAGATGTGTCCATTATGAGAAAACCATTTGAGATGATCCGTAAACTTATTGCACAAGTATTTATTCCTTGATCTAATCAAAGAATCTTAATACATTGCCAATTTGTTTCACTTCAATTCTTTGAACCTTTCAAATAATTCACACTTGTATTTCAACAAATACATACATTCAACTCTTTGAATGATCATCTCCTTTTCTTATATTAGTTTGTTCAATTTATAAAATAATTTTCCACGTAAGTCAAGTATACAAAATCTATTAAGTAATATTTCAGTTCTATACAAAACATTATTATTATAAATAGAACAACAATTGTTCTTAAATATAATACCAAAGATTTCATTGTCCAACAATAAAATGGAAATAATGTTTTCAACGAGAACTGAAATACAATAACAACTTATTGACTTAATAGATTTGCCCGTAGGCAGTGCTAAACTATAAGTTTCTATGGCTAATGTTGCAACCTTTGCTTCATTTTCCACACATAGGATTACTTATCTTTGTTTAACTTTCTACTTCTGCTTGGTCCCTTCATAAATCTATATTTATGATAACCAAAGTCGGTATCCAATACCAAAGTAGAACCTTGACTTAAAGAAAAAATTATTTTAAATCATGAACAAATTTGTATTTGTAACCAAAACTTCACTAAGCTTCTTTGGTTAGCCTCTGCAAAAGATGCTTCTCGCAGCTTTTTCCAAAGGTGTCCAGCTTATTGCGTAGGGAAGCAAACTCCTTTACTATCCGTGACGCTTTTGTTCTTATTATCCTTTGTTTTTGCCTTTCTATTTACCTTCTTTGAATCGTTCTTCTTTTCGTAAGATCTTTTGGCCCCTACGAGTAAGACATGATCTTTCTTGGTTGGAAAGTCACTCTCAACATTTTCAACATGTTAAGCGAATCAATCAACAGGCCGATATCTAGCTTGTTTATATGAAAATTCACAACAATTGTGAAAGGAGTCCTGAGTGAGTGCAAGATCAAATCTTGCTCAACTCTCCATCCATGACAAAACCAGTTGTCTAATTGATCAATCAAATTGATTATGTTAAGAACTTTTTGTCTGCATACTATAGTGTCATTGGCCATTCTAGATCTAAAAGCTCCTTAGATATCTCGATATCTATCGGTCCCATTTTCCTCACCATCAACTACTTGATGTGCGGGGAATATAGTAGGAGCATCCATAGTTTCATCGACGGTGAAGCTCGTTACTCATGGATGCGAGCATGATGCATCGAGCCAATCATGCATCATCTTGCCACTTTCTAAAAGTAGCAATCTCTTCCTCGAGGCATTATCTCGCAACCATTGCGAGGGATAAAGCGATATTAAGGACATAAGATAGCTTTTCAACTATGAGAACTATTCTCAAATTCCTTAACCAATCCGCTTAATTAATTGGCCTAAGTTAATTTAGCATCTAATATGCTTCGCGATGATAGTAATTTTAGACATTATAAAATTACAGAAATGAATTTGTAATTAACAACATTTTAACATACATTCTTTTATTAATTACCAAAATAAATTAGGTCTTGTTTTAAATTGGTATCTCCCACTATTTTCTTCAAATTATATTACCTCACTTATATAGTTCTCGGCAAAAATCTAATTAAAGATTTGCTAAGTGAGAATAAGGATCCCATTTCAAATGTATATAGCCTTGTGGTGACACAACAAACTATATATAAATAAATAGGTAGACAACTTTTGTCAATTACATCAACTATGCAACTCCTTTTCTTTTGCCTCTTAGATTATTTTGATCAAGTGGTGGCACATCCAATCAAAATTATCCAAGTTAAGTCCAACCTAGCACTCCATATATTCAAAAAAGAAAAATATCATCCTTATGGTGACACAACAAAATAATATTGTTCAATTTTCTTTATAAGCATCAAATGTGATAAATTAACATCTTAAATACTTAATACTTGCCTTGTGGTGACACAACAAACTCATATTAAATATTTAATACTCTATTAATTTTATCATGCTAAAAGGCGACGTTCGATATTCCAAATATCTTTGAACGCTTAGGACTTAATATAAAAAAAAAATTGAGGGATTTATTGTTAAATGTCTCATCTTATTTAGAGCACATGCACATATATATATAAAATACGCGTAATATTAATTAACATGCGAAGCATGTTTGCATAATATATAATATATATAGTATAAGCATGCACATATAGAATACTATATTCTACCCGGATTGATTATGGACTTTTATTCTAGTTTGATTCACTAGAGCCACCAAGTGAACCAAAAGGTCAAACCCTAGGGGTGCAAGAAATAATATTTAAATATAATTATTACATTTAAACCTTGCTCCATTACAAACTCGGTCTTCAAGCGTTCCTTGCTCCTTGATCTCCAATTCTTTAAAATTAATTCTAACTATTCCTATTACAAAACTATTTAAAATAAATAGAAACCTTGATCAAATGATCGAGGGAAGTACATAGGAGGGAGATATAATTTACATTAAGAAAAAATTAGAGAAGACGAGGTACGCAGACCCCATTTAATAAAACTCATACATTCATGCATCCAACTAAAATAAATCCAATCACATTGGTCAATAGTCCATAATCAATCCCATTTATTATCATTCACATCACCATATGCATCAATAAATAACATTCATCTCATGAATAATAAACATATAATATATATTGATATCATTTAATGGGCAAATTTAGTTAGTATAAATCTAATTTTGAATCAAAATAAACTCCTTTATTTTAATCCAAATTTAAATTAAAATAAAACTATTTTATTTTAATTTATCTAATTTTGAATAAAATAAACTATTTTATTTTAATCAAAATTTTTAATCAAAATAAACTCCTTTATTTTAATTAATTATGGAATCCAATTCCATATATAAAAAAAAAACTTTGATTAAAGGAAACACGGATTCTCTTTCCTATTCACAAATAAACTCCTTTATTTTGAATAATATGAAATCTTATTTCATATCTAAATAAACTCCTTTATTTAAGGAAATACTTGATTCTCTTTTTTATTATTCACAAATAAACTCTTTTATTTTGAATAATATGAAATCTTATTTCATATCTAAATAAACTCATTTATTTAAGGAAACATAGAATCCAATTTCAACTCTAATTAATTATCATGGAATCCAATTCCAACTCTAATTAGTTAGCATGAAATTTAATTTTAAAATTAAAATAAACTTTATATTTTAATATTAAAATAAACTTTTTATTTTAAGATTAAAATAAACTTTTTATTTTAATTATAAAATTATTAAGAATATTATATATATATATATATATATATAAAATAATCATACTGTGCATGCTTTTGAAAAGAATCGTTACTTTAATTTATATAATATATATGTAGTATAACAGATTAACATATATCGCATAAATCAAATTGTTGGAAGTAACAATTAAGCCACCTGTTAACAATTATTGATCCTGCGTCACCTGTTAACAATCATATAATCATACTCCTGTACCATTACTTCCATTACATTAACATGAAGTGGCAATATAGAAAGAAAAAAAAAACAAAAAACGAATGCAGTTTTTTTTTTTTTTTTATAAATAAATTTTATACAACAAAATTATGCCCAATTAAATTATTCTAAACACATATCAATATACATATCAAATTAAAATAATTAATAATTAGCATAAAGGTTTGGCTCGATGCCAATTGTTAGGTTTGTAATATTCAAGAACGCAATCAAATTGCATAAATTAGCGGAAACGTGTAAAAATCAGAGTTTAAAATTTTACAAACCATATACCCGGATCACCCTTTATGCATAATTATTAATTAAACAAAAAGGAAAGAACAAGAATCATACCCTCAAGATCCGAGTTTCCTCAGTACAAGTTCACCTCCAATCCTTTTCGCTTCGAACTTGAATCCACCAGGTTTGGTTCTTCCTTTGATCAACGTTAGCCACCCAAGTGTTTGGCCTCTAAAGGTGATCCACCAAGGAAGAAGAAGGATTCAAGAAGATGGGTTATTAAGCAAAACCCTAGTTTTCTATCTCTATAGAAAAGAGTGTACTCTCCAACCATTGGAATTATCACGTAGTCTTGATATCCGATATAAGACTCTCTTATAAAGATATCAAGTAACCTTATTTAAAATAAGGTATTATTTAATTAAACCCTTTTTAATTAAAGGGCTCCTAATCTTATTAGGGATAATTAATTAAACTCCTTTAACTAATTTTTCTTCCTAATCCAATTAGCAATAAATGAGAGTATTTATATTAAATTAATTCCTAAACTCTTTTAGAAATTAAAATAATAATAATAATTGTAATAATATTAATAAGACTCTCTTATTAATTTATATTTAATATTTCTAAAATATTAAATAATAAATATTAAGCTATTTAATTTATTCTATCACCATGATTAAATTAAATATACATAACATATTATTACGATTATGCCATTAACTTCTTAAATAATTATTCTTCCTTTTATGGTGTGACCCTTTAGGTTCTCCATATTAAACCTAGGTTATGAATAAATCAATTAGAATAATTTAATCTTATTTAAATAAATAAATTAAATAATTTATTTATTTAAATAAATAATATTTATTCTACAATAAGGATAAACCTCCTAGCGATCAACGACTTTCCGGATAATATAGATTTCAACATTAATCATAAAAGAACCTTTGAGTAAATAGTTACTGTATAATTCAATCCTTCCACCATACAACGTCCCAATTAAATATAAGACATGGAATTACCATCAAGTCTTATTTTATTTAATTATATGTATTTCGATCCTTAAATGCACAACTCCAAATAATGCAAATTAGAAACTCCTTTCTAATTTCATTCTCATTGCCAGAGACTACTTGGGTTGTCATTTATCGAATCACATAGGACATTTCTCTTCTTTTAATGTAAGTGGTAGATTCTTTATTAATCATACATTATCTCCACGTACAACTTATTATACCCAAGCATACCTTTGATATACCCTAAGGGTCTTAAGAATAAGTCAAAAGTATAACTCATCATACACAAGATACTTATGATGATCTCAAGTCCAAAGATCACTTGACTACTATCACTACAGAAATCCTATCGACAGCAAAGTAAAACTCCATTAGGTATTTCTTAATGCGAGCCAATGCTCAAATGAACTTATTCTCTAATAAGCACCTACATACTTTGCTTTAGTGTCTCCATTAATGAATGATCACAGATCAATCATCCTCATCCAATGAAAGAAGCAAATATATGTACAAATCTATCCGGATTCACTAATTAGATCTCATTAGAATGATCATCATCATTTTTCTAAAAGCATTGCTTAAAACTATGGGTTTATCACATATTATAAAACAGCATCATGTAGATAATTAAAAGCCTTTAATAAATTAATATTTTTTATTAATAAATGATTAAAATTGTTACAAAATATATGTTTTATCATCAAACATGATTGACTTGTGTGCATACTACTTTCAAAAATATGCCCGGGAAATCAATCCTGTTTTAGTGGTCCTCAAGAATTTTGTTCTTTTGCTTTTAGTCCATCTCTCAGAACTCAGAATTGTATCAAAAAATGATGGGCTAAAATCATATTCTGCTCTGTCATGGTATAAAGTCGTGGTAGTGGCCTACATGTCGGAAGGCTTTTTATTATTCGGTCTCGATTTTGGTGTAAGAGCATCGTCATGCTGGGAAGGAGTTTTAAAATTTTTAATAAAAATTATGATTTTTTTTCTAAATAATAAGACAAATAAGATGGATCAATTATATAAATATAGAATTACCATATAGTATATATAGCATTGTCCAAATGATAATACATAATAATTAAACAATAGACTTTTAAGACATTCTAAAAAATACATAAACACAAGAAGTTATAAATCAATCATTTTCCTACTCCTACTCTACATTATCATCATTTTCTTGTTCCTTAGTAATAGTTAAGATTTTTTGTTAAGTTAGTATGTACATATATATTTTTATGAAAAATGTTATACATATTGATAAATATTTGACATAGTTGGATTGTGATCAACGTGAAAGTCTATGCGATAAGATAGAATAAATTATTTATCCCATGTATGCACATACACTGGGATGGAGCCAAGATTTTTTTTTTTTTTTGCGGGGGGGGGGGCCAAAAAATATATATTCGTCACCATTACAAAACATATTTTTACTAAAACAAAAAAAATGTAGGAATAGAATTTGTTTTGACAAAGACAACAAAACATAACAAAAAACTTTGTCAGAATTGCACCCGACGTTTTACTAAAACATGATTTGATTGTTTTTACTTGAAAAATGACTCAATAGTATGTGATTTTCCCACTACTCTAAAACAAAAAACAAAAAATTCAATTAACGACTCCAATTTATTTATGCACATACATAATATATATACACACATTGATATACACAAAGTTCAAGTATGACAACTGCTTGATTTGAACAAGAGATATATTTATCTCTTCTTGCAAAGGCTATTACTATTAAGCATCGTGATTAAGTACATGTATAATAATATATACTAAACACAATGTAAAAGAAATCATTTTGTCAAGAGTTCAAAGACAATGTAAAAGAAAGCATGGTAGGTGGGCCTTCGTAGTTAAAAAAAATTAAAATCTTGGGGTGGGGTGGGGTGGGGTGGGGGGGGTGGGGTGGGGTGGAGGGGGGGGCCATGGCCCCTCAGAATGCCCACTTAGCTTCGTCCCTGCACATACATAGCAATCATAATTCGGCTAAAAACTTTCGCAATGTATAATAGAACTATATTTTTATTTTTCAATATTTTTATATTATTGTTATTATTAATATTATCATTATTATTATTTTTGTTGTTGTTATTTGATATGTTAATATATGTAAATAACATATTTTATTTATTATTATTATTATTAAATTCTTTGTCCGACAAGAAGAGTCCCATTTTTTAATATTATTACTCCATCAGTTACACTATTACTACGGTACACCGTTATTTCTCCTGCAATGTCATTTTTTTGCCCGCTATGCCAATATTTTTTCCCGTTTGGGGGAAAATCAATCTTTATAATAATTATTATATATTGTTATTCTTTGAAGCATTTTATTCCCCCATTTATAGAAGACTTGTTTTTTCTTGTGTGGAATTTTGTTTCCACCATGAGTATTGATTTTCTCCCTTTACAATAATTATTATTGTTATTCTTTTTTCTTATGGTAGGAAGTTGATTCGATTTTAAATTTTTGTGATATCCATTAGCTGTTGCTATGATTTATCTTTTTCCTGATTTAAAATATATTATTTATTTAAATAGAATACCATTTGATTTTGTCCTACCATTATAATCCTTTAATGATCTATTAGGGGAGAGCAAAAAACCTCAATATTTGTAACCGCAAGCGCATAAATCCACACAATTTGTGGATGCGGTACGGTTATGCGATGTTTTTATTTTTTTACTAATCGCATATTGTGGTTGCGGTTATGATTCTTGATTCTGGCTCTTGATTCTGCGATTCTTGATAGCTCTTAAAACTACAATCAAGACTTTATAATAAACTATATATGTTTTATATATATTAAATATCAAGTTATAGTGCATCTAATAAAGTTGGAAGTGAATAATATAATTTAATTTGTTTCTTATGAGTTTTAATCACTTGTACGTGTATTATTACGTTTAATCTATATTAATTTAGCTTCCTAAAAATTCATTAGTTCTCTTTAACTTTATGCAAATTAATTTGAAAAACATGATAATATAGGATAATCACTACTAGTACAAGAAAATAAATGAGGGGTTAGAACTTTATTTGTGGTAAGTTATTAAAATCTCTTTGATTAATGTAATTAAGTCCACAATTTTTTTTTTTAATTTAACATGTGTAATAGTTGTTCCTTACATATTATTCATGTATAGCTGCAATTTGTAAATTGAACTTTTATTATTTATGTTATACATACGATTTTTAAATAGGTATGTGTGGAAATGAAAATAATTTTCATAATATGAATTAATAAAATAAAAATTATATATTATAATTTATATATATATATATATATATATATATATATAGAGAGAGAGAGAGAGAGAGAGCAAGGATCTTAGGCTCACCCTTATTGAGCTCACCCCTCGCTTTTTTTTTTTTTTTTTTTATAAAAAAATATAACTAATAAAAATGTATAATCAACACTGTTTTGTTATATGTACCCAAATCACACCCAAAACACTTTTTTTAAAAAAACTTTCAATTCCACTCAATAAGGGTGAGCCTAAAAAATGGACTATATATATATATATATATATATATATATATATATATGAAAGTGGTTATGTAATCAGAATCAGATTGCCACCGCATTCTGCCGTATGTATCCACAACCGCAAATAACCGCATAGTTATGGTTCTTAATATATTAGTAATCGTATATTGTGGTTGCGGTTGGTGCCTGTAATCACACCAAACCACACCCATCCCTATCATCTATACCTGATGTTGTTTCAAAATGTTTTAGTTGTTCGAGCTATTTTAAAAAAAAAACAAAACAAAAAAGCAGCAACGTATTTATAATTTTTTAGTCTATAATTTACTAGCCTATTTGGTGTTGGGTCATGATATTTCTCCTATTGGGCCGTATGGATTGGGCCTCTTTATTTAATTAGTCCATTGGGTTTTCATTATTGCGTCTTTAAGTTATTGGGCCTAGTCACCACTTTATTCCTATTAAGTCCTTACAAAATTGGGCCGGGTCAATGGATTGATCCATTAGATCTTTTAATATCTCTGTCTTTGACTTGTAATGATAAAAAAGGATGGTTGTTGACTAAAAGTCTGCAGATCATTAATGTGGATGGGATTATAGCCACCGACGATATATGCATGATGAAGGAAAAAGGTGATAACTCGCATGCAATGGGCAGAGATCACCGAGGAGTGGGGGTGTGTCGACGGCGGTAGTAGGTACACTATGTAACCGCAAAGAGAGTATAACCTAGCAAGGAAGTCTCCAAGAAAAGGTACGCATTCATACAACTGATATTTTATCTCTCAAGACACTAGACATTTTTATCCTCCATTGTTCACCCTTAAATCATTCTCAGACCGACTCTCACGCTTTGAAGTTATCCTCGACGGGCCGGCCGCCAAGATTTTGGTGTTGACTGTGTTTAGTGTGCAGGATCAAGGCATCTTACGTGATTGGGACGTTGGAGAAGATCTTGGTGTTAACATTGGCGCTAGAAGGAGGGCTGAGTTCTAGTGTCCTGAATATTTTCAATCACAAACTGTGTTCGTTCTACGTCAGAATCCATGGGGAAGAGTAGAACACCTACGCCTGAAGGACAGCCGATGGCTGTAAGTGAATCCGAACTACGAGTACCCGTCAAAGATCGTTTGGGACCTGCAGTAAGTACTCATGCTAGCACAGCTTCCAAACGTCCATCAGAGGATTCTCGTCCGAAGGCCGTGAGTAACGTTAAGCGAAGGCTGGTTTTCACAGTTGAGAAAGGATCTGATCGTGGTCGAAAATGGGTAGAAGGCACCACGCCTAGAACTCGATACCGAGATGATCAGGATGATAAGGCCTCCGAGCTGGCCAAGATGGCAGACGAAATGGATTGGGCCATGGAGGTACTTTTGAAGCAACGACAAGATATAGCTGAGCAGATGTTTCGGATGGCGGATTTGAGGGACGAAGCTTCTAGATATGTTCAGTCCGAAGAGCGTGGGCATCGGAGTGGGAAGGAACATGCCCATTCAGGTCGTGAATCTCGGGGCCAACCTCGAGATCGAAGAAAATCCAGAAGCCCTACTCCTCAGAAATCGAAGAAGGTACCTCACCCTGTCAGTTCTAAGTAGCAGGGTCGAAGCCAACAGAGAGGCCGATCCAGGGAGTACACTCCCGAAAATACAAAGAAGGCAATCTGCCTTGCGCATTCTCACCACAGCGGCCAAGTTCAGAGATGAAGCAGATCCAGAGCTCACACTCCTGAGAGTCCACCGGGGGTACTCCGCCCTGGGGATGCTCATCATTGGAAAAGTCCCTCGAAAGTTGGGGGCTCTAGGGTAAAAGGTTGGTCTACTCAGAAGAGGAAAGAGTCGCCGGAGAAAGAAGCATCATCTCAACCAGAAGGAGTGGAGTATCTGGTTAAAGAATTGAAGGAGCTCCAGAAGCAATTAGCTGAGGTTCAACAGGTGAAGGATACTCCGGGAAAGAAGGCGTCCCCATTTTCCTCGGATATTCATAAGGAGAAGACAGACACCACCAAGAAGTTGCCTCACATGGAAAGTTACGATGGGTCTGGGGACCCTTATGACCCTAGCCAGGCGTTTGACCGGTTGATGGATTATTATGATTTTACCGATGCTGCCAAGTGCCATACGTTCGTCACGACGTTAAGGAAGGATGCAAGGCAGTGGATGGGGACTTTGCCGGAAGATTCAGTGTCTTCATGGTCCGAGCTGTGTGACAAATTCCACGCCCGTTTCGGGAGAAACCGAAGAAGAGGGAAGCCCACAGGTTCTTTAGCACAGGTTAGACAGTTCACCAATGAATCCTTGGGTCAGTATGTGAAGAGGTTCAGGGAGGCAGTTGGCCAGGTGTCCGATCTTAATGATCTGCAAGCTATAGGTTTATTTCAGAACGGGCTAGATTTGGTGAAGTCCGAAAAGTTGGTGAAGAAGCTGATGTTTCACCATCCAAAGAGCTTGGCAGAAGCTTTTGATAAAGCAGAAGGTTATATTGTGGTGGAAGATGTAAGACCCCAACTTTTATAAATAAAGATGAATTTTTTATAAATATTATTTTTGAATATTATGGAGTAAATTTGATATAATGTTATAGTTGTGAGTAATATTTATAAATTTTGCAAAGTAAGCAAGTTGTTATAAAATATTTGTTTGGTCGGGGAATATTCTTTTTGTTTGGGAATATTAAATGACGACCAATCAATCATCGTGGACCCCCACAACGGAAGTATTGTCGTAGTTAGAAAACGATAAAATTATATTTTATAAAATAACTACGGAGGTGTTACCGTTAAAACCGCTTGAACTACCCTTAGTAAAAGTACAAAGAATACGCTGGCGTGGTTGCATAGTAGCACACTACAATATTGATTATTGATGCTTACGTGAGAAGTCACTCAACTATACTCAATTATTACTACAAAGAATTGCGCATTATATCTCTTATATTATTGATTCAATTATTGTCACAAAGATCATCTCATATAATATATTATATTATTAAATCAATAATTGAGACGACAAGTTATAAATGATTAATAATTGTTGAAAGATTAAATATGTGTTGATTAAAATAAAATGATTTGTGGTAATATTTATTTAATCCTTGATATATATATAAAGAGTCTATTATGAGACGTTTGTGGTAAGTTTGGTTATTTTATGGGGGCCCATATGTCATCATCTAAGAGTCTCTTCACAATAATAGTAATTACCTTCACAATAGTAATTACCTTCATCAATAAGTAATTACCTTCACAATAGTAACTACCTTTACAGACGTCAAACCACTTGCCGTTTCATATTACAAAAGCCGAACCAATTGTCGCTTTCACATTACAGACGCCAAACCAATTTTCTTTTCACATCACCACCGTCAAGCCACTTGCCTTTTCACATTTCAAGTGCTAAGCTAGAAATCTTCTATAAATAGAGGCCTAGTGCTTCATTATTTTCACAAATTCATTCATTCAAGCTATAGAGAGAAAAGTATAGAGAGAATAAGAGAGAAAGAAGAAGAGTATTCTCACATTACACTACTTGAAAGATTCAATCTAATACTAATGTAAGGGGGTGTTATTCTTTCTTATTCATGAAGAGAACTGCTGTTATTCCATTGCTTATTATTCTGTTGGAATAACCTGTATACGCGGTTTACCCTATACTTGGTGACATTCTTCTATTATTCTATTGGAACATCCTGTCTGTGTGTTTTACATCGGACTGGTTTCCGCCTTTTATTATTATTATTCATTGGAACATCATGTCTATGTGTTTTACAATTCCTGGTTCCGCTTTTTATTATTATTCTGCTGGAACATCCTCATCAGTGTGTTTTACAATCAACTCGGTTCCATCTTTATTATTATGTTGGAACATCCATCGCTTGCAAATTTTGCCCGACTTCGGTTCCGTTATTATTATTCTGTTGAATAACTCGCTCTATCGGCACCGCATGCATGGTGATTTCTTTTGTTATTCCATTCTTTATTATACTCAACAAGTTAAAGTTTTGACTTCTATACTCCATGAAATTAGTAGAATATCCTTGATATTTGCGCTTCATCCAAAGATCTTTTCATGGAAATATTCTTCCGATCATTCTTGAATTTTACTCTACAAAGCAAAGATCATGTTGACAATTTGGACATTATTAGTTCTGGATAAATTAATTCTTGAACTTGTTTTATTGAATTCTTATATCATTGTCATCATCCTCATGTTTATATTATGTTGAAAGTCATCCGTGGCACAGAGTGCATAGATGGACTTGGTATGATTATGACTGTGGTTTATTCTGTTGTAATCATGACCGTAATGTTACAAATGATGTGGTAAAAGTTATCATTGGCCCGTAGTGCATTGGTGACAAATGTTGTTGGCATGATCATGACCATTAATGAATACATGAATGTCCTTGGCTATAGTGCATGGATAATTTGTGGTCGTGATACTAAAGAATATCCTCGGTCGTTGTGCGTGGGGTGATTCGATGATGTGGATTATTTATTAAGTTGAGTCCCAAATGATAAAAGTCATGAAAAACTTTTAAATCATAAAAGATAGTAGATTTTATTCTCTACTTAACTCTTTTAATAGATTGCTTGTTCCACCGCAGCTTAAACTTGATGTTGTTATATTTTATCGCTTAACATCATTGAAGGCTAACGATAATTTATTCTCGCATTATCTTAGTCATAATATTTCTTCTCGGGCTAGTTGAGCTCACCCTTTCTTTCACTTCATTCTCTTCTGTGAAATGAGAACATAGCGAGGACTAGTCGGGGAACGGAGTGACGGTCTAGAGGATAGCATTAGTAGTCCTCACTATTCTATGAAATAGTGTGTTAATAATTGTAATGAGGACTCCTTTGAGTTTGTATAATCTCTAGTAAACAATAATTGTATTCAAACTCATAGTTATGTTTTGTCGTATTGTACACGACAAAACAGTATTAAGTAAGTTGTATTTGAATTTTGTACCATGTATCCGGCGACCCAAGATGGGTGATGTATACCTAATTTTGGGGGCGCCACAAATTGTATCAAAGCTTAGGATATGATCCTCGCTAAGATGTGAGAATAGTACTAGGAGGGGGAGAGACGGGAATTCTTTCGCTAGTATGACCTACCTAAGTTTATGTGGTATTTAATTGGCTCACGTAATTTAGGGATAATATGTTACATGTCAATTAACCTTTGTTTTGTGGCAAGATCTCGAAAATGACATCCGAGAATGTTGAGAATAGCAATGGAGCACAAAGCACCGCCGATTCACCACATATCAATAATTAGGATAATATGCATCGAAGGCGACAATCCTCATGCAAACAACAACACCGACTAAATGATGAATGATCAAATGTTCAGGGCTTTATGCAATTCATGCAACAAAGAAGCGAGAGCGGCTCTCGTCCAAAATGCGTGGAAACACTGAAACTCTCTGGCGGGCCACCGCTAAATAGCCAAAGAGCCGGGACCACCGGAGTTTAAGGGAGAGCCAAAATCACTTATGGCGGAAGCATGGATAAAGCGATCACCAAGATATTTGATGTCTTGGGATGCTCCGAGGAGCAAAAGATTCTTCCTTCACGCCTTTATGTTGCGCGGAGAGGCGATTCATCGTGGGAATCGGTGAAAACGTACTCAACCTGCCGTACTGAAGATGTCTTGGGAGAAGTTCTAAGAGCTGTTCAACGACAAATACTTTCCCGAAAGTATTTGTCCAATGAAGGAGGTGGAGTTTATCAAGTTGGAACAAAACAATATGACTGTGTCGCAATACGAGGCTAAATTTGCGGAGTTATCCCGCTTTCAAGGTCCCCACTTGGTGGATAATGAAGAGAGAATGACACGGATGTTTTTAAGAGGTTTGAAGCCGAAGATACGTCAACATCTTATTTCTCATAAACTGTGTTTATATTCAGATGTTGTAAATAGGGCTCAGTTAGTGGAGCGCGATAACGAGTCAACGCAACTAAAAGAGAGAGCAACCGTAAAATGATAATACCAATGGTAGCGATCATCGAGCGGTGACAACAAGCGTGGATAGAATCAATGGGCCGAAATGGTAACCACTTGGTGGTAATCGTACAAAACAATAAGAATGGACATTTCAAGAAGAGGAGATTCAACAATGATGGAAAGACATCAGCACCAGCACCCGTTGTTAAGGAAGGAGAAAGACCACCTATTATATGCTTCAAATACGGAGGGGAGGGTCACGTCAATCCAAATTGCGCGATGTCGTCCAAAGCATGTTATAATTATGGAAGAGAAGGTCACTTAGCCCAATTTTGTCGTTCTCCGAAGACATATTCAGCTAAGATGGAGGCACCAAAGGCCGTCCCAGAAAAGTCAAAGCCGGTAGTGCAAGGGAGAGCGTTTATTGTGACCTCCCAGAAAGCAAGGAAACTGAATAAGGTCATCACGGGTAAACTTATCATAAACTCTAACGAAGTCTATACTTTATTTGATACCGGTTCTACCCATTCTTTTATTTCTCCTACTTGCGCTCATCGATTAAATTTGACTCCGGAGAAATTAGACTTTGACTTATCTATGGAAACTCCATTGGGAGAAACCTTCATTACATCCACTGTTTATAAGTCTTGTTTGGTTCAAATCGGTACCCTCACATTACCTGTAGATCTTATTTCATTGAAAATACTTGCATTTGACGTGATTCTAGGGATTGATTGGTTAACTACTCATCATACAAAAATTGATTGTTTCCATAAGGTTGTTAGCTTTCATATTCCTAATCAACCTATTATGCGAATTCAAGTGACCAAACCATTAAAATCAATCACGGTCATCTCAAGCCATAAAACTATTCATTTATTGAAAAACGGATGTCAAGCTTTCTTAGCTCATGTCACAGATTTAAACAAAAATACGTCGGTTTTGAACGATATTTCTATTGTTAATAAATTTCCGACATATTCCCAGAAGAACTTCTTGCCTACCCCCGAAGCGTGAAATTGAATTTTGTATCGACTCTGAACCCTGGTACAAAACCCATTTCCAAAGCCCCATATCGAATGGCTCTATTGAACTTCGTGGAGTTAAAGACCCAACCGCAGGAATTGTTAGACATCGGGCTTTATTCGGTCCCTAGTACTTCTCCTTGGGGTGTTCCTGTTCTATTCGTGAAGAAGAAAGATGGGAGTATGCGACTTTGTATTGATTATAGGGAGTTGAATCATGTCACCATCAAAAATAGGTATCCATTGCCACGTATTGATGATCTGTTTGACCAGTTGGAAGGAGCCAAATTCTTTTCAAAGATTGATCTTCGTTTCGGATATCACCAATTGAAGATTAGAACCGATGACATTTCAAAGACGGCTTTTAGAACTCGGTACGGGCATTATGAATTTCTAGTCATGTCATTTGGATTGACTAATGCTCCTGCTGCCTTCATGGATATGATGAACCGAGTATTCAAGGAATATTTGGATCACTTTGTGGTCGTCTTTATTGATGACATTCTTATTTATTCCAAAAGCCGTGAAGATCATGAGTAACACTTGAGGCTGACACTCCAAAAGCTTCGTGAATACAAGCTTTATGCCAAGTTAAAGAAATGCGAATTCTGGCTTGAGGAAGTAGCATTCCTTGGGCACGTAGTATAAAGTCATGGAATATATATTGACCCAGCAAAGATTGAAGCAATTCAAAGCTGGGATCAACCTAAATCAGTGACCGAAGTACGTAGCTTTCTCGGTTTAGCTGGTTATTATCGGAGATTTGTGGAAGGATTTTCTCGAATCGCTACTCCATTGACTCGGTTGACTTTGGAAAGATACAAAGTTCTATTGGAGCGAAGAATATGAGAAGAGTTTTCAAGAACTCAAGAGGAGACTCATTTCGGCACCTGTTCTGACAATACCATCTGGCTCGGAGGGATTTGTCATCTACAGTGATGCTTCGGGCAAAGGGTTGGGATGTGTTCTCATGCAACATGGAAAAGTCATAGCCTATGTCTCAAGACAACTCAAAGAATATGAGAGGAATTATTCTACTCATGATCTAGAGTTGGCAGCTGTTGTCTTCGCACTAAAGATTTGGAGGCATTACTTGTATAGGGAGAAGGTGGAGATCTTTACGGATCATAAAAGCCTCAAATATTTCTTTACTCAAAAGTAACTCAACATGCGACAACGACGTTGACTTGAACTATTGAAAGATTATGATCATACCATCCAATACCATCCTGGAAAAGTGAACGTGGTAGCTGACGCATTGAGTAGAAAATCATATGCAAGTACGAGTGCGATATTGTCAACGCAAAGGCCCATTTTGTGTGACTTGCAAAGGATGGAGATAGAGTTGAAGACTTCAGGGACCCATGTGATGATGGAGAATATACGAGTAGAACCGACTTTAATCGATAAAGTTAAAGCTGCTCAAGTTATAGACTTGGAGCTGATGCGTATGAGGAAGAAAGTGCAAGAAGGTGCTATGCCGGAAGCAAGAATCGATGAAGAAGGAATACTTTGAGTCAACTCTAGACTTTGTGTTCCTAACGACCCTGATTTAAAGTATAAAATCATGATGGAGGCGCACAACACACCGTTTGCAATCCATCTTAGGAGTACCAAAATGTATCATGATATTCGTCATACATTTTGGTGGAGCAATATGAAGAGAGAGATAGCGTTGTTTATCTCAAGGTGTCTAACTTGTCAACGAGTTAAAGTGGAGCATCAAGTACCACAAGGTCCATTGGAACCACTTGAAATTCTAGAATGGAAGTGGGAGCACATTACCATGGATTTCATTACCGGTCTTTCTAAGGTTTCTCAAGGCATAGATGCGATTTGGGTCATTGTTGATAGATTGACCAAGTCTGCTCATTTCTTACCGATATGAGAAACTTATACACTTGAACGTCTTGCTCGTATGTACATAAACGAGATTGTAAGACTGCATGGTATGCTGGTATCCATAGTTTCTGATCGAGACCCAAGATTCACTTTATGATTTTGGGTTAGTTTGCAAAAAGATATGGGCACAGACTTACGATTTAGCTAGGCATATCATCCTCAGAAGGACGAACAGTCGGAGAGGACTATTCAAACTCTTGAAGATCTATTAAGACTTTGTGTCCTTGATTTCAAGAGAAGTTGGGACAAGTTCTTACCATTGGTGGAGTTTTCCTACAACAACAGTTATCAAGCAAGTATTGGCATGGCTCCATTCTAAGCATTGTATGGAAGAAAGTGTCATTCTCCAGTATGCTGGGATGAGGTGGGTGAAGCAACGTTGTTGGGACTGGAGTTGGTACGTATGACTACAGAAAAGATTCAAACGATCCGACAACGTTGTAAGACCCCGAATTTTATGAAATAAAAGTATTCAATTTTTCTATTTAGTAAATAGTTAAATTGATAAAAGTTTAAAGTTAAGGGTGATATATGAAATTTTTTTAAAATAAGCAAGTGGTTATAAAATACTCATTGTTGTCGGGGAATATTCATTTGGTCGTGGAATATTCTTCCTGTCGGGGAATATTCATACGACGACACAGCTTTTGTGGGCCCCATAACGGAAAGCGATTGGATGAAGAAAATAACAAGTATAAGTTATTTATAAATAATGGCGTAGTTGTTACCGTTAATACTGTTGGAATACCCTGTGGTTAAAACACAGTAATACGCGTTGTTGCACGAAGAAGATTACACAGTATTGCACCAATTATTGATTCTTACGTAAGAAAGCACTACTCAATAATTGTTACAAGAATTATCGCTCAATATTTTATTTTGATTCAATAATTGCTTGCGTTGATATTTTATATTATTGTTGTTTTAATAATTGTCACTACGACAAGATTTCCCATTATCAGATCAATAATTCATATTATTTGAATAATATTATTAGAAAAACATTATTGGCAATGTCTAGAAAGTTCTATCTAAGGAGAGGTTCGGTCACCTAATCAAGCTGCCTAGTAAGTAAGAGAAATTCTTATTGAAAGCCCCCTCTTTCTTGGGAACTGCCTGGTTGTCAATATTGTGATTTTGTAATATTATTTGTGAATAATTAATTATTGATTTATGTGATATGTTAATTTATTAAATTAACCTTTGTTTTTGAAGCTGTATTCTAGAATGATATCTGAAATACAGGAGATGAGCAATGGAGAAATCATGATGACAGGAAAGATGGAATCTGAAATGGAAGCAAGGTATTCTCAACTCTTTGAAATACTAGGTACGTAAATTTCGAGGACGAAATTTCATAAGGAAGGGAGATTGTAAGACCCCAAATTTTATGAAATAAAAGTATTCAATTTTTCTATTTAGTAAATAGTTAAATTGATAAAAGTTTAAAGTTAAGGGTGATATATGAAATTTTTTAAAATGAGCAAGTGGTTATAAAATACTACTCATTGTTGTTGTGAATAATATTCGTTTGGTCGTGGAATATTCTTCCTGTCGGGGAATATTCATACGATGGCGCAGCCTTTTGTGGGCCCCATAACGGAAAGCGTTTGGATGAAGAAAACGACAAGTATATGTTGTTTACAAATAACGGCGTAGTTGTTACCAATAATCTCGTTGGAATACCTTCATGTGGTTAAAACACGATGTACGCGTTGTTGCCGCACAAGAAGACACTCGGTATTGCACCAATTATTGATTCTTACGTAAGAAGGCACTACTCAATAATCATACATAGAATTATCGCTTTAATATTTTATTTTTGATTCAATAATTGTCGTTGATATTTTATATTATTGTTGTTTTAATAATTGTCACGGCGATAGTATTTCCCATTATCTGGATCAATAATTTATATTATTTGAATAATATTATTAGATAACATTATTAGCAAATGTCTAGAAAGTTCTGCATCAAGGAGAGGTTTGGTCACCTAATCACGCGCAAGAAGAGGAGAAATTCTTATTGGAAAGCCCCTCTTTCTTGGGGAACCGCTAGTTGTCAATATCAGGATTCTCAGTAATATTATTTGTGAATAATTAATTATTGATTTATATGATAAGGAAAATATTCATTTTATGTGGATATAGATGGAGAAAATTTTTAAAGTGATAATTGTTGAAAATCGATATTTTATCTTTTCTGATAAAATAATATTTTATTATATTATTATAATATAATAATGGTGATATTTTTACAATGAATGTAGGATATATGAGTATATGAGGAGGAGAAGAATATTTTTTTTACAAAGTTGTTTAAAACATGTTAAACATGTTGGTGGACCCATTCTTGATCGAAATTTGATTATACCGTAAAATCGCTTCGTATGTGGATTTCTTTGCCAATTTCTTTGGAAAAAAACTTTCTTCTGCAAAGTTGTAGAGAATTGAATTTCCTATAAAAAATCACGAGATTCGAATTTTCTGATAAAATGGGAATTTATTATGAATTATTGAAGTTCCGTGGTTCCGAAATAATTGATTTTTGAAAGTTTTAATTAATTTTAATAACAAAAATGTTTTTGTTATATTTGGGGGGCCCACTGGTGGTTGAAATTAGCTGAAATCAGTTGTTAAAAGTGTGTGTAAGAAAATTTTATAAATATAATATTATTATATTCAATTTTCTACTTTGGTGTTCTAAATAATTTCCTATAAATAGGGTGCTTAGGTTAGAATTGAAAAACACACCAGAAACTAAAGTTTTCTCTCTATTTCTCTCTCTATATTATCGAGTGTATTCTTGTGAGTATTTTGATATCTTGAGTGTTGCTATACTGCAAGTTCGTTTCAAATATTATTCCAAATGTAAGTATCGCTTTTTTCGAGGTAAGGGATAGTAAGGGATTGTAAGGGATAGTAAGGGATTGTAAGGGATAGTAGGGTGTGTTGTTTTCTTCATAAATGATATTATTTCTTCAATATCATTATGCTGAAGTATTGGTTTGAACTTTTTATCAAATTTGAAACTTTTTCATGTCAGAGTTACTATTCATGAGTTACTATTCACGAGTTACTATTCATGAGTTACTATTCACGGGTACTATTCACTACAAAATTGGTTTTTTTTTTCTAACCAAATTATAGTTGATTTATGAATATTACTCTGGAGATTAAAACTATGTATTGATTATATTGATTTTATTATCATATATAACATTTTTATAACCTTGATGTTGAAATTCTCTTTCACTGGAGTGTAAAGATGGGTAGATTATTGGTATGATCATGACTAGGGTTCTCTTTGGCCAATAGTGAAAAGTTGAATTCTGACAGGTATGATCATGACCATTGAATTTATAATTGAATATCTTTTGCTTAAGTACAAAGGTGAATTGATCAACATGGTTATAATTATTGTTTATATAATTTCTGAAATGATTATATATTTCTTTGAGATATGAATATCTTTGGCATATAGTGCAAAGATGGTCTGTTGATGAATATCTTTGGCTTGTAGTGCAAAGATGAATTTATTAGTATGATTATGAACATGAACTGTGATTTGGTATAACCATGATCTTTGATGTTTCAGGTGATGAAAATTATCTTTGTCCTGGATGAGAAAAAGAATTTAGAACAACAATTACGATTATGAGTTATACATATGATTGTGGATAGGAATTGTTGATTGATGTTACAGGGATAAAACATTGTTGGTGGACTTTTAACATGGAGAAGATAATAGACTTGATGGTCTATTTGACTCTTCTAATGGATTGCTCATTCCGCTGCAACTATGGTCGAAAAGTTTTATCATCTACCATATGTTCTAAATCTCTGATTTATTACTGATGAAGACAATTGATAATTTATTTATCTTTAGTCATAATATTCTTAATCGAAGTAGTTGTGTTTCACCCTTTTGCTTCACAATTCCTTTCGTGTAATACGAGTGTAGCCAAATTAGAGCGGGGTAACAGGGAATAGAATCGGTGGTAATCATTTAGTAGTTATATTTGGTGAATCAACTAGGGTGAGGCGAACCCAACTTTGGAAGGGTGTTTTGCCACTATCATACAAGATGTCTAATGACATACAACCTCGTATCATCATAAGACAGGGATGTGCTCATCCACTTGCTGAGTATATTTACGAGCACTACCTATATAATCTTGGTGTTTGTTTGGAGTTTAATTCTCAATTAGAGACAGTGGAGATAATGATATGTCAAGGAAGACTCACCATTGGGAAGAATATGATAGTAATCTTCTCGCTTTTCTTTGGGGTCTATTAATCAACCAAGGATAATTTCGCGGGCATATGATATCTATCATAACCTGCACGCATGGCCTCCCATATACGAAGGTTTCCTTAAGCACTTCCCAAGGATTTTAATTTCTAAAACAGCTTATCGACTAAACCTTTATGTAAGGTGTCATTGTGACGTCATATCCAAGGTTGGGATGAGAGTCACAGCTTGGTATATATTTGTATCCAAACTCACAAAGATATGTGTTGTTGTATTTTGCATGACAATTGTTGTAATAAAAGTTGTAGTTGTTTTCTCAGACTATGTATTTGGCGACTCGTAATAGGTTGGATGGATTGGACCAATTTTGGGGTTGTCACATTTGGTATCGAGCTTAGGGATATGATCTCTCAAGCGAGATCGGAATAGAACTAGGAGGGAAAGATGAGTAAATCCTTCGCTAAAGTGTCCTACCTAAGCTTATTTGTTGGTCGTCACCATAATATCGGATATTATGTGATATGTTAATTTATTAAATTAACCTTTGTTTTTTGAAGTCGTATTCTAGAATGATATCCAAATACGGTGAGATGAAAGCAATGGAGAAATCATGATGACAGGAAAGATGGAATCTGAAATGGAAGCAAGGTATTCTCAACTCTTTGAAATACTAGGTACGTAAATTTCGAGGACGAAATTTCATAAGGAAGGGAGATTGTAAGACCCCAAATTTTATGAAATAAAAGTATTCAATTTTTCTATTTAGTAAATAGTTAAATTGATAAAAGTTTAAAGTTAAGGGTGATATATGAAATTTTTTTAAAATGAGCAAGTGGTTATAAAATACTCATTGTTGTCGGGGAATATTCGTTTGGTCGTGGAATATTCTTCCTGTCGGGGAATATTCATACGATGGCGCAGCTTTTGTGGGCCCCATAACGGAAAGCGTTTGGATGAAGAAAACGACAAGTATATGTTGTTTACAAATAACTACAGTAGTTATTACTCAAGTATCTATTGTTGGAATACCACGTGGTTAAAACACAAGAATGTCGCGTTTGTTGCACAAAGAAGACACCTGCAGTATTGCACCAATTATTGATTCTTACGTAAGAAGGCACTACTCAATAATTGCTACAAGAATTACTTGCTTAATATTTTATTTTTGATTCAATAATTGCTGCGTTGATATTTTATATTATTGTTGTTTTAATAATTGTCACGATAGTATTTCCCATTATCTGGATCAATAATTTATATTATTTGAATAATATTATTAGATAACATTATTGGCAATGTCTAGAAAGTTCTGCTCAAGGAGAGGTTTGGTCACCTAATCATGCCACCAAGAAGGAGAAATTTTATTGAAAGCCCTCTTCTCTTGGGGACCGCCTAGTCATCAATATTGTGATTCTCAGAATATTATTTGTGAATAATTAATTATTGATTTATATGATAAGGAAAATATTCATTTTATGTGGATATAGATGGAGAAAATTTTAAAGTGATAATTGTTGAAAATCGATATTTTATCTTTTCTTGATAAAATAATATTTTATTATATTATTATAATATAATAATGGTGATATTTTTACAATGAATGTGGGATATATGAGTATATGAGGAGGAAGAGTATTTTTGTTGCAAAAGTTGTTTAAAACATGTTAAACATGTTGGTGGACCCATTTCTTGACTGAAATTTGATTATAGCCTGTAAAATCGCTCGTATGTAGATTTCGGTCAATTTCTGTTTGGAAAAACTTTCTTCTGCAAAGTTGTAGAGAATTGAATTTCCTTTAAAAAATCACGAGATTCGAATTTTTTGATAAAATGGGAATTTATTATGAATTATTGAAGTTCCGTGGTTCCGAAATAATTGATTTTTGAAAGTTTTAATTAATTTTAATAACAAAAATGTTTTTGTTATGTTTGGGGGGCCCACTGGTGGTTGAAATTAGCTGAAATCAGTTGTTAAAAGTGTGTGTAAGAAAATTTTATAAATATAATATTATTATATTTAATTTTCTACTTTGGTGTTCTAAGCAATTTCCTATAAATAGGGTGCTTAGGTTAGAATTGAAAAACACACCAGAAACTGAAGTTTTCTCTCTATTTCTCTCTCTATATTATCGAGTGTATTCTTGTGAGTATTTTGATATCTTGAGTGTTGCTATACTACGCAAGTTCGTTCAAATATTATTCCAAATGTAAGCACCGCTTTTTTGAGGTAAGGGATAGTAAGGGATTGTAAGGGATAGTAAGGTGTGTTATTTTCTTCATAAATGATATTATTTCTTCAATATCATTATGCCGAAATATTAGTTTGAACTTTTTATCAAATTTGGAACTTTTTCATGTCGGGGTTACTATTCATGAGTTACTATTCACGAGTTACTATTCATTAGTTACTATTCACGAGTTACTATTCATGGGTACTATTCACTACAAAATTGGTTTTTTTCTAACCAAATTATAGTTGATTTATGAATATTACTTTGGAGATTAAAACTATGTATTGATTATATTGATTTTATTATCATATATAACATTTTTATAACCTTGATGTTGAAATTCTCTTTCACTGGAGTGTAAAGATGGGTAGATTATTGGTATGATCATGACTAGGGTTCTCTTTGGCCAGTAGTGAAAAGTTGAATTGTGACTGGTATGATCATGACCATTGAATTTATAATTGAATATCTTTAGCTTAAGTGCAAAGGTGAATTGATCAACATGGTTATAATTATTGTTTATATAAATTCTGAAATGATTATATATTTCTTTGAGATATGAATATCTTTGGCATGTAGTGCAAAGATGGTCTGTTGATGAATATCTTTGGCCCGTAGTGCAAAGATGAATTTATTAGTATGATTATGAACATGAACTGTGATTTGGTATAACCATGATCTTTGATGTTTCAGGTGATGAAAATTATCTTTGTCCTGGATGAGAAAAAGAATTTAGAACAACAATTACGATTATGAGTTATACATGTGATTGTGGACAGGAATTGTTGATTGATGTTACAGGGATAAAACATTGTTGGTGTACTTTTAACATGGAGAAGATAATAGACTTGATGGTCTATTTGACTTTTCTAATGGATTGCTCATTCCGCTGCAACTATGGTCGAAAAGTTTTATCATCTACCATATGTTCTAAATCTCTGATTTATTACTGATGAAGACTATTGATAATTTATTTATCTTTAGTCATAATATTCTTTACTAAGCTAGTTGTGCTCACCCTTTTGCTTCACAATTCCTTTCAGGTAATACGAGTGTAGCAAATTGGTCGAGCTAGGGGTAATGAGGGAATAGAAATAAAGGTCATCATTTAGTAGTTATATTTGGTGAATCAACTAAGGTGAGGCGAACCCAACTTTGGAAGGGTGTTTTGCCACTATCATACAAGATGTCTAATGACATACAACCTCGTATCATCATAAGACAGAGATGTGCTCATCCACTTGCTGAGTATATTTACGAGCACTACCTATATAATCTTGGTGTTTGTTTGGAGTTTAATTCCCAATTAGAGACAATGGAGATAATGATATGTCAAGAGAAGACTCACCATTGGGAAGA
This sequence comes from Panax quinquefolius, assembly GCA_020205615.1. NCBI lineage: Eukaryota > Viridiplantae > Streptophyta > Magnoliopsida > Apiales > Araliaceae > Panax > Panax quinquefolius. The sequence goes on from CM035151.1 coordinate 28,727,187, forward strand.
ATATGATAGTAATCTTCTCGTTTTTCTTTGGGGTCTATTGGGTCAACCAAGGATAATTCTGTGGCCATATGATATCTATCATAACCTAGACGCATGGCCTCCCATGTACGAAGGTTTCTTTGAGCACTTCCCAAAGATTTTAATTTCTAAAATAGTTATTGACTATACCTTTATGTAAGGTGTCATTGTGACGTGCTATCCAAGGTTGGGATGAGAGTCACAGTTGGTATATATTTGTATCCAAACTCACATCATATGTGTTGTTGTATTTTGCACGACAATTGTTGTAATAAAGTTGTAGTTATTTTCTGTACCATGTTTTTGGCGACTCAGAATAGGTTGGATGGATTGGACCAATTTTGGGGTTGTCACAAACGTATAAAAACCTCACAAGATCGACAAAAGAGTTATGCTGATCTTCATCGAAAGGACGTGGAATTCGATATAGGAGATCATGTGTTGTTGCGTGTTGCTCCATGGAAAGGAGTTACGAGATTTGGAAAGAGAGGAAAACTCAATCCTCGATTTATCGGCCCATTTTTAATTCTCGATCTAGTAGGAACTGTGGCCTATAGACTCGCTTTACCGCCAAGTATGTCTCGTGTTCATAACGTTTTTCACATATCCATGTTACGTAAATTAGTGAAAGACCCGAACCACATTATTGAGTTAGAACCGGACAAAATAGCGGAAGATTTGACGTATGAAGAGGTTCCTGTTCAAATCTTAGATAAGAATGAACATATTCTACGCTACAAGGTTATACCTCAAGTCAAAGTTTTATGGAGAAACCACGATGTTGAGGAAATGACTTGGGAGTTAGAATCTGAAATGAAATCAAGGTATCCTTACCTCTTCGACATACCAGGTACGTACCCTAATTTTGAGGGCGGAATTTCATAAGAAGGGGAGGTTGTAAGACCCCAACTTTTATAAATAAAGATGAATTTTCTATAAATATTATTTTTGAATATTATGGAGTAAATTTGATATAATGTTATAGTTGTGGGTAATATTTATAAATTTTGCAAAGTAAGAAAGTTGTTATAAAATATTCGTTTGGTCGGGGAATATTCTTTTTGTCGGGGAATATTCGTATTTGACGGCACAATCATTAATGGACCCCATTAACGGAAGTATTGTCGTAGTTAGAAAACCACAAAATTATATTTCTATAAAAATAACTACGGAGGTGTTACCGTTAAAACTGCTGAACTACCCTTAGTAAAAGTACAATGTATGGCGTGGTTGCATAGTAGCACACGGTATTGATTATTGATGCTTACGTGAGAAGTCACTCATCTATACTCAATTATTGCTACAGTAATTGCTGCATCATATCTCTTATATTATTGATTCAATTATTGTCACAGTATCATCTGTATAATATGTTATATTATTAAATCAATAATTGAGACGACAAGTTATAAATGATTAATAATTGTTGAAAGATTAAATATGTGTTGATTAAAAATAAAATGATTTGTGGTAATATTTATTCAATCCTTGATGTATATAAAGAGTCTATTATGAGACGTTTGTGATAAGTTTGGTTATTTTATGGGGGGCCCATATGTCATCATCTAAGAGTCTTTTCGTCAATAGTAATTACCTTCGTCAATAGTAATTACCTTCGTCAATGGTAATTACATTCGTCAATAGTAACTACCTTTACCAGACGTCAAACCACTTGCCGTTTCATATTACAAAAGGCCGAACCAATTGTCGCTTCACATTACAGCGGCCAAACCACTTTTCTTTTCACATCACCAAATCGCCAAGCCACTTGCCTTTTCACATTTCAAGTGCTAAGCTAGAAATCATCTATAAATAGAGGCCTAGTGCTTCATTATTTTCACGAATTCATTCAAGCTATAGAGAGAGAAGTATAGAGAGAATAAGAGAGAAAGAAGAAGAAGAGTATTCTATTACTACACTATCGCAGATTCAATCTACTACTAATGTAAAGGGTGTTATTCTTTCTTATTCATAAAGAGAACTGTTGTTATTCCATTGCTTATTATTCTGTTGGAATAACTTGTATACGCGGTTTACCCTATACTTAGTGACATTCTTCTATTATTCTCATTGGAACATCCTCATTATATATGTTTTACATCGGACCTCGGTTCCGCTTTTATTATTATTATGTTGGAACATCCTGTGCATGTGTTTTTACATCTGGACCGGTTCCGCTTTTTTATTATTATTCTGTTTGGAACATCCTCGTCTGCAGGTGTTTTACACCGGACCGGTTCCGCTTTTATTATTATTCTGCTTGGAACATCCTGCTCATGTGTTTTACATCGGATCCGGTTCCGCTTTTATTATTCTGTTGGAACATCCCGCTTGCAAATTTTGCTCGACCGGTTCCGTTATTATTATTCTCGTTGGAATAACTCGTCTGCTGGTACCGCATGCACGGTGATTTCTTTTGTTATTCCATTCTTTATTATACTCAAATAAGTTAAAGTTTTGACTTCTATACTCCATGAAATTAGTAGAATATCCTCGATATTTGTGCTTCATCCAAAGATCTTTTCATGGAAATATTCATCCGATCATTCTTGAATTTTACTCTACAAAGCAAAGATCATGTTGACAATTTGGACATTATTAGTTCCTGGATAAATTAATTCTTGAACTTGTTTTATTGAATTCTTATATCATTGTCATCATCCTCGTGTTTATATTATGTTGAAAGTCATATGTGGCTCGTAGTGCATAAATGGACTTGGTATGATTATGACTGTGGATTATTCTTGTAATCATGATCGCAATGTTACAAATGATGTGGTAAAAGTTATCATTGGCCTGTAGTGCATTGATGGACGATTCTTGGCATGATCATGACCATTAATGAATACATGAATGTCCTTTCTCAGAGTGCATGGATAATTTGTGGTCGTGATACTAAAGAATATCCTCGGCAGTAGTAAGTGGGGTGATTCGATGATGTGGATTATTTATTAAGCTAAGTCCCAAATGATAAAAGTCATGAAAACCTTTTAAATCATAAAAGATAGTAGATTTTATTCTCTACTGACTCTTTTAATGGATTGCTTGTTCCACTGCAGCTTAAACTTGATGTTGTTATATTTTATCGCTTTAACACTATCAAGGTTAACGATAATTTGTTCTCGCATTATCTTAGTCATAATATTTCTTATCGGGCTAGTTGAGCTCACCCTTTCTTTCACCGTTTTCTTCGTGAAATGAGAACATAGCAGGGACTTTTGGGAACCGGAGTGATCGGGCCCGTAGGATAAGATTAGTAGTCCTCACTATTCTCGTGAAATAGTGTGTTAATAATTGTAATGAGGACTCCTTTTGAGTTTGTATAATCTCTAGTAGACAATAATTGTATTCAAACTCACAGTTATGTTTTGTCGTATTGTACACGATAGTTGTATTAGTAAGTTGTATTTGAATTTTGTACCATGTATCTGACGACCCAAGATAGGTGATGTATACCTAATTTTGGGGGCGTTGCAGAGGAGGCCATGAATAGCCTGAAACGTTATTCTTTGGACCGAACAAAGGAGGCAGATCCCGCTAAAGCTGAAGGCGATCAGAAAAAAGGTGGGGGGTATAACGATCGGCCAGAGGGCGGCTCGAAGAAGTACAATAACTCATGGCGACAAGGAAGTATTCGCCCACTTACTTTCGTTCAGAAGGTGAATAAGGTCTACACCAAACTGAATACAGATAGGTCGGTAATTCTTGATCAGATCAGGGGCCAGCCGTTCTTTGAACCACCTCGTGATAATTTTAAGCCAAGACAGGGAAACGCTCGGAAGTATTGTGGCTATCATCAAGCTGCAGGTCACGACACTAATGAGTGTTGCAATTTGAAAGATTTTGTGGAGAGAAAGGTTCAAAGTGGTTTGCTGGTTCCATATGTGGCCGGGAGGGACCAACAAGAGCAGCAGAATGTGGACCGTACCATTCAGACGGTTCAAACGGTTCCCCCCGTACAGCCTATTCCAAATCAGCCACCAAGGCATTTCGTTGATGTAATAACCGCTGGGACAGCAGGGAAGTTGGTAGGAAAGAAGAGGAGGGGATATCTGGATTCAGTCATGTCCGTGGCGGTGCTCTCCTAAGATCGATGCACCATTTTCGGGGACAGTTATAACTTTCAGTGATGCAGATTACCCTTCAGAACCTATTGAGCCCCATGAATGAGCATTGGTGATCACTGCACAAGTGGGTTCGGTGTATGATGATAGACAACGGGTCTTCGGTGGATATTTTGTATGCCCATGCTTATCAGAGGATGCATCTTGATGGGCAAAAGATGGAGGTTGGGCAGGAGGCCCCTATATATGGTTTCAGCAACGATCTGGTCAAAGTCGCAGGCACTATCGAACTACCAGTGGTCTTCGTCACAACTCCTCGGCAGGTAGAAATAACCTATAAATTTTATGTTGTGCATGTAGATTCGGCTTACAACGCCATACTGGGAAGACCTACTCTAACAGCCCTCCAAGCTGTGACTTCCATCCCTCACTTCAAGATCAAGTTCCCGACAGCACATGGAGTTGGAGAGGTAGCAGGGGATCTGGATCTGGCCAGACGATGTTACAGGAATTCTGTGATCGCCTCGGGAGTAGGAGTTAGCAAGCAGAAGCAAACCATGGCAATTGAGATCGAGCCCTTCACTGAAAGCAGTTCGGAGCCATTGGTTATTCCTGCAGGAGAGACAGAGGAGATCGAGCTGGTTCTGGGAAAGAAAGACAAGACAGTGAAGATAGGATCGGGTTTGCCGGAACCTCTCCGGACAAATCTTATGGAACTTCTTCGCTGCTATGCAGACATCTTTGCATGGGAACCACAAGACATGCCTGGGATTAGCCGGAAGATTTTCGATCATCGACTGGATATGGAGATTGCCAAACATCGACTGGATGTGGATCCATCAAAAAGCCGCTTAGGAGTAAAAGGTGGATCTTTGCACTGAAAGAAGAGGATCATCGATGAGAGATCGCAGTCGATAGTCACCGACTTCATCTTCGAGATCGACTACCCAGAGTGGATGGAAAATGTAGTCTTGGTGCAGAAGCAGAACGGGAAATGGCGAGTCTGCATCGACTACACTGACCTGAACAAAGCATGCCCAAAGGACTTCTATCCTCTACCCCACATTGATCAACTTATTGATGCAACTTCGGGGTATGCACTTCTAAGCTTTATGGATGCTTTTTCAGGTTATCATCAAATTTCTATGTGTAAAGAAGACATTCCAAAGACAGCATTCATCACACACCGTTCGGTGTACGCCTACAAGAAGATGACCTTCGGCCTGATAAATGCTGGAGCCACTTACCAGAGAATGATGAACTTTGTCTTCCAGAAGCAGCTGGGAAGGAACATGGAGGTGTATGTGGATGACATGATCGTGAAAAACATGATTGTTCAGAAGCATTTGGATGATCTAGAGGAATGCTTTCTGACGGTCCGCCACCACAAATTAAGACTCAATCCTACAAAGTGCACCTTCGGACTCGGTGCTGGGAAGTTCCTGGGTTACCTGGTCAGTCAAAGGGGCATTGAAGCCAATCTGGAAAAGATCCAGGCCATTCTAGACATGAAGACTCCTCAGTCATTCAAAGACGTTCAATGTCTGACTTGTAGGATTGCAGCTTTGAGGAGATTCATGTCCAAATTCGCAGAGAGATGCTTACCGTTCTTCGATACACTGAAGGGACCGAAGAATGCGAAGACATTCCGGTGGAATTCGGAGTGTGAAGACACCTTCCAAGGCATAAAGACATATCTGTCTTCAGCTCCTTTATTGATGAAACCTGCTCCGGCTGAGACTTTGTATTTATATCTGGCAGCTAGTTCATTGGCAGTTGGAGCAGTACTGGTTCGGGAAGTCGGTGGGAAGTAGCATCTGGTTTATTATATCAGTCACGTCCTAAGAGATGCTGAAACCAGGTACCCAAATATTGAAAAAAATTTCTTCGCTTTAATAATTGCTAGTCGAAAGCTTCGACAATATTTTCAAGGTCGGCTCCTAGTTGTCTACACGGATCAACCGCTGAAGAAGGTGATGAGCAAGCCAGAAGTTTCGGGGAGATTAGCAGCATGGACTATGGAATTATCCCATTTTGTTATTGAATATCATCCCCGAACTGCTATTAAAGGTCAAGCCTTGGCCGATTTCATGGTGGAGTGCTCGTTCTCCGAAGTAGATGCCGAAATGCCGTGTCGAGACATCCGATCGAAAGCGATTGCGCTTCTTCAACACGGTCGAATTCATGGACGCCAGATGCGTATGGATCTTCATCGCGGATGTCAACAAGGTGGATTATTTTGACAAGTCCGGAGGGATTCAAGGTGCAACAGGCCATACGATTTGGGTTTAGAGCGACGAACAACGAGGCCGAATATGAAACAGTGTTGGCAGGAGTCCGATTAGCAAAAAGTCTAGAAGTTCAAAAGCTGATCATCTACAGTGACTCTCAACTGGTCGTCAAGCAACTATCGGGAGATTATGAAGCTCGTGGTACGAGGATGATCAAGTATTTGGCAGAGTTGAAGGACTGGCTTTAGTATTTTGTCTCTTATGAGTTTCAGGGCATAGAACGTAACGACAATTCCATTGCCGATGCATTGTCGAAGCTGGCCACTTCGGATGCTGTTGTTTTTAATGGGTCAATTTATTTGGAGGTTTTGCAGCAGCCGAGCATCCATCACGAAGCGGTAATGTGTATTGAGCGATCTAACTGTTGGATGACTCCGTACATTGAATATCTGGCAGATGGCGTCCTTTCTTCGGATCAGATGCTGGGAAAAAAGATCAAGTACAAGAGTGCCAATTTTGTTCTTATTAATGGGGACCTTTATCGATTGGCATTTTCGTCACCATTGTTGAAATGTCTGGTTCGATCCGAGGCTGAGTATGCCCTTTGGGAGGTTCACGAGGGTATTTGCGGTGACCATATGGCAGCTCAGTCTTTGGCTTATAAAGTACTTCGACAAGGGTACTACTAGCCTACGATCTTCAAGGAAGCTACAGAGTATGTGAAAAAATGTGAGAAATGCCACCAACAAATTCGATTCGTGATCGTACCACCGTAAGAGCTTATACTCGATTTTATCTCCTATACCCTTTGCTGTCTGGGGGGTATATATATTGGGTTCGTTGCTGAAAGCTAAAGGTCAGGTCAGTTTTGTCATAGTTGCTATCGATTACATGACCAAATGGGTAGAAGCGAAGCCACTTCGATTGATAACGGAACATGAGTGTTTGAAGTTCATGAAAGAGTCCGTAGTATTTCGTTTTAGAATTCCTAAAGTAGTGATATCGGACAACGGGCGCCAGTTCGTGGGATCAAAATTTGAAGGATTTCTGAAAGAGTTGGGGATTCAAAACAGGAAGACTTCGGTGGCTCATCCACAGTCGAATGGGCAAGTTGAGGTGACCAACAGAACGCTTCTAAATGGGATCAAACGCAGACTGGAAGAAGCTAAAGGAAGATGGCCAGAGGAACTGCTCAGTGTGTTATGGGCTTACCGGACTACACCGAGGACTACAACGGGAGATTCACCTTTCAGATTGGCCTATGGTACTGATGCCTTAGTCCCAGTCGAGATTGGATCTCCAAGTCTTCAGGTTACTCAGTTCAGAGAGATCTATAATGAGGAAGGATTGAAGGCCAACTTGGATCTTTTGGAAGAAGTCAAAGAGGTGGCTTTGATCAAGTTAGCAGCCTACCAGCGGAGAGTCGCCAAGCACTACAACAAAGGGGTAAAGCTTCATAGTTTTGAAGTGGGAGATTTCGTCCTCAGAGAAGTCGAAGCATCTACACCATAGAACATGGGAAAGCTAATGCCAAACTGGGAAGGGCCGTATGAAGTAATCGAAGTACCAAAGCCGGGAACTTACCGACTGAAGGCATTAGACGGATCCGAGATCAAGAACACTTGGCATGCCGGTAGGCTTCGGAAATATTTCCAATAGAGATCGAGTTAGTCTATCGGAAGTCTGTACATAGTTGTTCATCATCAATAAAAGATTCACTTTTTCACAAATTGATCTTCGACCTATTTGTCCTAAAAGTTCACAAGGGAGTAAGGAGGACGGGGGGGACTCGCTGATCATTCGATGGTAGCCTTTTTTGGCAGGTGGTCTTTATGAATTTGTCAGGCCCTTTGGGGTAGGCAAACTTCATCGGTGTAAGGAGGACGGGGTGGACTCGCTGACCATTCGATGGTAGCCCTTTCGGTAAGAGTGTCCTTATAAATTTGTTCTACCGCGAGTGGTAAACAAATTCCATGGTCCTTTTAATATTGTTTTTACCGTGAGTGGTAAATCAATATGCACCAAAGTAAGGAGGTATGGTCAGACTCGCTGACCATTCGATGGTAGCCTTTTTGTCAGGAGTATCCTTATGAATTTGTTCTACCGCGAGTGGTGAACAAATTCCATGGTCCTTATAAAATTGTTCTACCCCGAGTGGTAAACAAGATCTTGATGGTGCAAGGAGGATCAGCCGAATTCACCTTATACACGACCTGCCTCACACTTCGGAAACGATAAGTATATACTACTTTATTTTGTTCAAGTGTTGAGTTCGATCCATTCAGTTCAGTTCATTGAATTCAGTTCATTTCATTTCTCAACTTAACTATTATATGCCTTATCTGATTCACAGTCTAAGTTAAGTTCATTCAAGTGCATTGATGCTGAATTATTGACAAGAAATAAATCAAAACAGAAGACATGATAAGTAAACTTAAAGATTCATTCATCCAACCAACCATAATATTAAACTATTACATAAAATTAAAATTTTTCTGATAAAGTTCTTAAAAATAACCCCCCAAAAAAGACAGATAATTTTCACATAAATCTTGAAAAATCAGAATGAAGCAATAACATCATCAGGCATCATCCTCTCCATCTGACGAGTCGAGCAAGGACGGATCCACGTTAACTGCAATCAACTTCTCCTTGCCATGACTTTGACAGAGCTCATAGCTTTCAGAATGGATCTTCATAATTTCCCCGCTGATCTCATCTGACTTTCGATACTCTTCGCAGATTTGCTTATGGAGATCATCGGTTAAGGGGGGTCCCAGATCCCGAAGAGCCCGGAGTTCCCTGATCTCTTCTTCGAGCTTCTGATGCCTATGCAGATGATGAGTCTCTTGTAACTCCAGCTTTTCAATCGATTTGGCCAGAATCTTATTGCTGGCCTTCAGCTCTTTAACCTTCTCCATCCTCAGTTCATTCCGTTGAACCAGGTCAGCATTCATCTTAACAATCTCTTCGTGGTTGGCCTTGGATAACTTCAATTCTTCCTTGGAAGTTTTCACCTCTTCCTTAGCCTGAGCCAACTCATTTCGAAGACCTTTGTTAGTGTGAAGAACACCTTCATGTTGAGTTCTTTCCAGAGCCAAAGCCGACTTCAGGATGGCATTCTCCTTTCTTATTGCCTCTTCTTCGGCTTCAGCTTCAATAGACTTTGAACCAAGAGGTCCGAATACAGCATTTGTCTACACATGATTCAGCATTATCTGATCAGTTTCAGATATCTATGTATAAAGATAAACACGGGAATTAAAAGAGAAAACCATTCACCTTCGCCAGATAGCTCATCCCTTCCTTAAGCAGATCCATGTTCGAACAATTACCAAATCGATGATCATCGATCTCACGGACGAAGGCATCAAATAGTCGAAAAGGGAAGTTGGCATTAAACCGAGGCCACATGGTCGGAGAGGCCATTGCCTCACGTTGAAATTCGAAAGGTGATTGTCTTGGAGGGGAAGAAATGGTTTGATCGTGAGTTGGTGATGGATCCATATATATGTTTTTAGGAGAAGGTGATCGGGTAGGAATAGGTTCGCGAACCGATGAAGGAACGGATGATGAGCCTGGGTGACTATCAGACAGTTTCTTTCTCTTGCGAGAGACCGAAGGAATGGATTCGATTGGCTTGTCATCATCTGGCACTTGAGTTTCCATGTGAATAGTTTGGGGATTGTTGGTCGAAGATGGGGGAACTCGAAGTTCTTCAACTGTTAAAGTGTTAATCTTTGTCCTCAACTTTTTGACACGAAGGACTTTCGCCCCGTTCGTGCGGTGGTATGTCAAACAGACTTCTCTTGATTGGGGCGGATTCAGGAGGTACAAAAGTGGGGTTGGATGAAGGGTTTGCTTCTGGGTTTACTTCTGGCTCTATCTCAGGGTCTATATCTCGGCGGGTGGATTTAGATCTCTTAGCAGCTCTCTTTCTTCGTCGGGGTTTGAGGGATTCTTCAGGAATAATGGGCTCATAATTTTGTGGTTCATTAATCTGAGGGTTGACGATGGGTATTTCAGTGGTGAGAGGATTAGCCTGAGGAGATTCTCCTGGGGGAAGCTCTTCATCTGCATCTGTAACTCTCCCAGCCAAAAAGTCTTCAAACTCTTTCACCTCTGAAGGGGTCGGTCTAACCAAGGACACTGCAAAGATTGTGCAACGATCAATCAGAACCAATATTATCAAGGGTTTCACAGAAATATGCACGAAAATAGTTCGATACTTACGTTTATGATCATACAGCCATGCCTGTTTGGAAAGAAGTCCGTGTTGCCATTCCTCCTTCGGGAAGTTATTCAAAAGTTTGATCAGTTCGGCTACACGTTCTTCGGGAATATCTCCGAAGTCAGCAGAAATCTTTTCATCTGTTTCCCAGTTCGGTAAAGAGGCGATCTCTGGTCCCTTAACAAAAAACCATCTCTCATGCCATCCTCTATTGCTCGAGGGAGTATTTATCAACGACCGCCTCTCAAACTTTTCACCAGCCTTGTGTGCGTGCTTGCCCAGAACTTTGAACCCCTTTTTCCTGGTTTGGGCAATCTTGTTTACAGTAAAGAAGAAGTGGAGAGTGGGTTCGATTCCTAATTCATGACAGAATGCGATAAAAGCCAAAATATGAATGTAGGAGTTTGGCACCAGTTGGGCAAACCCTACCCTAATAAACCTTAGGAGGGTAACCAGAAAGACGTGGAGAGGAAATCTAACCCCTTTTCGAAAGGTGGTCACCGAATGTACCGGCCCAACCGTCTGGACGTTGGTACATCTTCTCATCAGATTTGGGGGCTCTTATCAAGTGGGTATCAGGGATGTGATAACGAGCCTTAATCTTCCATAACTCAGTCTCAGAGATGATGGAGGGTGTGTTAGCGTGGAGATATTGTTCCTTATTTTTGAAGAAATCAGAGGGGTTAGGCATGGGTTTTGGAGGCACGGATTTTCCGCTGGGGGTGGCAGTCTGGGGGTTTGAACTCGAGGCTTCTTCAGTAGGATTGGGGTTTGAAGAAACGGTGGTGATAAGGGTTACACGAAGGGGAGAGTTCTGGTTCGAGTTCAGAGTTGCCATTGTTGAGATTTTGCAAAACTAAGAAGGAAGTTTGAGAGAGGAGAAAAGAGCTCAAAGGTTCAAAATTTGAATGGACAGGTAAAAATGTCTGTTTGGGCAAAAGTTACTTTTTATACTGACGGTTACACGAGTTACGAAGGTGGCACATTCAATTTCTGGCAATGATGGGGAAGTTGAATGGAAAGCGTCCCGGTTAAGCTTCAGATATTTACCAGGTGGGGCCTTTCAATTGAGTTTCTGGTCTCAGTTCATCTCTTTACTTTAACTCTCCACCATTTGGGCCTTGGTAAATTTCAGTTTGGGCTTATTTCAATCCTATCAAACCCTATAAATTCATGGACCACTTATAGTTTTCCATTAAAAATCCTATTTGATAAAAAACTAGGGGGCAATGTTGGGTCATGATATTTCTCTTATTGGGCCGTATGGATTGGGCCTCTTTATTTAATTAGTCCATTGGGTTTTCATTATTGCGTCTTTAAGTTATTGGGCCTAGTCACCACTTTATTCCTATAAAGTCCTTACAAAATTGGGCCGGGTCAATGGATTGATCCATTAGATCTTTTAATATCTCTGTCTTTGACTTGTAATGATGAAAAATGATGGTTGTTGACTAAAAGTCTGCAGATCATTAATGTGGATGGGATTATAGCCACGTGACTCAGATGCATGCACAAGAAGGAAAAAGGTGATAACCTCGCATGCAAATGGCAGAGATCACCGAGGAGGAATGGGGTGTGTCAAACTAGTAGTAGGTACATTTCAGAAACCCAAAAGAGAGTATAACCTAGCAAAGAAGTCTCCAAGAAAATGTATGCATTCATACAACTGATATTTTATCTCTCAAGACACTAGACATTTTTATCCTCCATTGTTAACCCTTGTAACTGCTTGTACTGACTCTCACGCCTGAGCTATCCCCCGACGGTCGAAGTCGTCAAGCTTTTGATGTTGATTGTGTTTAGTGTGTAGGATCAAAGCGTCTTACATAATTGGGACGTTGGAGAAAATCTTGGCGTTAACAGTTGCGTTCAGTGAAATTTATATAAACCTCGTATGAAAATTGAAAATTTGAGTTTTTTTATATTACATTGGGAAATGATATCTAGCTAAGTATATAAAGTATTCGTATGGAGTACTTAGCTAGTTATTTTATATACCTTCAGTAATAATTTTTTGGTCACCAAAGTAATAGTAAAGACAAATTCTTCATCTTTTTACAAGATTATAAATATATTTAAATATTTAAAATTAATTTAATAAATTTAAAACTAATATAATCTTGTTAAAATTTTAAAATAAAATCATTATTGACTTAAAAGTTAAATTTGGAATTTTATGAATTCAATTCAAAAATTAAATATTTTCTCCATTTCATATTATAAAGCACCATTTTTATTTTTTTTTAAATCAACTTAAGATATTTTTATCATTAAAAGTGATATATATTTTATTAGTTTTAACAATATAGTAATGATTATTTTTGTAAAATATTTAAAAAGTATTACTTATTATAAGTTTTATTGTTTCATACTCCATCCGTTCCAAAATATATATATATATATATATATATATATATATATATTGACTTTTTAGAGTCAATTCATGAAATTCTAAAATTTAAAATTAATATGAAGTTATTTAGTTTTAGTACAAACATATATAACAATTCTAAACTAACTATAAAGTATTACTAATTATTATTTTTATTTTCAAAACTTGAGTGAAATTATATTAATTTTGAGTTTTAAGATTTCTTAAATTGATTCTAAAAAGTAAAAATTTATTTTTAATTTTAAAACAAATATAGTAATTTTTAATAAGTAATCTCAATTTTCAGTTTAAAAATATATCAAATTGATTTATTTTATAGTTTGGAACGGAAAAATTATTATTAAAATAAAGGAATATAATCTCAATTTGGGATTGCCTGATCTAGTTGCTTAATATATTGCATGGATCTAGTTGCTTGGACATGTGGTCTAGATCTGATTTAGAGTTCCGCTAGGTTATCTAGCGGATGGAGTTTAGTAATTCCATTTTTAATCCCCGCCCTTAATTTATGTAATTTACGGTTATGATACTATTTGTTCAATTTTCATCTATAACAAATACATGCTATGTATCATTTCCCATATATATATATAGGAAAACGATCCATATCATCTACTTATTTGTTATGAATTAAAAAGTGGCATATAACATCTTAACCATCCATTAAAAACATGAAGGGTTGAGATTTAATATTAACATACGTCGTCTGTTAGGAGTACTAGCGGACTTGATTAATGAAATTGTTAGACAAAAATATCCTCAAATCCGCTAGTAGTTCTAGCAGATGCATATGAGTACTATTTCTACGGTGGAGCCAATGAAGGAAGAGGAGAAGGACAAACTATTTTGGGATACGTGATGGAAGAGGAGAATAAACTATTTTGGGATACTTGCTTAGATTCTTGAGTAATGTTTTTTTATGGTTTCTTTTTCTTTTTCCTTCTTGTACACGAGAAGGACAAACTATTTTGGGATACGTGAAGGAAGAGGAGAAGGACAAACTATTTTGGGATACTTGCTTAGGTTCTTGAGTAATGCTTTTTTATGGCTTCTTTTTCTTTTTCCTTGTAGATTTATTGTTTGGTAAGTTGATTGTTAACGCCAAGATCTTTCTCCACGTCCCAATCATCAAGACGCGTCCGATATCCTGCACAGTTCAACAAGTCAACACCAAAAGCTTAACTACTTAACCGCTGTGGGATAGCTCCCAAGTGAGAGTCAAGATTTCGGCGATCACAAGGTTAACAATGGAGAGAAAGTAATATCTAATGTCTGAGAGAAAATAATAAAATGAATGTGTGTGTAATATTTTGATACTTACCCTCTTATGTGATCTTAGCCCCATACATACTCCAAATTCCTTGCCATCGTGCCACTCATCATCTATCGACACCTTTTCCCCACTCCCTGGTCATTTCAAATTAAAGTATACAAACTTACTTCCACACCTCGCTACTACCTGCTTGTTTGCCCCACGGCCATCCGAGTCCCATCCTCATTAATGCCATGCGTAAAGGTGGCGAACATAGTAGTCAACTATCATTTAGCATAATGATTATCACAAAGTTGGATTAAGTGACAATTTGTATAATGGGCCAGTTCAATGACTAAGCCCAAATAATAGAAATGACCCAAATGACCGGCTCCAAGCGAAAGGACCCAATGGAATGATCAAATAACTGGGCCCAAATCATTCAGACCAACTAGGACAAGAGTAACATGATCCAAGGGAGGAGCCCATTAAGTCTGGCCCAATAATGAAAAGGATTATGGCCCAACATTGCCCCCTAGTCTTTTATTAAACAGGGTGTTTAATGAAAGACTATAAACAGTATAGGCCCATGACATAACGAGTTATAATAAATCACAAGAGATTCAAAGTGAAACTCACCAAAGCCCAACAAAACCGGTCCAAATTGATATCAGGAATAGAAATGGGAAGCCCAATAGACGCAAGCCCACTCAGGTGAAGATATTTAGACCCAAAAATGGACGAAACCTCTTCCCATTCATCATCATTGCAGTGAATTAAATGTGCCGCCCTCGATTACCGTATAACTGTCAGTATAAAAGGTAAACTTTACCAATTCTGACGGTTTTACCTGCTAATTTGAAATTTGAACCTTTGAGCTTTCTTCTCCTCTGCAGAATTTCTTCCTCTGTTTCACGAAATCTCAACAATGGTGACTATGAATTCCAACCAAAACTCTCCCAACCCAAACCCTAACCAAGAGGGTTCAAGTTCCAACCCCCAATCTTCAACAACTATGGGGGGAAATCCACCTCTGATCCCCTCTGCATCTGCTTCTGACTTTTTCAAGGACGGGGAACAGTTTCCTCATGCCAATATCCCTTCCTCCGTTATGGAATCTGAGATACGTATCATCCGGACTCGTTATCAGATTCCTAACATGTAAGCCATAAGGGCTCCTGCTCCTGAAGAGCGTATGTACCAGCGACCAGACGGTTGGGTCGCCATGCCAGTCACCTTTCTGGAAAAGGGGGTTCGCCTACCTCTCCATGCTTTTATCGTTACCCTCCTAGGGTTCATAGGAGTGGGCTTTTCTTAGTTAGTGCCCAATTCCTACATCCACATCCTGGCATTCATTGCCTTTTGTCATGAATTAGGGATTTCTCCCTCCGTTGACATCTTCTTCACCCTCTTCTCTGCCGGAAAGTCTCGAGAACGAGGCTTCAAAATGTTGAGTAAACAGTCTCCCCGACCCAACACCAGATTCGAGAGGAGACCCTTGATGGATACCCCTTCCAGCAACAAGGGTTGGCACGAGAAGTGGTTTTTCGTCACGGGACCCGAGATCTCTTCTCTTCCAGATTGGACTACCTCTGATCGGGTCTCTGCTGACTTTGGAGACATCTCCGAAGAGCGTGTGAGGGAGATGGCAGACTTTTTGAAGAAGATTCCTCCAAAAGAATGGAGTTTTACACTTCTGACCAAACAAGCCTGGCTATATGATCACAAATGTAAGTTTCGAATAACTTTGTAACATCATTTTGAGATATATAAGTAATATGGGTTCTGATACATGGTTTTTTGCAGTGTCTCTGATCAAACCAACTTCTTCGGAAGTGAAAGACCTGGAAGATTTTTTGGCTGGGGAGAATACGAATGCGAGCGAAGAGCACCTGGCTGGAGAATCTTCACGGGTTGATTCCCCTGCCACCGATCCACCAACCACTTCCCTTCAAAATGATGAACCCCAGACCGATGAGCCCAACATACCAGAAGAATCTCTCAGACCCCGCCGAAGAAAAAGATCCGCCAAAAAATCTAAATCCACCCAACCGGAAACAAACCCCGAAAGTGATCCGGAAACACTTCCCGAAGTAACCCCACAAACAACCCCATCAACCAACCCCAATCCTGCACCTTCTGAACCTACCCCGGTGAGGAGGAGTCTGCTCGACATTCCTTTGCACGATCGGGCCAAGGTTCTTCGTGTAAAGAAAATAAGGACGAAGATAACCCCCCTGACTGGCGAAGAGCTCTGAGTTCCCTCGTCTTCGGCTGTCACTCCTCCGATAATCCCCACAGAAATTCACGTGCCTGATGATGAACCGACCGGATCTGTCCCCACTCCATCCCGAAAAAGGAAACATCCATTAGATAGCCACCCCGGTTCATCATCTGCACCTTCGCCAACCCCCGAACCCACTCCTGCTCGATCTCCTTCTCCTGAAACCATACATGTGGACTCTTCGCCAGTTCACAATCAACCCCCGCCTTCTCCTCCAAGACAAACGACTGCCGAATTTCAGCAGGATGCCATGGCTTCTCCGACCACGTGGCCTCGATTCAATGCCCATTTTCCCTTTCAACTGTTCAACGCCTTCGTTCGTGAAACCGATGATCATCGGTTCGGGAACAGTTCGAATGGGGATTTACTCAACGAAGGCATGAGCTACTTGGCGAAGGTAAACGGTTTTATCCCTTATTTCCAAATTTATCTTCATACTTATACATCTGAAAACTGATCAAATAATATTGGACATGCATAGGCAAATGCTGTGTTCGGGCGTCTGCGTCCGAGGTCTCTCGAGGCTGAATCGGAGGAAGGGGCTCTGAGGAAGGAGAATGCCCTTCTGAAGTCTGCCTTGGCTAGGGAAAAGACTCAACGCGAATGCCTTCTTCATACAAATGAAGGTCTTCAAAAAGAGTTAACCCAAGCCAAGGGAGATGTGAAGGCCTCCAATGAAGAACTAAAGTCAACCAAAGCACAGCACGAGGAGATCATCAAAATGAATGTTGACTTGGTTCAGAGGAGCGAGGTAAGGATGGAGAAGATCAAGGAATTAAAGGCTGATGCTAAGCTCCTGACCAAGACCATCCAAAAATTAGAGCCGGCAGAGACTCGTCATCTGAATAAACGGCAAAAGCTCGAAGAAGAAATCCGAGAACTCAAGGCTCTTCGGGACCTTGGGCCTCCTCTAACCGATGACCTTCGCAAACAAATCTGTGAAGAGTATCGGAACTCGAATGAGATCAATGGGGAGATAATGAAGATATATTCTGAGAGTTACGAGCTCTGCCGGAGTCGTGGCAAGGAGAAGCTGATTGCAGCGAACGCGGATCCATCCTTGCTCGACTCTTCAGATGACGAAGGTGGCGCCTGAAGCTGATGCTCTTCTTTTTCCTTGATTTCATTAGAGAATATTTATGAAGATTTCTGTTATTTTTCTTTCTTTAATTTATAGGACTTGTAAAAATTATCTAATATTGTAATTAGATTGAATATCAATGAAAGGTGGTTTCATCCCTTATAACTTCGATGCATTTACCTTCTGCCAATACTCCAATATTAATATAACTAGAAAGGTGCACAAACTCTTTCATGGACTGAACTCGAACTGTTAATTAAAAACTAAACATGTCATATAATAGATAAGATGAAGTTAAAGAATGAGGCATTCCGAACTCGACACTTAGAAAAATTTTAGGTAATAAAGTAAAGGGATACTTATTAGTTACCGAAGTGTGAGATAGATCTGCTTCATTAGGAACTTGTTTACCCCGAAAGGTCTAACAGAACCAAGAGATGACATTTGCCTACCACGAAGGGCCTGACAAAGTCTAAAAGATGACACTTGCCTACCACGAAGGGCTTGACAAGGTCTAATGTGTCGACAATTACCTACCACATAGGGCCTGATAACGTCTTAAGGATGACACTTGCCTACCACGAAGGGCCTGACAAGGTCTAAAGGACCACCTGTCGAAAAGGCTACCATCGAATGGTCAGCGAGTCCACCCGAACCTCCTAACACCAATGACGTTTGCCTACCACGAAGGGCCTGACAAACTCATAAAGACCACCTGCCGGAAAAGGCTACCATCGAATGGTCACGAGTCCACCCGAACCTCCTAACACCAATGACGTTTGCCTACCACGAAGGGCCTGACAAACTCATAAGGACCACCTGCCGAAAAGGCTACCATCGAATGGTCAGCGAGTCCACCCGAACCTCCGAACACCAATGACGTTTGCCTACCACGAAGGGCCTGACAAACTCATAAGGACCACCTACCGAAAAGGCTACCATCGAATGGTCAGCGAGTCCACCCGAACCTCCTAACACCAATGACGTTTGCCTACCACGAAGGGCCTGACAAACTCATAAGGACCACCTGCCAAAAAGGCTACCATCGAATGGTCAGCGAGTCCACCCGAACCTCCTAACACCATTGAATCGATCAAAGAACGAAGACAAGATTTGTTCGAGAAAAAGGGAACTTTATTGATGATGACATAAATATTTGAGACTTCCAATGTCTTCGACATCATTTTTACCGAAAGTACTTCCTAAGCTTCGCCAAATGCAATACCAAGTATTCTTAATTGCTGACCCGTCTAATGCCTTCAACCGATAAGTCCCCGGCTTCGGCACTTCAGTGATTTCATACGGTCCTTCCCAGTTTGGCATCAACTTTCCCAGATTCTGAGGTGTAGATGCTTCGGCTTCTCTGAGGATAAAATCTCCTACTTCGAACCTTCGAAACTTTACCCCTTTGTTATAATGCTTGGCCACTCTTCGTTGATAGGCTGCCAATTTGATTAAGGCTGTTTTTCTTACTTCCTCAAGCAAATCAAAATTGGCCTTAAGCCCTTCCTCATTTTAGATCTCTCTGAATTGACTAACCCGAAGACTTGGAGATCCAATTTCAACTGGGACTAAGGCATCAGTACCATAGGCCAGTCTAAAAGGTGAATCCCGTTGTAGTCCCTGAGTAGTTCGATAAGCCCATAACACGCTAAGTAGCTCCTCTGGCCATCTGCCCTTGCTTCATCCAATCTGCGCTTGATCCCATTCAAGATGGCGTTCGGTTGGTCACTTCAACTTGTCCATTTGACTGAGGATGAGCCATTAAGTCTTTCCGTGATGAATCCCCAGGTTCTTTCAAAAATGCTTCAAATTTCAATCCCACAAACTGACGTCCATTGTCCGATATTACCACCTTAGGAATCCCAAAACGAAATACTACTGCTTCTTTCAAAAATTTCAAGCATTCCTGTTCCGTTATTAACCTAAGTGGCTTTGCTTCTACCCACTTGGTCATATAGTCGATGGCAACTATAACAAAACTGACTTGACCTTTTGCCTTCTCAGAGTGGGACCCAATATACCAACCCCCCAGATAAATGGGGGTATAGGAGATAAGATCGAGTATAGCTTTTCTGGTGGCTGATGTGGGATCGAACTGTTGAGTTGACACTTCTCGCACTTCTTGACGTATTCTGTTGCTTCTTTGAAGATGGTAGGCCAGTAATAACCTTGTCGAAGTACTTTATAGGCTAATGACTTAGTCGCCATATGGTCGCCACAGATGCCTTCATGTACTTCTCGGAGAGCATATTCAGCTTCAGATGGAGTGAGGCATTTCAGTAGTGGAGATGAGAAAGCCCTTCGGAATAGATCCCCATCAATCAGAACAAAATTAGCACTTTTATACTTGATTTTCTTGGCGAGCATCCGATCCGAAGGTAAGACGCCATCTGCCAGATACTCTATGTATGGAGTCAACCAACAGTTAGTTCGGTCAATGCACATCACCGATTCATGATGGACACTAGGATGTTGCAAAATTTCTAAGTAAACCGACCCATCAAAGACGTTAACATCCGTGGTGGCTAATTTGGAGAGTGCATCAGCAATTGAATTGTTATTATGCTCGACCCCCTGAAACTCGTAGGATTGGAAATATTGAAGTTGTTCCTTCAATTCTGCTAGATATTTGATCATTTTTGGGCCTCGAGCTTCGTATTCCCCAGAAAGTTGCTTAACGACTAACTGAGAATCACTGAAGATGATTATTCTTTGCACTTCAAGACTCTTTGCCAGTCGTAACCCTGCAAGTACCGCTTCATACTCAGCTTCGTTGTTTGTCGCTTTGAATCCGAAATCGATGGCTCACGCTTTGCACCTTGAATCCTCCCACTCGTCGAATAATCCTCGCTCCAATCGACGTCCGTGGTAGGAGACCCATCTGCACACAAAGTCCACGAACTCGCCTCATTGAAGAATCTGCAATCGCTCATCTGATCCTTCACCGCCACAACTTCATCAGCTTCAGAAAACGAGCATTCAACTACAAAATCAGCCAAGGCTTGCCCTTTGATGGCGGTTCGGGGATGATATTCAATGAAAAATTGGGACAACTCCATCGTCTATGCAGCTAATCTCCCCGATACCTCAGGTTTGCCCATAATCTTCTTCAAAGGCTGATCTATATATACTATTACCAATCTACCCTGGAAGTATTGCCTAAGCTTTCGACTAGCAGTTATTAAAGCAAAAGCAAACTTTTCAATGTTCGGTACCTTGTTTTTGAGATCCCGAAGGACACGGCTTACATAATAAACCGGGTGCTGCTTACCCCCAACTTCACGCACCAAAACTGCTCCTACTGCCAATGAACTAGCTGCTAAGTATAAATATAGAGGCTCAGCAGGAGCGGGCTTCACCAACAAAGGTGCCGAAGATAAGTAGGACTTGATGCTCTGAAAGGCGTCCTCACACTCCGAAGTTCATTGAAACATCTTTTTATTCTTCGGCCCTTTTAATGTATCAAAGAACAGTAAACATCTTTCTGCCGACTTGGACATGAACCTCCTTAAAGCTGCAATCCTTCCAGTCAGACGTTGAACATCTTTAAATGACTGAGGAGTCTTCATGTTTAGGATCGCTTGAATTTTCTCTGGATTGGCTTCAATTCCTCTCTGACTGATAAGATAACCCAAAAATTTGCCAGCCCCTAGACCGAAGGTGCACTTAGTGGGGTTCAATCTCAAATTATGATGACGAATTATCTGAAAGCATTCTTCTAAATCATCCAGATGTTTATGCACCAACATGCTTTTGACAATCATGTCGTCCACGTACACCTCTACATTCCTGCCTAGCTGATATCTAAAGACATGGTTCATCATCCTCTGGTATGTGGCTTCGGCATTGATGAGGCCGAAAGTTATTTTCTTATAGGCATATACCGAACGATGCGTAATGAACGCCGTCTTCGGTATATCCTCTTTACACATAGAAATTTGATGATATCTATGAAACTTAATAAAGCATACCCCAAAGTGGCATCGATGAGTTGGTCGATGTGGGGCAGCGGGTAGAAATCCTTTGGACAAGCTTTATTTAGATCGGTGTAGTCGATGCAGACTCGCCATTTACCATTTTGTTTCTGGACCAGCACCACATTCGCCATCCATTGTGGGTAGTCGATCTCGAAGATGAAGTCAGCTACCAACAGTTTTGCAATTTCTTCATCAATGATTCGCTGATGTTCAGGTGCGAAGATCCTCCTCTTCTGTCGACCGGTTTTCGACGGGTCCACCTCCAACCGATGCTCAAATGATATCCCCGCTTACTCTCGGCATATCCCGAGGTTCCCATGCGAAAATGTCAACATAGCACTGCAGGAGCTCCATGAGGTTCGTCTGGAGAGGTTCCGGCAGACCCCAACCTATTTTCACCGACTTGTTCGCCTTGCCCGGGATGAGCTCTATCTCCTCCGTTTCTTCAGCTGGCATGACCAATGGTTCGGAACTACTCTCTGTGAAGGGTTCGATCTCTATCACCATGGTCTGCTTCTGCTTCGATACTCCCACTCCCGAAGTGATCACAGCGTTCATATAACACCTTCTGGCCAGATCCAAATCCCCTTTCACCTCGCCAACCCCATGAGCCGTAGGAAATTTGATTTTGAAATGAGGAATTGAGGTCACAGCTTGCAAAGCAATTAAAGTAGGCCTTCCCAAAATAGCATTATAAGCAGAATCTACATGCACAACATAAAATTTGCAAATAATTTCTACCTGTTGGGAAGCCGTTTCGAAGATAACTGGTAGTTCAATGGTTCCAGCCACCTTGACCGGGTCGTTACTAAAACCATATAAAGGAGCCTCCTGTCCTATCTCCATCTTTTGCCCATCTAGGTGCATCCTCTGATAAGCATGGGCATACAGAATATCTATAGAAGACCCATTATCTACCATCATCCGCTTCATATCCACCGAACCCACTTGCGCAATCAGCACCAATGATCCCTCGTGCGGTTCGATGACTTTCGAAGGGTAATCTTCACAAGAAAGGAGATTACCGCAAGACTCAAATAAGGTCTCATCACTTGGGAGGGTACCGCCATCGACATGACCGAATCCAAGTAACTTCGGCGCTTCTTTCCAACAAGTTTGCCAGAAGTACCCCCAGTGATGACATCTATCACGTGCCTTGCGCGTGCTATTCCGAGCCGGTAATGCTTCTTTGAATCGGTTGAAATCTTTGGAACAGTCCTCTTCGTCTCCGCTTGTTGATTAGTTCTGGCAGCCACATACTGAATTAAAGCCCCACCTTGTACTTTTCTTTCAATAAAGTCCTTCAAACTAGCACAATCGTTTGTATCATGACCCGAAGCTTGATGGTAATCACAATACTTACGAGAATTCCCTTTCCCGGGCTTAATGTTATCTCGAGGTGGCTCGAAGATAGGTTGATTCTTAATTTGATCCAAGATAATGTTACATGCGTGTTGAGGCCGTAACGCCCTATTCACTCTCTGGGATGGAGCGGACGAACGTCCTCCACCATGTCTCCAATTGTTATATTTCTTTGACCCGCCTTCGTAGCGATCTTTAGTCCCTTCATTCTTTTTCTGGTCCCTATCGGTTCTGTCCCGATCCGTCTCCTTAAGCCTGTCTGAAGAAGGACGTTTGAGGCTGTCCATGGCTTCCTCCACCACGATATAGCCTTCAGCTTTGTCAAAGGCTTCAGCGAGACTCTTCGGGTGATGAAACATTAACTTCTTCACCAACTTCTCTGATTTGACCAGATCTAACCCATTCTGAAACAGTCCAACGGCTTGTAGATCGTTTAGGTCTGTCACTTGGCCGACTGCTTCACGGAACCGCTTCACATATTGGCCCAAAGACTCATTCGAAAACTGTCGAACCTGAGCCAACGAACCAGTTGGTTTTCCCTTCTTTTGTTTCTCCCGGCGAGCATGAAACTTCTTCGCATATGTCGCGCCAAGATGAAATCAATCCGAGGGCAAAGTCCTCATCCACCGTCGGGCATCCTTTCGAAAGGCGTAATAAAAAAGTATGACACTTAGCAAAGATCGCTAAAGTCATAATAATCCATCGATCGGTTGAACGCTTGATCAGGGTCATAGGGATCTCCGATC
Organism: Panax quinquefolius; assembly: GCA_020205615.1. Lineage (NCBI taxonomy): Eukaryota > Viridiplantae > Streptophyta > Magnoliopsida > Apiales > Araliaceae > Panax > Panax quinquefolius. The sequence continues at coordinate 28,750,828 of CM035151.1, forward strand.
CATCATAACTTTCGATATGGGCAACTTCTTGGTGGGGGTCGACTTTTTCTTTAAGAATTTCCGCGAAAAAGGGATGCCTTTCCGGCATATCCTTCATTTTTGTACTTCGACAAGTCGCTCAAAGTTCTTTTAACTCTTTAACCGGATACTCCACACCTTCTCGTTGAGATGATGCTTCTTTTTCCTGACTCCTCTTCTTCTTCCGAGTGGACCGGCTTTCTTACAATAGAGCCTTCAACTCTGAAGGACTTTTCACGATGGCGAGTGTCCATGGGGTGGTGTACCTCTGTAGACTCTCTGGAGTACGATCCCCGAGATATACTTCGTCTCGAACTCGGGCACTATGGCGAGAATGTGCAACAACAAGTGCTTTCTTTATGGTCTCAGGAGTGTGATCTCTGGATCGACCTCTTCGTTCTTTCCGACCCTGCTCCTTAGAATCGACAGGGTGATGTGCCCTCTTCGATCTTTGAGGGGTAGGGCTTCGGGATCTTCTTCTTTCTCGATTTCGGCCCCGAGATTCTAGTCCTGAATGAACAGGTTCTTTCCCACTTCAGTGCTCTCGCTCTTCGGACTGATCATAACTGGACTCTTCATCCCTCAATTCTGCTATCCGAGCCATCTGCTCAGCTATATCCTGTCGTTGTTTCACGAGTACTTCCATAGCTCTATCCGCTTCATCTGTCATCTTAGCCCGTCGTAAAGCTTTTTCGTCTTGGTCATCTCGGTATCGAGTTCTAGGTGAGGTACCTTCTACTCGTTTCCGACCATGGCCAGACACTTTCTCCGTCGGGAAGACTAGCCTACGCTTAGCCTTGCCCACCGCCTTCGACCGAAGATCTTCAGGTGATCGTTTGGACGCTGTGCTAGCATGAACACTTATCACGGTCCCCAAACAATCCTTAATGAGACACTTGTGGTGTCGATTCACCGGCGACCCTCTACCGCCCTTCGAAATGTAGGTGTTCTACTCTTTACCATGAATATCGATGTAGAACAAACACAATTGTGATTGAAAAATACTCGGGACACTAGAACTCCTCTCCTTCTAGCGCCAATGTTAACGCCAAGATCTTTCTCCACGTCCCAATCACCAAGACGCTCCCGATATCCCGCATAGCTTCAACAAGTCAACACCAAAGCTCGACTACCGACTGGCGGGGATAGCTTCCGGCGTGAGAGTCAAGATTTCGGCGATCACAAGGTTAACAATGGAGAGAAAGTAATATCTAATGTCCGAGAGAAAATAATAAAATGAATGTGTGTAATATTTTGATACTTACCTCTTATGTGATCTTAGCCCCATACATACTCCACCCCCTTACATCGCCACTCATCATCTATCGACACCTTTTCCCCACTCCCTTCATTTCAAATTAAAAGTATACAAACTCTTACTTCCACACTGCTACCACCGCTTGCCACATCACGGTCATCCGAGTCCCATCCTCATTAATGCCATACGAGAAAAGGTGGCGTATATAGTAATCAACTATCATTTGGCATAATGATTATCGGTCAAAGTTGGATTAAGTGACAATTTGTATAATGGGCCAGTTCAATGACTAAGCCCAAATAATAGAAATGACCCAAATGACCGGCTCCAAGCGAAAGGACCCAATGGAATGATCAAATAACTGGGCCCAAATCATTCAGACCAACTAGGACAAGAGTAACATGATCCAAGGGAGGAGCCCATTAAGTCTGGCCCAATAATGAAAAGGATTATGGCCCAACATTGATCTTTTACTAAATCTTCAAAGATGGAACTGAACTACTCTAAATTAATATTCTTTATTTCTGCTTGGGTCAAGAATCTCAATTTTTTTTTCAGTTCTTACAAGCTCTGGGGCACTTCAATGGTTTGGTTAAGTCATTTGAGATCTCTATTTCTTCATAAACCAATAACTGTACATACATATATGTCAAATGATATGCCATTACTGTTTCTTCATTTCAATCCTTACAGTTAATGTCAGTTGAATACTTATTTATTGTGTTAAATTCTTTATCAGGCAGGAATTAACTGTTAAACTTTGGAAATTACTACTATTAAGTTTTTTACACCTTTGTTTTGAAGCTTTCTTTATGTTCCTCACCTTCTTGATATGGAGTTTCTCATTATCATAAGAAATTAATTTCATTAATCTTTTTAAGAAAAAGCTGGATACTTTTTAGTAATCTTCTTTACATGGTTTTCATTACAGAAACCAATGAAGTAATACTGAAATAGCTTCAAGTTCTGGTTTAATAAAATTAATGGCAACCATTAGGTGCCTTTGATTGCTCTGCAATGAGTTTTGGTTGGGGAAGCTAAAACATCTACAAATTATGAACCATATGCATCAGCTAGAAGTACTAGCGGATTTGGGGGCATTTTTGTCTAACAAATTCATTAATCAAGTCCGCTAGTGCTTCTAGCGGACGGCGTATGTTAATATTAAATCCCAGCCCTTAATGTTTTTAATGAATGGTTAAGATGTTATAAGACACTTTTTAATCCATAGCAAATAGATGCTATGAATCATTTCCCATATATATATATATATAGGGGAGCGATCCATAGCATCTATATGCTATGGGATTAAAAGTGGCATATAAGCTATAATCCGTCCGTTTTATTGATTAACGGCTGCGATTAGATTTGGGTAATCATCGTCCTCTAGTAATTCTAGCGGACGTGATTAGTAAAAATTCTGGACAATTAAGCCCCTTAATACAGCCAATAGAATTTATAGAATGTACACAATCTGCTAGTATTACTAGCGGACGGATATTAACCAACACAGTCGAAATGCTGGTAACAAAGGTAAAACGTGTACGTGTACAGAGGAATCATGCAATCTTGTTCAAGCGATTTGGGCGAAAATCGTGGAACCCTAACCCTAGAAGCAAATCTGATTGCCAAATCGCCTGCAAGTCTTCGAATTCGCGACATCTGCAATTCACCCAAATCACCTGCAAGTTCGAGCCATTCGCGGCATCTGCAAAGGAAGCCAAATCACGTGCAGTTTCTCGATTTTGCGACATCTGAAAATCACCTGCAAGTTCGAGCAACAATCGACATCTGCAAATCACCTGGAAATCTCGAAGTTCTCGGAATTAAAACACAGGAAGAGTTCGTGTAGTGTTCTGCAAATTGGGAGAAAACTGACGAACCCTAGAAGCAATCATCCGCAAATCACTTGCAAGTTTGTGAAGTTTTCTATGCTTTTTCTCGTTTTTTGAGTTGCAATCTACTTCTGCCAGGTACATTTGATTATCACTTCTTCCCTTTTTTTCATTTAAACATGCCACAATAATTTGAACATTGTTTTGGTCTTAAAATTGCATTTGGGGAATTCACATGTAGCTCTGTTATAGTCATGAGATACATATCTTTTGATTCTTAAAATTTTCAATAGAGGAAGAGAACCCAAGAATTTTATCTTGTTTTGATTCTAGGTGTCAATATCAATTTTTTTTACTGTTGAATTTATGTTTATGTACAACATTACTTGAGTCTTGAAATATGTCAAAGCTTTGCTCCTTCTCCATTTACCTCGTTATTGGAATTTTTATAAATTGTTTAATACTTGACCCAACTGTTGAATTTTTATGACAGATATGGATATCAATCCAGGACCTTTTGATCCTGTTATCTTATGGGACCAAGAAAATCATGTTTCTTCTGACTTATGGCAAAATATTGTAAGTTTTTTTGTCCCATATATCATATTTCTCTTAAAATCTTGTAAAAAACTTTCATATTTTGACAATTTATGTATGTATCCTCTTTTTAACTTGTAGGATAGGGGTGTGTTAGAAATCTGTCAGATGTCTGCAAAATTAATTGAATGGAAGTTGACTAAACAACAAGAATATCTACTGGAACAGTTAGGTTTTGGTATATTTTGTCATCACGATGTAGTGTCAAAGATTGATGCATCTCTTGTATCTACTTTTGTTGAGCGTTGGAGGAGTGAAACAAATACGTTTCACTTAAAATGTGGAGAGGTCGACATTACTTTAGAGGATGTGGGATTTATATTGGGGTTACCCATATTAGAAAAGCCTTTGACTTGCGGAGAACTAGAACATCCCAAAATTAATTTTATAAGGGTTTTTGGACAACAAGTAACAGTAGAGGATTGGGAACAGTGCTATAAAAGGGGGGGGGGGCATAAGTTTTCCTTGGTTAAGGCACAAATATGGACAATTACCTAAAGATGATACTTTAGATGATGTGGTTATACACACCAAGGCATACCTGTTGTATTTGTGTGGAGCTATTTTGTTTCCTACGAAGAGTAAAAATATTGTGCATCCTAGATATTTATTGTTATTGGAAAGATTGGAAGACATAATTACATATGCTTGGGGGGCAGCAGTTTTAGGGCATTTGTATAGGGGTTTTCATGAGGCTACTCGGAAAACAGCGAAAAAATTTATAGGATGTGCAACCTTTCTTATGATGTGGGCTCACGAAAGGTTCAACATTGGTCGTCCTACTTCTAGGCCTAATTCCCAGAAGTTGATACCTAGGGCACTATCATGGGCATACTCTTCTTTTGATCCAAATTCCAAACAATATCAGCACCGCAAAAATCCACATCACCATCTTGTGTTTTACCGAGGAGAGTTTGATGACATGTTGGAAACAAATTGGGTGTGGCGTCCATATCAGATATTTGACACGCGTGTGGGTTGGGATTTTTTTGAGGCAAAGTTAGGTGGAGCCGCTCGTTTACCTTTGATTCATTACGACATTGTTGAGTTTCAAATGCCTAACAGATATATGAGGCAATTTGGATATTTGCAGTCATATCCATCTAATGCTGAAAACATGGTGGAGTTGAGGACGGAACATAAATTGTTTGAGAGAATAAATTTTGAAAATCATAGGGCAAGTTATATTAAGTTGTGGGAGGCCTACATGGAGAGTTTAGAAGGGAAAGTGTTGGGGGGTTTGCAGCAGATATCTACCGAGGATTACATGACATGGTACAGAGAAATTACTCGGAGACGGATCCACCATCCTCGACCCTTTAGGCGTCAAGGGGAAGATTACGAGCCACGGGTATTCATTGACCAATATGCGGCTGTAAACACTGTAAGTTTTTAAAGTTATAATTTTTATACATGTTTCTGTGTTATAATTTGATGTCCTTATTTTACTAATATAATTTTTGTTTTTGTTTTAATTTTAGATTGAGACTGCAAAAGTTATATTTGTGAAGTTTATGTCAATTGATCTGCCAGCTGAGTTAAGAACCATGTATGAGTCATGGTTCAATATACTGTACCAGCCGTTCATGAATGATTACAATGGGGTTCCAGTCGAACAAAATCCAACACAACCCCAAGTAGGACAAATGGATATTGACATGACGGGACCCCAGCCTACGGTTCAAGAAAGTCAGGGTAGCCTTGCTCCTCCTACTCAACACAGTAGGAAATTACCGGTTAGAAGGAGAGAGGGAACAAAGCACACACACCTTGTCAAGTATTTAAAGATTGAGAAAATCACTTGGTTAAATCTCTATTGGTTTAGTCCAACTACCGACCCATCATACTTTCCTCATATCCATCCAGGTGGTCTATACAAGTTAGAGTTTAAGGATGTGAACTGTCTGAGACCCAATGGTTGGTTATGGGCGCATGTATTGGATGCATATTTGTTGTTGTTGAGCGACAGAGAAGCTAAGATGAGGAGAGAAGGAATCCAACGATGGGCTACCTTTTATTTCATGTCAACGTACTTTGCGAGTTTGGGCATCCAATACTTACCAAGTGCCGGAGTAAGCAAATCTACAACACTCAAATTTTTAACAAGTTACATCAATCCTGCAGTTGGTGCCCCAGTTCACGAGTGTGATTACATATTCGTTCCATTCATCAACGAAAGCAATAGTCATTTCTGCCTATTTATTTGGAGTGTGAACAAGTGGAAAATTATGCTTTTTGATCCTCTTAATGATGACAAACCCTTAATGCCATTGTCATAATTATACCAAAGCTACTTTGGTGTTGTGGTGAGTTGTTTAATATATTACTTATTTTTCATTTCATAACACAAAAATATGAGGTTTAGGGAATTAAATGATTGTTTTATGGTTTATAGGTGGAGTTAATTCCTTTGTTGCTTCGTATGGCAAATCCTAAAGCAAAGTGGCCAAGATCGAAGCCGAAAGTTGAACTTTGCGTGAGTAGGCCGAGACAATGGAATTCAGACGATTGTGGCGTTTATGTTGCAAAGTACGTGGATTTCTTTTTGCACCGGATAAACATCATGAAGGAACCGAGGTGGACTCCAAACGAGGCTTATAATTTTAGATTTAGAATAGGACATGAGCTTAGGATGTGCAAAGCGAGGGACATTCCTTTAAAATATCTTTGTATCGAGCAAACTTTAGATTCAGATGGAAATGAAGAGTAATGATTGTATATTTGACCAAATGTCGTAATACGTTGTTTTATAAACTCTGATGAATATTTTCAAAATGATTCCATTCTTATATTATCAGATTTCTTGAAATACTATAATATTTTCATTCTTGTTTGGAATCCATTATGTTTGCTTGGGTGGAATCATTACAATACTATATCATTATACTATTGTTTCGAATCTATTATTGGACTATCATTATATTATTGTTTGTAATCCATTATGTTTGGTAGAGATGTCTTCAGCGGTTGTTGTGTCATCGTGTATAGGTAAATTCATTCTGCAGTATCATAATCACAGGAACCATAAGATTTTTAGTAGGCTAAAGTTGATGGCAGATACAACAAGCTTATTAACTGATTCTGCAACTAAAAGTTATGTGGACTATACAACAAGCTTTTTTGTTATGAAGTATTGTGTAACATTGGTTATGAAGTATATTATGGACTGGTTATGAAGTATTGTGTAAGATTGTTACAGACCTCTTATATTTATTAAGTAATATTAGTAGTCTCTAAACTTGGTTGAAGTATTTAATTTACAAGTGAAATGAGTTTCTCAACTAGTATCTCTATCTCTTAAGTTTTTTAGGCTAGTAATTGGCCAAGCTAGATTGCCTTCTTCCCGTTTATGAAAGAGGATACTTTGTTTGGAAACATAGCCACTGAGCTGCTCAATGAATGAAAGCCTATAGCTGCTTGTTCTTATTGTTTCTACTTTGTATTGATTTCTCCCAATAGTGATATCCTTTTTTGTTATTTCTTGTTTCTACTGATGTAGCCAAATCGAGTAGATGAATATGCGAGGATTGAAGCAGCTGGAGAGAAGGTGATACAATGGAAAGGGCATCGTGTATAGGTAAAATTAATTTGTATCAATATTTTTTTGGGAGTGCAAGTCTTGCACATAACATGTTTGATAAAATGTCTTAATGAGATTTGTATGATTCCTATCATTAGCTAATGTTCAGTGCAATTTTAGATGTTCTAGAATTAATCATATTTTATGTAGTTTAATTTAGTGTTTTCAGCTGTATGTGAATCTATTGACATGGTCCTCTGTCAGAAAAAAGGTTTCTCTACACATCTTATTTGTCGTAGAAGAATAGGTGTTAGCAGGTTCTATCTCAGTGAGTTTTGGAAATTGCTACTAGAATTTTCTCTGTCTACTTGTTGGCATGATTCAGTATCATTCTTGATTCCTTCTAATTCATTTTTTAATATGAAATATTGTCGATGTAGAAATTAATATGTTTTTTTTATATATTTTTTTAACTATTTCAGTAAATTTAGTATTGCAATTGTAGAAATTACTATGTTCTCATATTTGTTTATTAGGGAAAAACTAATGAAGTGACCATGAGAGAAAACTTAAAAAAAAGTTGCATTAATAGAGAAAGAGATGATAGAACATTGAATACTTCACATTTACCCACTAAATCTGTCTTTCAAATAGTCAATAAAATATTTAAGAAAACCAAAATTTTATAGCGTCTGAAGCAAATATAAAGATAACTTCAAATACTCGGCTTGTCTTGTCCCAAAACTTTGTAGTGGTTCTGCTTATCATGATCGGTCATCATATTACATATTGCACACTTTCTCAATTGTTTACGACTTTCAGCCTCTTCGATCCCACTCTTTATTCTTGTAGCTTTTTTGCGCCCCTTTGTTTGGGAACAAATAGGATCCAATAACGGATCATCTTGAATAGACGCATCATCATCTACTGGAATTTCTGGCACGCCATTTACATTAATTTCATCAGGGTCAAACTTCTTAACGATTGGTTGATTGTCAATGCACAACTGTACCACGTGCTTAAAACCATTAAATGAACATGATCCCGTAGAAGCTAATCTTAAGAGCAATGTCACCAAATAATTGTACCGCATCGTCTGAGATTCGTCGTAGTTGGACATCTCAGTAAAAATCTTTGGTAGTTCAGCGTTCACTTTGTTACCATCTATACACCAGCGGCTTAAAATGTATTTATTCGGTATCTGTGTACTACTTTTTGCAATCATATGCCTTATAATGTGTCTACAAAGCATACCAGAATGTTCAAATTTTTGACAATTACATTGTATATCTCCAGTTTGAACATTACTGACAACAGTAAAGTACCTATTGGATTCTTCGATGGCGTTTGTCTTATACACTGCGTACGACTTCGTATCCGATGTTGTTAGATGTTGAAATTTCTTCATTATGTACTTGTGGGATTTTACAATCTCAATCTGAAAGCGTCTAAACATCTCCTTTGTATAAACAGCAGCTCCATGCGTTTCCAACGGTGATTCAACAGTCATAGTTCTAGTCCGATGACAAGTTGCGTAATCAGCTTGTCTCTCTCTCATTACCTGCTTCTCAATGGCTTTCTCTGAGTTTACGATGAATTCCTTTATACTCGTTGTTGCATTGACATACTCATCGAATAAACTATTCATCCCCTCACTCCTGGATGTAGTCGTCATTCTCGCTGCAAAAAAATTCTTTGTGTACGCCATGATCCATTTGTGCTTAACCTCATAGAGTGATTGTAGCCAATCATGGTCATGCAGTTCGTAATCTGTCATCAGCTTTTCCCATCGCTCCTCAAATTCATGATCGATGATTTATACACACACCAGCTTAAAATCATGTTTAAATGTTGGGTACGTCATCATACAATGTATGAATTTCTCCGGAAATTTGTTACTAATATGCCACGTGCAAGTGTACGGTGTGTGTTTGAGAAGAACCCTAGCAATCGCATTGGTCATGGCTTTGTCCTGATCAGTTATAATGGTAACCGGTGCCTTATTGTTCATTGCATGAAGCCATGTCTCAAAGACCCATACAAAAGTATCCTCCGTTTCATCCTGTATCAGTGCGAAACCAAACAAGACGGAATGGTAATGGTGATTTACCCCAGTGAATGGAACAAAAGGCATGGAATACTTGTTTGTCCGATAAGTTGTATCAAATGTCACTACATCCCCAAAATTTTTGTAAGCTATCATTGATCGGTAATCTATCCACAAAATGCATGCGATACGATGATCTTCATCTCGTTTGACATCGTAAAAAAATGGAGGATTTTCTGCTGAAAGTTTTTTGAGATACTGCAGGGCTGCTTGGGCATCGTTAGAATCTATCGTGTCACGTCTTAAATCTCGCACAACATTCTGAATATCTATATCACAAAAACCAACATTTTCCCTCCCTCCTCCTATTTCACTAAAAACATTCATCATTGTACTAGGCCCAACTCCAGCGCTGTTTAAAGTTTCGATTAAAGTTCGAGCAACAGGAGTTATATTTTTCCATGTTTGAATGAAAATTTTCTTGCTCGGAGTAACCAAATCATGATTGTGAGTCAACTCAATTTTTGAAACTTTCCATGTATCTTCCTTTTGTAGATGAACAACAGACATTCTAGCTTTGCACATCGTGCGACCTATTGAATCCCTTTTTCTTTTGACCTTACTACCTTCAGCTTCATCAACATCCTGTTTCTTTCTTTCGATCGGTTTTCTTGCTTTGGTACACGTAAAAAGTCTGTTGGACAAATTGTTGGAGCGGCATGTTTATGACTTGCACCAATTTTTATTTCAAATCCACTACTTCGTGCATAGTTTCTATAAAATTCTTCCGCCTCTTGGATAGTAGAAAAAATCTGACCCTTGTATGGACTTTTTGAATCGTTAATATGCGATTGGTTCATGTTATGAGCACCAATATTATCCATGTCAATATTATCACGAGAAGAATTTGAAGAACTAGAATTAAACATATCTTCCGCCATAATTCTAAACTTACCACGACGATTTGAGGTGCGATGACTTGCTTGATTAATTGTGTGGGTTTCTTCTTTGATGTCAGTTGAAGGCGGCTATAATATTTTGTTTTCCTTATTTGTTGGTGTACAGGAACAATGAAAATTTTAGAATAATTTGTAATCAATTCATATTCTGTTGTAATTGAATTGCTGAACAATATGCTAGCTGTGTTGTAACAGTATCTCCATGCGTATAAATTGTGTTGCAGCTGTTTAACAGTATCTATTTTGCAAGGTAGTTTGTGGTGCAGCTGTGTTGTAACAGAATTCTAGCTGTGTTGCAATTTCATCAGTATGAGGAGTTTGTGTTAATGTAATTGTAACCATATGAGGAGTTTGTGTTGTAATTGTAACCATACGAGGAGTTTGTGTTGAATCTGTCTTGTGGGCTGCTATTTCATCAGTATGAGGAGTTTGTGTTAATGTAATTGTAACCATATGAGGAGTTTGTGTTGTAATTGTAAACATATGAGGAGTTTGTGTTGAATCTGCCTTGTGGGCTGCTATGTAAGCTGTGTTGTAATTGAAACAGTATGTACAGGTAGAGGTGTTCGTATTGCACAGGAGCCCCACTTCTTTTTAGTAACTTACCGTCCACTAGACATACTAGCGGACGCTGCACATACTGTTAATTCGCACAAGTCTTCCAGGCTAAAGGGGGCTTAATTGTCCGGAATTTTTACTAATCACGTCCGCTAGAATTACTAGCGGACGATGATTACCCAAATCTGATCGCAGCCGTTAATCAATAAAACGAACGGATTAGAGTTTATATGCCACTTTTAATCCCATAGCATATAGATGCTATGGATCGCTCCCTATATATATATATATATATATATATATATATATATATATATATATATATATATATATATAGGAAATGATCCATAGCAAGTATTTGCTATGGATGAAAATTGGACAAATAACATCTTAATCGTCCCATTCCAATAACCAAACGATGGGATTAAAAAGGAAATAGCGATGACGCCAGCGGTTAAATGCGGCGTCACGAACAAATTGCAAAGCCATCCGCTAGATGGTCTAGCGTGCGGTGAAAAAAACTAGGAAAATCGGGATGTTAAGGCAACACCTTTAATAATCTGCATAAATGCAACAAAAGTGGGGCGTGCGTCATGCAACAAAAGTAAAGTGGGATGATAGTCATGCAATAGGAATCAACTAGCGGAATTGTGATAAGGCAATGACAGTTTGGATCTCGATAAGGCAACGATCGACTCACAAAAAAAAAAATATGCAATCAAATTAAAAAAATGAAAAAGAATAAAATACAAATCACATAAACGTCAATTATTTTAAAGGAACCAAATTAATAATTGGGGAATGGTTCTACTTTTTTATTCTTCAATCTTCATACTATATAATTAATTGGTCTGGATGCTCATCATGACTTGTAATTTGAGTAATCTTACACAATCTATAATCATAGCGATATATGTACGCATATATATTAATTTCTATTTGTACATGTCGGGATATTTCCCATTTTTTGGACATAAAATGAGATATTTTTAATTTAAAATTAGCATGATTCTTTTAACTTTTAATTACAATATATTTTGCCTTTAATTTACTTTTTAAGTAGTTTATGTATTATCTAAAATTAAACAAATTTATATTAATTTGAATTTAAAATTTTCTTAATTTAATTTTAAAAGGTAAATATTAATCTTATATTTTGAAAGGAATAGAGTATAATGTTTTAGTCTTATACTATATAATTTAATTATAACTTTAATTACCACATCACATGCATGGATTTTATAATATTAACACTCGGTGCATGTAATTAAAAAATATCGTTTACCCTTAACTTTTCAATATAATTTTTTTTAACAAAATAGAACAAAGCTACTCTAGGACAAAGATACTCAAAGATGCACATATCAGATCCAAACTGTTGCCTTATCACAATTCCGCTAGTTGATTCTATTGCATTGACTATCATCCCACTTTACTTTTGTAGCATTTACGACGCGTCCATTTTTGTTGCATAATGACAGATCGTTGCAAAGGTCGCTGCCTTAACATCCCGCTTTTTCCTAGTTTTTTTTTCACCGTCACGCTAGTCCATCTAGCGGATGGCTTTGCATTTTGCTTTCGTCGCGCCGCATTTAACCGGCGCGCGTCTTATTTTTCGCTTTTAATCCCAAATATTTGGTTATTGGAATGGACTTACAAGATGCTATTTGCCCAATTTTAACCATAGCAAATACTTGCTATGGATCATTTCCATATATATATATATATATATACGGGAGGATCTAAGCGGACTAAAAGAACGGACCAAGGAGCGGACCAAGGCAAAAACACGCTGCGGGTTTTCAGAGTGCAGGTCGAAAAAACACGCGAGTTGACCACAAACCCGTGTGTTTTTGCCTTGTCCGTTCTTTTTTTAATCCCGTCCGCTATATATATATATATATATATATATATATATATATATATATATATATGCTTGCATTTAATTATTTATAATGGATCTATGTAGTATTTTTATATAATTATTTCTCAGATGTTAAAAATTTATTAAAAAAAACAATTTCAGTTGATATTTATGCATTTAATATAAAATGTTAATTTCTTAAATATCCGGTTCAACTTGGGTATCACGATTAATAACTTTCATATGAAAATTAATCACAACTTCTCACTTTTTTAAAGTTCTTTGGCCTTCCTGCCTTGGCCTTCCCGTCTTTTCCTCTTCCGTTCGTTTCTTTCTCTTATATTCTTATATATATAGAACTAGGATCCTGTTCAGACAGGCTTAAAATATGGAATCAAATTTGTATTTTATTTTTTGCTTTTTTTTTAAAAAAATAATTAATTTTTTTTTAATATTTTATGAAACTGAAATTTTTCCATAATAAAATATTTTGGGCGTGATTTGGATACATATACCAAAAAATGTATGTACAGTCTGCACAAACTGTACATACATGTTTTGTTATATGTATCCAAATCACACCCAAAATATATTATGTAAAAATTCAAGTTCCATAATTATTTATTTATTTATTTTTAGTTGTTTTTAAAAAAAAAACAAAAAAAATAAAACAGGTCCGGATTTTAAGCCTGTCCGGGAGTCCGGACAGGATTCCTTCTAGACCTGACAATATAGTTAGTTAACTATCGGGTCAACCCATATTAACTGGAACCAAATGGGTTGGTTAACTGTTTTTATTTATTTGTGTTGGTTAAAGTTTGGAACCATATTTTAAAAAAGAAATATAGTTCCAACCTGGTTAACCATTTTTCGACCCATATTTTATTCCAAATCCAAACCAAAAGTTCTTTCCATACATATTTACATATTCAAGAAGTTCAACCATCCCACCCCACCCCACCCCACCCCACCCCACCCCACCCCACCCCACTCCCACTCCCATCCCAAAAAAAATAATATTATGTGATTATGTATACACCCCTTATCACCACCCCCACCCCCACCCCCACCCTTCACCCCCACTCCACCCGCACTACCACCCCACCCCACCCCACTACCATATCATAGTATAATATATATATATATATATATATATATATATATATATATATATATATATATACAATATTTCTAATGACTATCATCACGTAAAAATACTCTTTCTATCTTAGAATTACGATTCGTTCGTTTTTTTCTTTCTCGTCCCCACAGTGAGAGTTTTTGAAAAATTAAAACACAAAAAAAAGTGCACCCCACACCTCCACCCCCACCCTCACCCACACCCACACCCACACCCACATCCACACCAAAAAAATAATAATAATTATGTGATTATGTATATCTCATAGCATTACTTAAGGAGCCTAAATTTCACCTTTTATATCTGTCATTATCTATAGTATATATTAATTTCATTTTTTAAAATTTTTATTTAAAAGTCAAAACATCTTAAAATGGTTAATATGGTTTTAGTTCTTAAATAGAACCATAACCATATTTTAAAAAACCAAAACCAACCAAATAACCATATTTTACTGCACTAATCCTTCCTATATATATATATATATATATATATATATATATATATATATATATATATATATATATATATATATATATATATACGTAAAAACATTTTACATTTACTTTTACATGGGTAAATGTAAGAAACATTTAACTAAGTTAAAAACATTTAACTTAAGTAAAAGCAAAAGTTATTCTTTTACTTTTACTTTTACATTTACTAAAGTAAAAGAGATGATGGCGTGGGCCATCACTGTCGATGTTGAAGACTCTCTGGCGTCTTCTCGGTTGTTGTCCGTCTCACATGAATCTTGGGAAGGTCTTGTTGGTCATCTTCTCGGATGAGTCACCATCCCTACTATTCCGCCTTAAAATTTTTATCCGTGAAATAACCTTATCATTTCAAAAAACTTATCTACGTGATCGATATAAGTTTTAAAAGAAAAACTTTAAATGTAAGAAAGAAAAGATTAAGAAGATGACCAGGTGAATCGGTAAAGTAATCTCTTTCTTGTATTATAAACATTTGGGAAGGGATTACATTAATTCTAGACTAAATGTTTAAGGGAAGAAGGAAGTATTGAAGACTTCTTCTTCATCTTTAACTAAGAAGATCAAGTCAAGGCTTCTGCCTTCGCTAACTTCTAGAGAGAAGGGAGAGGACCTCCGAAGAGCTTCTAGAGAGAGAAGCTCTGAGGCTTACACTGAATTAAGCCTAAAGAAACTCTAACACTTGAGTTTCTTTAAATAGAAAAAGCGAAAAGTAAATTACTATTGATTCACGCAGAATCACTATTACATTAATCAAGTAAAAGTAATTTACTAAAGTAAAAGTAAAACGTAAAAAACATTTTACATTTACTTTTACATGGGTAAATGTAAGAAACATTTAACTAAGTTAAAAACATTTAACTTAAGTAAAAGCAAAAGTTATTCTTTTACTTTTACTTTTACATTTACTAAAGTAAAGAGATGATGGCGTGGGCCATCACCGTCACTTTCGATGATGAAGACTCTCTGGCGTCTTCTTGGTTGATCGGTCCGTCTCTCACATGATCTTTAAGGTCTTGTTGATCATCTTCTCGGATGAGTCACCATCCCTACTATTCCGCCTTAAAATTTTTATCCGAGAAATAACCTATCATTGAAAAAAATTGGGTTTATAAAGAAGGAGAAAAAAAAATTTCTACGAAAATTGGTCAAAATCTTCAAAATTTCTTAGATTTTGTAAAAATTCTTTGTTTAAAAAGCGGATCGATGAAATCAAACAAAGGATCACTCGATTGGTCCTGATCTATCAGTAAATCGATCTAAACAGAAGACTAATTTGTTAACTGTTTAAACAAAAAAATTTTCTTTTGTCATTCCTCTTAAACTCGAACCGTTCTTGCCTTAAGTAAACTCGTACCTGTAGATCTAATGATACCCTTAGCCTAAAGCGCTCCCAACTCCGAGTCTTACAACGGCATAATTGGGACTTATAAGCGATCATAGGTGTTTTACAACAAGTCGAGGCGATTGAAAGTGGAGCAAAAAAGAAAAAAGTTTGAAAAAACATTTAAGTAAACAAATCAAATTGTTTTTAATCGAAACCGATAATAGCATCAAGAACCAACCGTGTGGCTCGATACCATATAACTTGACGTCGATAAGTTTTTAAAAGAAAAACTTTAATGAGAAGAAAGAAAAGATTAAGAAGATGGCCACCTATGAATCGGTAAAGTAATCTCTTTCTTGTATTATAAACATTTGGGAAGGGATTACATTAATTCCTAGACTAAATGTTTAAGGGAAGAAGGAAGTATTGAAGACTTCTTCTTCATCTTTAACTAAGAAGATCGAAGCTGAAGGCTTCGTCTTCGGCTAACTCTAGAGAGAAGGGAGAGGACCTCCGAAGAGCTTCTAGAGAGAGAAGCTCTGAGGCTTACACTGAATTAAGCCTAAACAACTCTAAACACTTTGAGTTGTTTAAATAGAAAACTGAAAAGTAAATTACTATTTGATTCACGCAGGAATCACTATTACATTAACTGAAGTAAAAGTAATTTACTAAAGTAAAAGTAAAACGTAAGAAACATTTTACATTTACTTTTACATGGGTAAATGTAAGAAACATTTAACTAAGTTAAAAACATTTAACTTAAGTAAAAGCAAAAGTTATTCTTTTACTTTTACTTTTACATTTACTAAAGTAAAAGAGATGATGGCGTGGGCCATCACCTGTCGGTGACTGAAGACTCCTCTGGCGTCTTCTTGGTTGACTGGTCCGTCTCCTGTAGATGATCAACAGTTAGAAAGAGCACGATAAGAAGAATCTTTAGCTGATGAATATCATCATTTAAGACTGAAGATGATGAAAAATATTTTTAAAGAAACGAATCCAGTGAAACAAAATGACAAGGATTAAGGATTAAGGATATATATATTAAAGGAAGGCGAGCTCATTTGGCAGATCAAGTTTTGAAACTTAGAAAGACTCTGAGCTCTCTCTCTCAGAAGAATCTTAGTTTCCACCTCTGATCAGCCTACTTAACCCCTCTTCTCCAATTATCTAGTTAAATGTTTTATTATGAATGGTTAGGCTTCCTTATGCTAAGGAATTCAAAGAACATTTAATTCCCACTAAGGCTAGACCTATTCAGATGAGTCATGAACAAATGGAGTTATGTAAAAATGAAATCAATGATCTCCTCAATAAAGGATTAATTAAACATAGTAAATCCCCTTGGTCTTGCTCTGCCTTTTATGTCAATAATGAAGCAGAAAAAGAAAGAGGTGTACCCGCTTAGTTATTAATTACAAACCATTGAACAAGGTCTTAGAATGGATTAGGTACCCCTTCCCAATAAGGACGACCTTATCAATAGGTTAAGTAATGCCACCATTTTCGATAAATTTGACCTTAAATCCGGTTTACGCAAATTGCCATTCATCCCGATGATCGATAAAAGCAAGATTCACCACTCCGCTTGGACATTATGAATGGAATGTTCAAGCATTTGGCCTAAAAAATGCTCCAAGTGAATTTCAAAATATACTCGATGACATATTAAACCCTTTCACCATTTTATCGTTGTTTATATCGACGACATTCTTGTTTACTCAAAGACTATTGAAGAACACGAAAAACATTTAAAGTCGTTCTTCACTACTATTAAAGTAAATGGTCTTGTTCTTTCTCCTTCCAAATGCACTGCTTTCAGTCCGAGAATAAGGTTTCTTGGTCTTAATATCTTCATGGACAAGTTCAAATTTATTGAACGAGCTATTCAATTCACGACAAAGTTCCCGGATAAGATAACCAATAAAACCCAACTGCAGAGATTTCTTGGCTCATTTGAATTATATAGGCAAGTTCTACAAGAATCTCAGAAGATTTGCAAACCTCTTTTCAAATTTGCAAAATAATCCTCCACCTTGGACCGACATTCATACCTCTGCAAGTCCAACAAGTTAAAAAATATGTCAAGACATTGCCTCCTTGGCATTTCCAATGATTCAAATAAGTTCAAAATTGTTGAGACCGACGCCTCGGATATTGGATTCGGAGGCATTCTTAAACAAAAATTAACATCCGATTCCCTCGAACAAATTGTTCGATTTCATTCCTAAGGCATGGAATACTACACAATCAAAATATAGTACTATTAAAAAGAAATTCTTTCATTGGTATTATGTATTAATAAATTTCAAAATGACTTATTAAATCGAAATTTACGGTTCGCATTGATCGTATAAGTCGACCCAAGTACATTTTAGTAAAAGATGTTGAAAATTTAGTCTCTAAGCATTCTTTCGCTAGATGGCAAGCTTTATTAAGCATTTTTGATTTTGATATTGAATACATTAAAGGCAAAAATAATTCTGTTCCTGATTTTCTTACCAGAGAATTTATTCATACAGGTACTATACAGTCATGAGTTTCAGAGGTTCATCCTCCTCTCAGGTCCGGGTCGCCCTAGTGGCCCAAGTAATCATCCCAGAGGTACCTTAGTCCTCACCCGAACACCCGGTCTATCGGTCAAACAAATTTTCATTAAGGAACAATCCCCAAGCCATCTGATTCGGCCTTAGTAAATAAACCCTGAACCTATTGACCCATTCGAGAATCCAAAGAAAAACCTCGTCTCTGCGGCTCCTAGTCACTCCTCTTACGAGCATGTGCTCAAATGGGAAAGTTATTTGTTTCACATTGAACCCTTCATGAAACCAAAAATGATCCAGATTAAGCTTCGCCTGCTTTTTCCCTCCGGTTGGCATTTTCCTCCACCATAGCTCCTTATAAGTCTCTTGTTTATTATAAGGACATTCTCCTTGAAAGCGAAAGTCAAGAAATATTAAACTAATTTATGCAAACAATGATAAATCAAAAGTTCTTTATCATTCTTTGTATATTAAACAATTCCTTGATTTGATTGGGGAAAACATCCTCCGATCTAATGGATCTCTCTAATCATAGTTATCCTTTTTGCTTTTATGATTATATTGAAGCTTTGTATAAGGTTCTCCTTCATCGTAAGCGAGACCCATAGTCATTCTGGTTTATTCAGTTCGACCATAAATTCAAAAGTCCAATCCCTTATTGGTTCGTCCTATGGTGGTATAGGCATGGATCTACCTATGACCTCCTTCCTGACCCCCTTAAGGTTCAAGTTACCCATTTTGCTAATAATAGTAAACCAGATCCAAGGAATGAGAACATTCCTCTCACTCTCCTCTTCATCAGTAAATATAAGGTTCCATGGATCCTTAAATGGCAATCTGGTATTTCTCGCCCCTCATTTGCTAATAATTCAAATATCGTCACGATCCACTCCCTCGACTTTCCCGCTTTTTCTACATCAAGTGGTGGGATAAGTTCGATGTTAACAGAATCATTGGTCAGGTTCAACAAGAATTTCCTGTTGCTCCTATTCCAGTTCCAGTCATCTCCCCAGTCACTCAGGCTAAGGATTCTAAAGCCATTTCTTTAGATCCCTCTTCCTCAAGTCAGAAAAAGATTTCAAAAGAATCAAAGTCAAAAACCAGTCCTACAGGATCCTCCTGTTCCCGTAGCATATCTGATTTCAAAGATTGCTCCGGTAGTGAGTTAAAACTTATTGCCCAAGCCCTCAATAAAAGAATTGATGAGTTACACGAAGAAGCCTCTAGGCATTCCTCAGCTTCTTCCCAAAATGACTCAGTTAGCCAATTTGCAGAAGATGATGGTCTGTACGACCCCTATGGCACCATCAACCTTCAGGATGCTCAGGACCCATTTGCCTGACATTCTACCGAAGCGACCAAGATCGCTTTCACTGCCTCGCAACCGATCCACTGCTCAGCTTAGCTTAGCGCCTTTCTCGTGACCCGATCGATCCATTGTTCCAAAGACTGCTCCCGACCCATTCTTATTATCGATCAATCAATCATGTTCGGCACTGCTTTCGGCGACCGATTCTTTTTCGATCGGCCATTAAAATAGCTCAACAGTAAAAAGTGGCTCTTTTCCACCGAAAGCGGAGTCAAGTCAAAAGTTGAAGACAGTCAAAAGTTAGCACTATTCATCAACAGTTGCTTGTCTGTACTTTTACTTTTGCTTTTACTTTAGTAAATCACTTTTACTTAAGTAAAATGTTTTTTACTTTTGCTTTTACTTTAGTAAATCACTTTTACTTAAGTAAAATGTTTTTTACTTTTGCTTTTACTTTAGTAATTCACTTTTACCTAAGTGAAATGTTTCTTACTTTACCCAAGTAAATGTAACAGTTCCCTTTCCTTGTTCTATAAAAGGAAGGCGAGCTCATTTGGCAGATCAAGTTTTGAAACTTAGAAAGACTCTGAGCTCTCTCTCTCAGAAGAATCTTTAGTTTCCACCTCTGATCAGCCTACTTAACCCCTCTTCTCCAATTCTCTAGTTAAATGTTTTAAATTTGTAAGTTCTTGTTTTTATTTTCAGTTCATAGCTTGTACATAGTATGAATCACTAATATAATTCAGTTACTTATTTATAAAACTGTATTTGACTGTGTATGCGCTCTCTCTGTTCTTCCTGTTCTCTCTCACTCCGCCCCAAATGGTATCAGAGCATCCTGAAGGTTGATGGTGCCATAGGGGTCGTACAGACCATCATCTTCTGCAAATTGGCTAACTGAGTCATTTTGGGAAGAAGCTGAGGAATGCCTAGAGGCTTCTTCGTGTAACTCATCAATTCTTTTATTGAGGGCTTGGGCAATAAGTTTTAACTCACTCTGGAGCAATCTTTGAAATCGGATATGCTACTGAGAATGCAGAGGATCTGTAGGACTAGTTTTGACTTTGATTCTTTTGAAATCTTTTTCTGACTTGAGGAAGAGGGATCTAAAGAAATGGCTTTAGAATCCTTAGCCTGAGTGACTGGGGAGATGACTGGAACTGGAATAGGAGCAACAGGAAATTCTTGTTGAACCTGACCAATGATTCTGTTAAAATTAAATGTTCTTTGAATTCCTTAGCATAAGGAAGCCTAACCATATGTTTCTTCCTATGCCAAAAGGCGTTGGGGGAATCAGAACAAAGGTTATTCTTCATGAAGGTTTTTAATTTCTCAATTTTTGACCGAATTTCTTCATTTTGAAGTTGTTCTTCAATTCTTTTATATTTGATTTCCTCTTTTAAGAAATTCAAATGTGTAGATTTACAGTTTATTAAATTCAATGATTTAGAAATGGATTCTTCTTGAATGTATTTTAAATCTCTTTCTTTTGGTTTAATAAGAAATTTAAATGTTATTTTCTTTCCTAAATGTTTACAGGTTAATCCTTCATTACTAGTTGTAAATGGGTATAATAAGTATATAAATGGTAAACCCAAAATAATTTTGTCATGTAGAGATTATGAATCGAACAAAAGATGTTTTGAAACACATATTATCTTGACAAATATGTACTTTAGGTAATTTATATTTTATTTCCATTTGACTACCATTGGTTGAATTCAATTTTTCCTCAATCGGTTTTTTGTAATATTTAGTTGGGATTAGACCTTCCGGATACAATTTAAATCACACCAGTCAACCAAGGCGTGAAGTTTGTATTGAAAAGGTTTTATCCACAACTAGGTTAATAGAAACATACCATTTCTCGAATGGTGATGTCTTTAATTCTTTTAAGTGAAAGACCTTGAATAAATAAGTCTGAAATATCTTTAGTACCGGATGATTACGGTTCATCGTGATCTTCATCATTTGGATGAGGAATCATTGATCTGAAAGATCGTGCTTTTTATCTAAGTCTTTTCTTAGAATAGAGACTTATATTTTAAATTAGCAATTTCTTTCTTTAATTTATTAACTTCCCGATTTAGTTACGAAAAGTGACTTCTTTAACTGGAGATTTAAATCTTTCCAAAGTTTTATTAAGACTAAAAATGGTTTTCTCTTTAGCTTTAATAAACTTATCGTTTTCTCTATTGTCTTTAGTTAATAAATCTTTTAAGCTGCTTTTGTGTATTGGGCTTTTAACTTAGGATCGTTGATTTTACTAATTAAGTCAATTAACAAAGAACTCTCTTCATCATCCTTGTTAATTACATTAATCTTTTTAGTGCAACAATTTTCATTGCAATTATTAGCACAGATGGTGACTTCTTCGGTGCTACTGCTTGAATTATTTTCACTGTTAGTATTAGAGGAATATGAAATATTAGAGTCTTCATTATTACTAACTTCATTTTCTATTCTCATTAATTCTAATATATATTCAGTATCTTCTTCATTAATATTTAACTGAGACAACTTCTGTTTTATTTTGCATTCACTTTTATAATGACCCTTTTGCCCACAATTGTGGCATACAATTTTACTTTTATCAAATTTTTTAGTTCTTTTATTATGTTTTTTATTAATGGGTTTGGGCTTATTATAATAATTATCTTGATTCTTATCTTTATGATGACTGCGTCTTTTCTTGTGACGTTTATGACTTTTGTGAGAGTCAATATGTTTATGCCTGTGCTTTCGTCTAGAAGGAGCCACAGGAGGTAAACCATATTGCTCGCAGAATGTACCAAGCTCATATTTAGCTTTTTTCTTGTCTTTACTAGCTTGTTTGGCTAACTTAAAATCAATGCACATTTTTAATCCTATCTTTTGAATATAACTGATTATGTCACCATAAGTGAGATTATCATAATCAATATATCCTAAATCTTTACTAAGTTCTTCACGAACTTTGTGAGCAAATAAGGATGGTAAACCATTAACAAATTTTTCTTTCCAGAAAGGTTTATTACTGTCATTTCTCATCATAACTCTAGAAGTAAAAACATCTTTGTACCATCTAAAGTCACTTAGAGTGGGGCAAGTGAGATTACTTAGCTGATCGTGGATTCTTTCCGTGATGTTACTGGGGGTTCCTACGAAGTGTTTTATTATAGTATAAATCAAAGTATTTACTCCATCAGGTGGCCCTATTCCTATAGTTTCATCAAAAATTGGATTGCCTTCAGCATCTAACTGAACAGCATGGATTATAGATAATCTAGAATCCTCAGTGAGATGTTTTTCCACCAAGACACGAGAATACACAGAATCCACTAGCCAATAATTCAACAATATCTGGTTGAGTAAGAGTGTTGAATTTTGTTAGATAGCTGTTTGCTACCATGGACATATGATTTAACTTATTGAGGATTTCTTGTTCACTAAATCCATCAATATTCCATTCATAAATTTTATTAGACGAAACAGAAAATTGTTTATCTAGATTTCTCTCTTCAAATTGTAGATCTGGAGGAGTTGGTCTAGAATACCAATTTCTGGTCATACTAGTATTATGGACGGTTAACTTATTTAACTTGTTCATGAATATCTTATCTTGATGAGGTAGGTGATTGACTATCGATCGACTCTCGCTTTCATTATCGAGTTAATCGATCGATGATAGCAATAATCTGCTTGTTTCCTGCCTCGGTCTTTGTTTTTAATTTTTAAATAACCGATCAATAGCTCTTTGTAAGATCAACGTCTTTATTAGGTAAACCTAATTTTTCTCTATTTTCTGGTAGTTTTAATAGTGGTTGAACAATTTTTGACTCTGGTTTTTTAATAATATTTTCTTCAAATTTTTCTTCAATCCTGTCTAACTGTTTTCCTACAGTTGCTAAGTATTGGTTACTAAAATTTAACTGTTCAATGATTTTTTTATCATCTATCTGAGGCGTCGGTCTCAACAATATTGACTCTAATTAAATGTTAATTGAGAATGTTTAGGCATGGATCTATGTTAATAGCATAGACTTTTTAAATACCATATAACAGCGTCGATAAGTTTTTAAAAGAAAAACTTTAACAGAAGAAAGAAAAGATTAAGAAGATGACCGGTGAATCGGTAAAGTAATCTCTTTCTTGTATTATAAACATTTGGGAAGGGATTACATTAATTCCTAGACTAAATGTTTAAGGGAAGAAGGAAGTATTGAAGACTTCTTCTTCATCTTTAACTAAGAAGATCGAAGCTGAAGGCTTCGTCTTCGGCTAACTCTAGAGAGAAGGGAGAGGACCTCCGAAGAGCTTCTAGAGAGAGAAGCTCTGAGGCTTACACTGAATTAAGCCTAAACATTTAGTCTTTACTAAGAAGATGTTAATGTTCTTAGTAAAACTCTTTTCTTTTCTTTACTAAGGACTTCAGAATCTCTTCTAGGCAGATTCATAGAAGGAGCTGAAGAACTAGAATAATCCTCTATAATAACTGGTCTTCTAGAACGTTCAAAGCTAACTTTGACAGTTCCATCAGAAAATTGCCTTATGTTTTCAATGTTCACTACGTTGTTTACTACAGGCTGCTGTGGTATTTCACTTGGTAAACATTCTCAATTAATAACCCTATCCTTCTTTATAAACCAATTTTTTTGGGGCTGATAGGGTTATTTCCTGGATAAAAATTTTAAGGCGGAATAGTAGGGGATGGTGACTCATCTGAGAAGATGATCAACAGCACCTTCCGGCATCTACAGGAGACGGACCAGTCAACCAAGAAGACGCCAGAGGAGTCTTCATCACCGAAAAGGTGATGGCCCACGCCATCATCTCTTTTACTTTAGTAAATGTAAAAGTAAAAGTAAAAGAATAACTTTTGCTTTTACTTAAGTTAAATGTTTTAACTTAGTTAAATGTTTCTTACATTTACCCATGTAAAAGTAAATGTAAAATGTTTCTTACGTTTTACTTTTACTTTAGTAAATTACTTTTACTTCAGTTAATGTAATAGTGATTCCTGCGTGAATCAAATAGTAATTTACTTTTCAGTTTTCTATTTAAACAACTCAAAGTGTTTAGAGTTGTTTAGGCTTAATCGAGTGTAAGCCTCGGAGCTTCTCTCTCTAAAAGCTCTTGAGGTCCTCTCCCTTCTCTCTAGAGTCAAAAAAATGATAAATCAAAAGAATATGGTATCATATATATATATATATATATATATATATATATATATATATATATGGAGAAGTGATAGCCAAGTGAAGAGAGAAAAAGGAGAGGATACAACCGTTCCAAAGATCTTGAGAGATATAAAATGTATTGTGAATGACCACAAGATATTATCAATATATATTTTGTTTGATATATATTTTGTTTTATCTATTATAATTTATAATACGTTATCAGCACGAGTTTTTACACAATTTTGGAAAGGAAGTTGTCTATTATTCTTCAAATATCAAATATTATTTTTGTAGTTCTCTCAACTCAATTTAAGTATTGTTTCATTACAATTAAATTTAATCACATATATGTAATATTGTTTCATTAAAATTATATATATATATATATATATATATATATATATATAATAAAACAGAACCCATTTTGAATCTTTCATTTAACAAAGCACAAGGACGGTTCAGGTTCATTCTAACTTAATTTTTTCAACTTAATCTAAAGGCTCATATTTCTTCTCGCCCAAACCAAATTCACCCCTACACCCTACTCTCTCTCATGTTGACACACAAAATCTCTCTCTCCTCTCTTCTTCATACACATAAACAAATAATAATAATAATAATAATTATTATTATTATTATTATTATTATTATTATTATTATAATAGTACTACTACTAATAATATAAATTATTATAATAATAATAATTATAATAGTAATAATAATTATTTTTATTATTATTATAATTATAATAATATCAATAGTAATAATAATAGTAATAATAATAATAATTATTTTTATTATTATTATAATAATTATAATAATAACAATAATAATAATAATAATAATAATAATAATAATAATAATAATCTATATAAAAGGATTGATTCATTCTAATTTTAATTAAAAATAATTATTATTATAATATAATAATTATTATTATAATTATAATACTACTACTACTACTACTAATAATAATAATAATAATAATAATAAGTATTATTATTACTTATTATTATAATAATAATAATAATAATAATAATAATAATAATAATAATAATAATAATAATAATAATAATAATAATAACAACAACAACAACAACAACAACAACAACAACAACAACAACAACAACAATAATAATAATAACTATTATTATAATAATAATATGAACACTAATAATAATAATAATAATAATAATAATAATAATAATAATAATAATAATAATAATAATAATAATAATAATAATAATAATAATAATAATAATAATTATTGTGGTGGTGTGGTGAATTATGATAATTGTTATTGATGATTGTAAGTTTTGTAAACAAGTTTAGATTTTTACGGATATCTATTTTTAAAGGAAAATTAATTATTGTGGTATTATGATAAATTATGATAATTGTTATATCCTACGATTGTAAGTTTTTTTAAGTTGCAAAGAGTCTTTAGGTAATATAGTATTTTTCAAATTTTAATCTAATTTTTTAGTTAAGTCGTTGCCTTGAGCACGAGCATTCTAGTATATATATATATATATATATATATATATATATATATATATATATATATATATATGAGAGATTCGATCTAAAACACTCCTTTTAAATAACATTTTCTCTTAAAAAACATTCATTTATTAAAATGATGTTATTTTGGAAATTCTTTTAAAAAACA
Organism: Panax quinquefolius; assembly: GCA_020205615.1. Taxonomy (NCBI): domain Eukaryota; kingdom Viridiplantae; phylum Streptophyta; class Magnoliopsida; order Apiales; family Araliaceae; genus Panax; species Panax quinquefolius. The sequence continues at coordinate 28,777,135 of CM035151.1, forward strand.
AGTGGGGTCGCGGGTGGTATTTTTGTAAATAAAAGGAAAGCAAGTGGGACATACATACGACCAAAAGTGTGCAATACACTAGAAGTGTTTGGACCCAATTAAGGTTTTTATGCTTTTGCATGATCGTCTTAGTCATCCATGATCAATAATGATGCGTCAAATATTTATTGAAAACTCCCATGGACATCCCGTAAAGAACTAGAAGATTCTTTAACCTACTAATTATCCATGTAGTGCGTGTTATAAAGGTAAATTAATTACCTAACCATCACATTTAAATATTGTTATTGAGTGTCCATTTTAAAAAAAAAAACAATTCAAGTATTTTATGATTTTACTTGATGCATCAACTAGATGGTCGCATGTATGTTTATTTTTTACTAGAAATATTTCATTTGTTATGTTTCTTGCTTAAATAATTTGGTTGCGAGCACAATTCCTTCATTATTCAATTAGGAAACTTTATTTAGATAATGTTGGTAAATTTACATCTAAAGCTTTTTGATGAATATTGCATGTTAATTGCAATTGATGTTAAACATCCTGTTGCATACATATACTCAAAATGGTTTTGCTGAATCACTTATCAAGAGACTTACAATTATTGTTCGAACTTTGACTATGAAATCAAAATTACCAATTTATGCTTAGGGGTCATGCTATTTTACATGATGCATCATAATCTCAACAAGTAAAACTTTTTAGGCATGTTTTGAGATTTGTCATTTTAATGAAACAGTTTTCCCACAATTAGGGGGAGAAAAGTTGTTGCCTGAAGCACGACGTGAGATCGTTGTCTGAAGCACGACGGGAGATTACATGAAATGTTTCGACGTTATCTCATCTTGATCCTCATATAAATCAATGTCAACTGGAAGTTCAAAGAATTGTTCATTTGCAAAGAATTACAAATCAATTACCAGATGTATTCACCAATAATAAGAAAATAGTGAAATCTCATATTCCAGTTGTAAATACTTCAGCACAGATTGAAGTCCATGTAGGAAAATCATTTAATTCAATAGCAAATGAATCAAAGCTACACCTGAAGCGTGGAAGACCGATCGGTGTTAAAGATAAAATTCTCTGAAAGAGAAACGTACAAGAAGAACAAGTTACAACCTAAAAAATAGGTTATACCCATGAAACAGGCCACGAAAATGATTAATCTATCCAAAACTTATGAACAAAAATTTACTAAAAATAAAACTCTTGAAGAGTTATCCCCTGAAGAGGATCGGGTACCTGAAAATAACGAGGTCTAAATACATTATATATGATAAGTAGGTTTTATACCTACTTATCCGATATCTTTTACTTGAATTAGTTTCTTATATTCATGTGTCTTAGTTACTTTTCATGCATTTTGTGTTCATTTTGTAGGTTATACGTTTGGAAGCGGTGTGAGCGACTATTGGTAAGGAAAAGCAAGAAAAATGCAAAGAAAAACAATCCGGACATCATTTGGGCTTTCATGTTTATTTCATGTTATTGGCTTGGAACTTGGATTATATTGTAGAGCTTCTTCTTATCTTTCCGGAACATCTTGAATCATTCCAATCGGAGTTCGGATGCAAAAGTTATGACATTTGTACCAACGGACGTCAAACGTCACTGTTTTGGGTGGCCATTTGCATAACAGTCACTTCCAGCCCACTCTCAACCTTCATTCGTCCGTTATTTCTTAAATCTTAAAGAATGAAAGTTGTAGATCTCGTCGATATCTTCGATTTGATAGGTGGCAGGCCTCGTAACTCTTCCCGGATCAAAGGTTATGGTCGTTTTCCCAAAGGACGTCAGAACAGAAAATTTTCTTTCACAAAACCGCCACCGGGGTGGGCATGCAAGTCACAAGACAGGCCCCTAGCCCGCCAGGGCGGGCCCAAAGGAAGCCTAGACCCCCGTCGGGGCGGGGGTATGCCCAGAAAATGCACGAAAATGCAATTTTTTGTCCAATTTGAGTCCGAAAAGGATTGTTTCGATCCGATTGACACAAGGACTTCCAAGAGGACTTAAAGACATATAAAGAGACTTATAAAAGGAGGAGAAACACAAGGATTATGGGAGATTAGAGACTAGAGAGAGGATTCCATTAAATTAGATTAGAGTAAATTAGATCAAAACACTAGTTCTTGTTAGATTTGGAGATTGAAGTAACTTGGAGACCATTAAAGATTCAAAGTAGGAGCAAGGAGGGAGCATCAAATCTACAGACAACAGATTCTATCTTCTTATCTTCTTTTATCTTTGTCTTTTAATGATTATTCAAGTGTGGATTCTTAGTTTTAATTCAATGAACTAATTCTTTGTTTGAGATTACAATAGATCTTATTGTGTAGTTTATTTTAATATGCTTCGTTATCAATTATTATGTTCTATTGTTAGAATTGTCTATTATGATTTGGACTTAATTGTTTAATTGATTGGCCATCAATTACCGTGATAATCTGTATGAACTCGAGAGATGAAGTATTGATTTAGATCTTATCATGATAGCATGTGTTCAGGATTTTGTTAGTAGCTTAAACTTGATGAGTGTTAAGGTAGAGATATGCTTGACATCGCATATAATTTGATAGAGAACTTATTCTTAAACCTTCTTCAATTGTAATTCATATAGAGATATAGTGGGTTAGTTGATTAAGGTGTTTAATGGATTTCTATCTTAATTGTGGATTGACGTTAATATGGGTATTATGCATCGAGAGGTGGTTTTATCTACTTTAGTGTTCTTAATTAACAATTCAGGATAGAGAATAATTAATGAGAAGTGTGTTAACTTAACTGAAGCAATAAGTGAAGTTGTGATCTTAAATCTCTGTTATCTTAATTTAACTAGTGGAATTTAATAGTAGTTTAATTTATATAATTTGAAATTCATTCGTTTAAATAAGATTGAGTTGGTTACGAGTTAGTACTTGGTGATTTATTTTAAATAATTCTCTGTGGGAACGATACTCTACTCATCACTTTATTACTTATTGACCATGTATACTTGCGTGTTGTGCGTATATAGATTTTACCCAACAAGTTTTTGGCACCGCTGCCGGAGAATTAGTTTAATATCTCTTTGCCAATATTAATTTCAATCAAATTAGTCTTAATTTAAACATTTTTATTTTTAATTCTCTTCCTATATTTCTCTCTTTTCAGGTACCATGGATGACTTTGCGTATCAATGGCCATACACGAACATGACTCAACCAAGGGAAACGTGCACTGATGGACTTAATGCATTTTTTGCAATGTCAGCACAGATTGAAGAACTTTCGAGGAAGTTGGACGTTTTTGCAGCCCAAAGGAGTCGAAGGATGGCAGTTATGTGTGAATATTGTGCTGGCAATCACCCGAGTAATCAATGCACCATCAATCTTGGGCCGGTACAGTATGGTGGTAACTACCTCAATCAGTATGCATATGATAATTATGATCGAGTTTGGGGGTATCACTCAGATTCTTCATGGAGCTATACTTATGAAGACCAATACTCTACTCCAAATCAAACATACACGCCGAAATTCTCATATCCACCTCCAATGCGACAAGAAGACAATTTAGAGTTGAAGGAATTCATGTTAAGGATTATAGCAAACCAAGAGGAGAGGATGATGAGTCAAGAAATATCGAGCCACAATTTTCAACACCAGATGGAACAACTCATCACCACTTCAACTCATGGTCCTCAATACATGGATTCCAAAACTGAGACAGATAATTCAAGTTTGGAGGATTTGTGGTTCAAATTTGTAGCATCAACTGAGGAGAGGATGATTAATCAAGAGCGGTCAATTCAGAATCAAGAGATAGCAATTCAGAATCTTCAAAATAAGATAGATCAATTGACCAAAGCCGTAAGCAACCTTCCTCGAAACAATTGGTGTTATGATGATGATTTCGAGATTGATGAAGTGCCCGAACCAAATCTGCAACTGGATGAGCCACAAGATATATGAAGTGTGGAGACAATTGGGGATAATGAAATAGAGGTCCACGAAGATCTAAATGGGTCTCCACCAAAGATCAAAGAGTCGGTTAGATTTGCAAAATCATGCCCACTTGGTAGTCATGTCGTCGGCGAAGCTCTTATTGACATAAGAGTGAGTACAATTTTCAATCCATGGTGGGAAGAGAAAGAGAAGATAGACGAAGAGCCCATTGTGTGTGACAAGCTTCCATGCCCCAAAGTGATCACATACACAATGGAGAAAACATCTAGCTGTGGGACGTTCTTGATTGAGATCATACCAAATCAAAGCATACTAGGTGACTTTGATGCATTGGCCATCGTAAATGGGAACCTACCAAAAGCTATATTATTTTCGATGGATGGAGGGTTCCTCAACTTTCAAAGAGGAATTGGATAACATTGACCAGACAAAGTCAGGCTGAAAGACTATAATTCAAGCGCTAACTGGGAGGTAACCTAGGAATTTTTTTTATTTATATGATTTCCTAGTTTATTTAGTAGATAGGAATCCAAGTGTTATTCTAATCCATGTTGTCTCTCTTCATTGCAGGTATTGGAGGTTCAATGGATAGAAAAATGATTGTCGCCGCCAGCGCCACCATCACCACAAGCTTAAATGATTATAGGGAAGTCCTCGTCCACTTCATGCTTTATTTTACAATGAGGACATTGTAATTGTTAAGTTTGGGGGAGTTAAATAATTTAGGTTTATTTATGTTTGCATTCATGTAGTGTAATTGCATAATAGTTTGCATAGTAGAGTAGTTGCATAATAGTTTTTATTTATAACTAAAAAAAAAATCAAAATAAAAAATACTAGTTAGTTACTATGTTCATCTTGCATGATTCCAGCTGTTAGATAGTTACAGTTTATTTTGGCCAATGATGTGATTAGAATTGGGTAGACAAGTATAGTACTGACTATTAGAGCTTTGATGTGATTTCTTGTTATGAATTGAGTCTTTTACATTTGAAATCGGCATAATAAGGATAACACAGTAAAAACAACTTGTTGAATGATTGAGTTTAAATTGATATATAATGGGATTTTAAAGGATAATGCTAGTTTAAATAAGAGAATGACAAAGATAGGCAGTGAAGGCGAAGAATTAGGCAAGAACCTAAGTTTGGGGGAAAAAAGTGGGGTATATAAGCTTCTTAAAAAAAGATATTGAGTTGAATAAATTGAGTCCTGTGGTGGGTCGAGAAGAAGCATGAAATGCACTCCTCATAAACACAAAGTGAGATGGAGCGTAAACGCACTCACTATATCCAAAAGAAAAGGAAAAAAATAAAAAAAAATGAATAAAACGGGAAATAAGAGCAAAAAGCCCCCGTAGATGAAAAATAAAGCATAAGTATCCCATGTTGACCCTCGATATTGGTAATTGTTTGATTTTAGTTTGATCTAGCGTGTTTTTGGATTTCTTGAGTTCACACCATATGATGCCTTTGAAGAGACTTGTTATGTGTTAAATTTGATTTTATATCAGTTAACAGTGTTGTGGAGTACACACGCACTATATTAGTGATAACAGTCTAAGATTTGATGATTGATTGGGAAGTTATTGATGAGTTTTGATATGATGTATTATCGTGTTTACTTGATTTTTCTAAGGTCGGTTGAATAGACTTGTTTCTATCAATACTGCTGGATTCAAAGGCATATAGATTAATTGTATTTTATTGCATATCATTGTTGCATTATGTTGTGTTGCTTGGGGACAAGCAACGGTTTAAGTTTGGGGGTATTTGATAAGTAGGTTTTATACCTACTTATCCGGTATCTTTTAATTGAATTAGTTTCTTATATTCATGTGTCTTAGTTACTTTTCATGCATTTTGTGTTCATTTTGTAGGTTATACGTTTGGAAGCGGTGTGAGCGACTATTGGTAAGGAAAATCAAGAAAAATACAAAAAAAAAACAATTCGGACATCATTTGGGCTTTCATGTTCATTTCATGTTCTTGGCTTGGAACTTGGACTATATTGTAGAGCTTCTTCTAAGATTTCCGTAACATCTTTAATCATTCCAATCAGAGTTCGGATGCAAGAGTTATGATATTTGTACCAACGGACGTCGAACGTCACTGTTTTGGGTGGTCATTTGCATAGCAGTCACTTCCAGCCCACTTTTTACCTTCATCCGTCCGTTATTTCTAAAATCTTAAAGAGTAAAAATTGTAGATCTTGTCGATATCTTCGATTTGATAGATGGCAGGCCTCGTAACTCTTCCCGGATCAAAAGTTATTGTCGTTTTCCCAAATGACATCAGAGCAGAAAATTTTTCTTCACAAAACTGCCGCCGGGGTGGGCATGCAAGTCACAAGACATGCCCCTAGCCCGCCGGGGCGAGCCCAAATCAAGCCTAGACCCCCACCGAGGCGGGGGTATGCCCAGAAAATGCGCGAAAATGCGAATTTTTATCCAATTTGAGTCCGGAAAGGATTGTTTCTATCCGATTGACACAAGGACTTTCAAGAGGACTTAAAGACATATAAAGAGACTTATAAAAGGAGGAGAAACACAAGGATTATAGAGACTAGAGAGAGGATTCCATTAAATTAGATTAGAGTAAATTAGATCAAAAAACTAGTTCTTATTAGATTTGGAGATTGAAGCAACTTGGAGACCATTGAAGATTCAAAGTAGGAGCAAGGATGGAGCATCAAATCTACAGACAATAGATTCTATCTTCTCATCTTCTATTATCTTTGTCTTTTAATGATTATTCAAGTGTGGATTCTGTGACGGCCCCGAATCCGAGGTCCCGAATCACCGCGGATCCGGTTCGATCATTCTATACAACATTACTATTTGCAGAAGATATAAACATAAATTATTTATACATTAAACTTACATACTTTTCCCCAAGGTCGAGTAACCTTAACTTAATCATAATTCATAACTATCTAACACATAACATTATTATCAAACTGTGACGCCCCCAAAATTAGGTATACATCACCCATCTTGGGTCGCCAGATACATGGTACAGAATTCAAATACAACTTACTAATACAACTGTCGTGTACAATGTGACAAAACATAAACTGTGAGTTTGAATACCAATATTATCTACTAGAGATTATATAAACTCAAAAGGAGTCCTCATTACAATTATTATCACACTATTTCACAGAATAGTGAGGACTACTAATGCTATCCTCTGGACCATCACTCCGTTCCCCGACTCGTCCCAGCTATATTCTCATTTCCTGAAGAGAACAGTGAAAGGAAGGGTGAGCTCAACTAGCCCAGTAAAAAATATTATGACTAAGATAATGCAAAATAAATTATCGTTAGCCTTCAACGGTGTTAAACTGATAAAATATAACAACATCAAGTTTAACTGCAGCGGATCAAGCAATCCATTAAAAGAGTCAAGTAGAAAATAAAATCTAATATCTTTTATGATTAAAAAGTTTTTCATCATTTGTTATCGGCGAGACTCGACAATAAATATTCCACATCATCGAATCACCCCTCAGCACTACTACCAAGGATATTCTTTAGTATCACGACCATAATTATCCATGCCTTACGGGCCAAGAATATTTGTGTATTCATTAATGGTCATGATCATGCCAACAACTTTCCATCAATGCACTACACAGCCAATGAGGACTTTTACCACATCAATTGTAATATTACGGTCCATGATTACACCGAATAATCCTCGGTCATAATCATACCAAGTCCATCTATGCACTACTGAGCCACAAATGACTTTAAAAAATATAAACATGAGGATGATGACAATGATATAAGAATTCAATAAAACAAGTTCAAGAATTAATTTATCCGAGAACTAATAACGTCCAAATTGTCAACCCGATCTTTGCTTTGTAGAGTAAAATTCAAGAATGCTCGTAAGAATATTTCCATGAAAAGATATCTTTTGTATGAAGCGCAAATATCAAGGATATTCCACTAATTTCATGGAGTATGGAAGTCAAAGTTTTAACCAATGAGTATAATAAAGAATGGAATAACAAAAGAAATCTCCATTAAATGCGGTATTTAGCGCATAAGCAGTTATTCAAATGAAATAATAAATAACGGAACGAGTCGGTAAATTCATGCCGGCAGGATGTTCCAACAGAATAATAAAGAATGGAATAACAACAGAAATCACCATGCATGCGGTACTTTGCATAGACAAGTTATTCCAATAGAATACTAATAAGGATTTGAATCGAGTCCAAAAGAAAACGCATGAGATAGGATATTCCAACGAATAATAATAATAAAGACGGAACCAGGTCCCAAGCGTAAAATGCATGACAGGATATTTCAATGAGAATAATAAAGACGAATTAGGTCCGACGTAAAATGCATGAACGGATATTCCAATGAGATAGTAAAGACGGAATATTGAAGAATATCACCAAGTATAGGGTAGTGATCAGATATCTGATTATTCCAATGAGAATAATAAAGAATGGAATAATAGAAGTTCTCTTCATGAATACAAAAGAATAACACCCCTTACAGTACAACAAATAATATTCCCTACCTTAAGAAGAAGAGTCTTTGGATATATAAGTAGTGAAGTAAGCGAGAATACTTTCTTCTTTCTCTCTATAGTTTATCTCTCTAGAGTTTCAGTGAATTTGTAAGAAAATAATGAATGAATGAGCTTCTATTTATAGAAAAATGGAATGCATAGTAACTAACTCAAGAACGGTCGAGATTGATTTACTTTAATCTGACGGTCCATATTTAAAGCAAAATCTTTTAAATAAAATATAATATATTTTATTTATAATCTAATAAAACGAATAACTTTATAAAAGATTTTACTATGCAAATACTATGCAGGCACTATGCATAATAAAATATAATATATTCTAATTATTGTCTAATAAAATGTATAACTTTATAAAAGTATTACATTTATATAAAAAGATTTTACTATACAAAACACTATATATCTGAGACCTTTATACGAACACTATGCATAATAGAATATAATATATTCTATTTATAGAATAACTTTATAAAAGTATTCTATTTTATATAAAAGATTTTTGTATTATTACATTAATAATACCAACAAAAGCGAGTGACTTATCACTTAAGCATCAATAATTAATACCGGTGCTACTACGCAACTACGCCAGACATCGCATTCTTTAACACCGAACAGTGTTTCAACAGCTTAACTGTGAAACTTCCGTCGTTATTTTCATAAAGTATTTTTGTCGTTTTCTCAATCCGACAATAATTTCGTTAGGGTCCACCAATGATTGTGCCGTTGTTATTGAATATTCCATGTTAAAACGAATATTCCCACCAATCGAATATTATATAACAACTTACGACTTTGCAAAATTTATAAATATTACCCACAACTATTATATCAATTTCACTCCATAATATTCAAAAATAATATTTATAGAAAATTCATCTTTATTCAAAAAGTTGGGGTTTTACACAAACTATACTATTACAAAACTAATCGCGCACATTAACTTTAAGCTGGAACTGTCTTTAACTTTTCCTTGTATCCGATGCATTCGTCTTAATCTGCAATGTTTTATCATGATATAGCAAGGGTGAGCATGAAAGTTGCCCAACAAGTTTACATTCAACAATATAACAATATATCATGATTGAAATAATTTGAATAATTGGCTGGCTATAATTCAACAATATAATTGTGAACTAGCAGGAACAAATTAATAACTGAACAAGTATTATACATGAACAAATATATTTGAACCAACTAGTAATGAAGGTGATTAGCCTTTCATACCTGACTTATACATGCAATATGTACAGAGTACAATTCATGGCAACCAACAATGATTAACCATAAGCTTAACCGAATGAAACACTCTTAGTAGAGTTAAGTAAAATAAACTTGCAGATAAATTGATTACTTAAACTACGCAATTTATAACGCTTTGTCTGAACCTAATATATAAATAATATCGATTGCTAAGTTAGAATAATATCATCACAATTTATAAAATAACCTAAACACATTACACATAACACATAACCCTATCAATCCATTACCCACATAAGACTCGGTATCAAGTCAAACTATTGCACTCTGAGTTAAACCCGATACAATTCTAACATCCCGACGGTCTAGTCGGACTTTTATCGAGTTTAAGTTCAATTAAACTCTGCCTAACACTTAACAATTATCTCATATAATTTTAATAACAGTCGAAATATTTTTCAAAGTCTCGTAATAATTTTTAAGTAATTATTACTATTTATCATAAATTTTCAATCATTAATAACGTATTTAACTGAATTAAATATCACATAATTCTTTTATCATTAATATTTATTTAATATCAAATATTAATGAAATACATGTCATAATATTATAATATATTTTATAATATCACAAAGTATTTTAATACTTTAAAATCATATTTATATGATTTTAAAACATTTAAAGTCATTATCTCGTAATTACTATTAATATTAAAATATTAATATTTTCATGACAAAATATCAAAAGTTATATTTTATAACTTAAAAATATTTTTCTAACGCTTAAATCATTTTTATATGATTTATAAAACATTAATTCTATTTTTCCATAATTTATTTAATATATTTATTAAATAAACTAATTATCATTAATATTGATTAATTAATAAAATTTAGCCTAAAATATTAAAAGTTACTTAAAATATTTTCTTTTACCATAATATTATTTTTCATGATTTTTTATGTATTTAAATCATTTATTTAATATTATAATTCAATAAATTAAATACCATTTATATTCCAAAATAATAAATATTTATGAAATATACTCTAAATAA